>JAEMBT020000006.1:4517854-4917854 GCA_018873245.2 Archegozetes longisetosus
GTTTGTGGTGAATTGCAAAACAGAACATAACCTCCAAAATTTAACTATTGAAGAGGCTTAAATTCATTTATCGACACGAATAATATCCGATAAAAAATTCTTAACATTATGATTAGGTCTACTGTTAAAATTTAAAATATTGATATAGGTATTGGTTCGAAATTTGTTGATACGATAATCGGTACCTTCTTCTTATACTTCATAGTTTGACACACACACACACACACACACACACTCTCTCTCTCTCTCTCTCTCTCTCTCTCTCTCTCTCTCTCTCTCTCTCTTTATACTTTTCTGACTAATTGATAAAAGGATGTTAAGAATATTTTCGAGTTATACTTTTAAGAATTTTATTCCTAAAAAGATATTAATATGTTTAAGTATTCCAATATTGGATTCTCATAACAATTAATTTTCTTTTGTAATAAATTTAGACTAAGAATTCACTTTTGCAATTATAACAAACTAAACATAACGTTTTATAGTCATAACGAAAAACGAGTTTTTACTCTCATAGTCATAAAAAATAAAAGTTCTCAAAACAAATTAAAACACTTTGTTTTAATTTAATAATACAAATGATTAGTCATCAACTCAATGAGAGTTCGGTATTGGTTCGAGTTCTTAATGAACAAAATAATAAATAAGCCTATTTTTGTTTATAAGAATATAATTATTTGAATATCTCATTAAATTTTTGAAAATTCGAATAATTTTTTGATATTAGAATTTGTTTTTTGGAATAAAATATTGATTTTTAATTGAGATTTTTGGCTCAAAATAAGTTCTCATGTTTTGGTTTTTCTTAATTCAATTGATTTTAATCGTTTATAAGATGGAATAAAATAGGGCTAACTTTTGAGCTTAATTTCACGGTTATAATATTCCATATTGAAAATCTAGCTTTTAGGTATTAATGAAAAAATGTTTTATTATAGGTTTGAGGTAAGGCTTTTATAGACTTTCAACGCATAAAGATATGTTGTTACTTTCATAAGATTTAATGGAGAAAGCAGTTAAGGGAAGTTAAATGTCAAACTTTAAAGCCATTTTTCTAAAAGCTTTACTTTTTCTATTTGGAATATTATAACTCTCACCCCTTGAAATGAAATGAGAAAATGAACATAAAGTTTATTCCATTTCATTCTACACTCTTTTAAAAAATCAAAGAATTTTTTCTTTTCCATCTTATATAACTCTCGAATCCTTTCGAGGCATTGACCAAACTGAAGTGCATACTTAAGAATCTGTCTTTGGTGAAAATCTAATTCGGGGTGTACTTAAGAATAATACCTTTTGAATATTGTAATAACGTCTTAGTTTCTTAATTAAACCTATATCATAATACTTTTATAATAACCTATATCTCTAAACTCTAATTTTCATAATTCACCGTATATGTCAACATTTATTACTGACTTAAAGATTTCTTTTTATTTGTGCAAAAGAAATCTTCACATACTTGTCTAAACTGTACAAGTTATGAAGACAGCTGATAATAAGCATATTTCATCTCTTAAAACCTACCTAAGTATGTCCTAATTATAAAATTTTCCAATCATAGCTAAATGTACTACTGACCTTAAAAGGTTTAGCCTATCATTGTAAAACATTTTCTAGATTAACCCGCCTATTGTTCCTATAAAATGTCGTGTTTTTCTTAAATTTTTCGCTCTTTCTTCCAGTGTTAAAAATCCTGTGAAATTTTATGTAATTTGTATTGTGGTTATGTTAAATAAAGTGCTATATTTTAAAATTTGATTTCGTACACGCTCCTATTAAAGATCCAGACTTTACAATATCAACACCGAACTTAACACACAGAATGTACTCGTCAAGTACTACAATAACCATCGTAGCGACGTCCGCCGCAAATAAAAAATAGAAGGGGTATAGACTTAAAAAGTTTCATAATTTTAAAAAATTCATGAGAATTCTAGAACACTCTAGAACATCCTAGAATGTTCCATAATGCTCAAGACCTTTCTCGAAATGTCCAAAACATTCTCAAATATTCAATAGATTTATAGAGAACCTTAGAAATTTCCAGAAATCCATCAAAAGGTATATAAACCAATTCGTGACGGAAACACATCACTTGTGAAAAATGAAGAAGTGGAACATTTTCAGACTAACCAATGAGGTAGCTAAGGATCGAGAAAGGTCCATAAAATAATGTCAGGATAATGGACTGTTCCCTTCGTCAAAGATGTGTCCTAAATGCAAGAAGAAGCCAATGTCTATTTATTATGATTGGTTTGGCTTAGGACAATTTAGATGCCAGAAGCAGCACGTGAATAGAAGATCGATTGAACGATCGATAGCGGAAGGGACCTGGTTTGGAGGTCACAAGCTATCGATCCAGAAAAGTCTTCTCATGTATGCTTTCGCAAATAAGATGTCTTATGATGATGCAATCAAGAAATCATCTATTGGGGAGGAAATAACATCAAGTGCAATAGTTGCCGATTCGTACTGTAAAGAGATGTGTCTGTTAGCTCTAGGCAGGAAATACGATGAAGAAAATAAAATAGGTGGTCCTGGACATGTAGTAGAGATCGATGAGTTTAAGATTGGGAAGCGAAAGTTCATCAAGGGACGTAGAGTAGAGGGCAGTTGGATACTTGGAATGATAGACTTAGATGGTGGATTCAAACTAGAAATATGTCCCGACAACAGCAGAAGCCAAGAGACCTTAGAGTCTCTGATAACAAAACATGTTGAAGATGGCAGCACAATCACAACCGACTGTTGGAAAGGATATAGTGGCTTAAACCAAATCGGTTTTCAGCACCTAACTGTTAATCATACACACAACTTTGTTGATCCTGATATCTGGGCAAGTACACAAACAATTGAATCAAACTGGCGATCTTTAAAGAAGCGTCTTACTAGAGGGAGTACCACCGGAAAGCCTAGCAGATCATATGTGCGAATTCTTGTGGATGCGCGAAAAAAGGATATGGATCGATTCATAGCCTTAATTGCAGATATTATAAATATGTATCAAAATTTAAATGTTCAAATATGATTGAGAAATAAAATATTTTCCGAGGTCAATAAATCAGCTTTACCCATTTAGTTCAGTTTAGTTTAGGTTAGGCTTGTTAGCTTGGTTAGGATCGGTTTTCTTTAGTAATTCCAGAGATTTTCCAAACTTTTAAAATGTAATTTCCATGATTTGAAGCAAATATGATTATTCAGCAAGATAAAAAAGTTATAGTGATTATCATTATCACTTATGAAAACGTCATTTATTGAAGATTTAAGTTGAGATTCGTTTACGTTCCTTTCGCACTCGATTTCAGTTATTAAAATGAGCTTTACTGCCTAAGATAGAGAATTGAAATTTCGATTATTTATTAAATTAAAACCTAAAAACACCAGTCAGTCAATGATTATGAGAAAAGTCGGCATGTATTCAATCAATTGTCAACAAATTATAATTTTTTTCTTTATTTTATTTAGTTCGAAAAGCTATTTGTTGGATGCTTTCAATTGAGCACATGAAAAGATGTCGACCCCCACTTAGAGGGGTTACTTCATCGATTTATTGGAATCAATGCCTCGCAGACTCGAGGCTGCTCGTTTGTCACAGAGGGATCACATAAGATTTTGAAATATTTTATTTAAATTCAATAAATTATTTGTTTTTCTCTTAATTTTTCTACTTTATCATTTGAACTGGAAAATTTCGTCTTCCATATTTTATTTTCAAAAATGGGCTACATTTTAAGAAATTGCATTTATTCTTGGTTAGTTTGGTATACAAATTTTCAAAATCAGCTAATCCAGTCAAAAGTTATAAAGATTTTGCGAATCAACCTAATATCTGTGGCAAGTGTATTTATTGTGTTTCAATTTTCGATAGTTAATAAATACACGTAGAAAAATTTTATGCTGACTTCTTGTATTAGTTAAAAAATCATCAGATAAAAATATTTTATGAACTTTGATCAAAGGATAAAATGAGACTCAAATTCAGAGATAACTCAATAATGTTGCTATGATTTTTTTCGTTACGCGATTAGCTATGACTACGTAGTTAGACTTACCACCTATTCTTCGTTTGAATCCTGTACAAAATGCATCATAGGGGTACCCTTATATATACATTTTGATATTATTCTTTGATTGATGTCTACCAGTAATCAATTACATCATTTAATCAACCAATATTTTTGTTATTAAATCTACCAAAACACGAATATTTTTGCTTAGTTTAGTATAATTAACTAAAGTTCTAATTTATTTGAAAGTTTTTATACTATTTATAGTATATAAACAAAACAAATTATTATTATTTCAATTTTGTTATCTTAATTATCAATTGTTTTGTTTTAATTTCATTTGTGCTCATGGATCCTGTACAATTTTTTTCAAATCCTGCCTGTACACTGAACCCAATCCTGTACAATGCAGGAAGATCCTGTACAGGCGACAAGCCTATACATAGTTATGTAGTTTGATTAAAATTCTAATCATATGGAGATGATCTCCAAAACAGTGAAATAGACAGAACTGTTCAAAAATGAAATCTTTTATTGAAATGGTTAGAAGTATTTTTATGAATACTATCTTCTTACTATATTTTCTAGCGAAATTTTTAAAAATTCAGGCACTTTTGGAAAAAGTTGAGCATTTTGTCGGATTAAAGCTCAACCATAAAAAGGCTATTAATAAATCCGTCGATAAATATCACCAAAAAAATGTTAAAATTTAAATGATTAATCTTTCAGTGGATTTTGTGACAAGTCATGTGAACCAATGTTAAAGTTTTTATCATTTTGTTATAAAACGCAGTTTGAATATTTTAAATAGGTAAACCAACATTTTTAATAAACATCAAAAACTCATCATTTTCAAATAGTTTGTGTCATTTCATACAGTGGTGATAGAAAAGTGTTGAAAAATAAAACAGAAATAGTTTAATAGAAAGAAAAATGATTTCATTTCGTTGGCTGTAAATTAGTTCAAATTGTGATAAACTGACACTCCGTTTATGCTTTGATGAAAATTTATTATGAATCCTTTATCACCCCGCAACGAGTTCTGAAAATTTGAATAGATAAGCGCTAAATGAATTTGAAGTACAGATGCAATAAAGGAAATTCTATTTTAACACAAATGTTTTTTCAAGAGTATTGTTAGTACGGCTACCAAACTTCTTCAACTCAAGATGAGCCATAGATAATGTTCGATGCAAAAATTTGAGGTAATAGTTATCTACTAATTGAGTTGATAGGTGTCAAAGTAGAGCTAGTATTTTCTAAACAATTTAATTAATAAAGCTTAGAGACTTTTTAAGTTTATTTTATAAATTACTCATTTTCTCGAACATTTAATTGATTTTATTTTAACCAAATGCTTAAAATTTTTAACTATAAAATCTTTTATTTCAATTCAATCTAATTAAAAATCTTAAAATGTTCTTCATTTACAGTTAATGTAATCAACGTCGACTCTTGATTACTCGTCACTAAAAGTATAAATTTTTTTGGTTTTTAGAAAACGTTCTCGTGATGTGAAGTACGAAAACTTTGACTCTCACAGAATATTCTTTATAGAGTATTGACATTTATAAGTATTGAAAAATTAATGGTTCAACTCATGAACAAAGCTGAATATTCGATGATTCAAGGTATATAAAAAAAGGATAGTGAAAGAATGCTGAAGAAAAACATTACTGATAGACAAACATACATAAGTGTGGGCAACCAATTTTCTTTGTTAGTATCCGAAAGACAGAGCAAGATAGACAATGATCAATACCTCTGAAGAAGCAATATTCGATCATAGAGTGATGAAGTTTCTGAACATTTAGATATTTCAAAACAAAAGAAAGCTTAAATTTACAGTTTACAGTTCACGGTCTTCATAGTTCAATAGATATCATTTTAAAAACAAATAAAATTTTCTGTTCAACTAAAAGAGAAAAATAAAAAATTTAGAAAAATAGATCGTAATTTGCTGGCTCTCAGGAAATAGATTTAAATTATGAAATTTTCTATCATCATTTTTCATATATTCAGCCGGTTGTGAGAAAATTCAACAAATGTATGGTTTACGTGAAAATTCGAGATTGTTTTAGTAAATGTTGTCAACTGAGTCTATCAGCCTTATTCACAAATAACACCTAAGCTTTAGCAAAAGCGCAAATTGGCCGAGAACGAACTTTAACGATTTGAGGTGTAACTTCAAGTTACTACTTATGGATTTTCATAGAAAAATGAACCCTAAGGTATCACTTGAGTTGAGATCAGTTTTGCGAATATTTATCATATGCTAAATTGTTCAATATTGAAGTTACTTACGAATTTTAGTTTAAAAGTTCGAAACCTGATCTATCAATATTGACAAGTGCAATACATGAGAACGAATGAAATAGGATTCTATTTAATCCTTATTTATTTATAATATTTAGTTTTTTCAATAATTGATAGTTATTTAGATTAGTCTCAGAATCCGAACTCCTAATATTGAAGAGCCCGCAAAGAGCAAGATTGGACTGTCCTAAAGAAATCATTTGCCAGCAACTGAGTTTATCCATAACCGACATAAACAAGTAATATTATGATCACTTGAAATAAAAGATTGCCTTTACGCTATTTTTAAATCTTCTTCTATTACTTTTAGTGAGCTTCATTCAAAGTATAAATTGTGAGAAAAAAACTGCAGTTTCCGATAAATAGTGAAGAAGTAAGCTTAGATTCTTACTTTAAAATATGTATAAGTTTTCAAATCATTGAATTCGTTTCAACTACTAATTTATTAGTTTAGACCAAAGTTCTATTTTGAACCAAAAGTTTCAATCGTCTTGAATAAGAACTTAAACCTTTCATGACTATATGTTTGTCAATAAAAAATGCAATTTTAATCAATTTTGATAATTTGAGTGATTGTCAGAAAAATTTTATTGAAATAGCTTCTTACGCTAGATGTGGGTTTTCCTATGACAATAGTTCAATATTTATTTTATAGATTAATGTGAAATGTTATAAAATTATCGAAACGATACATGAAATGATGAACGCCTCTGAAAGTGATTAGAAG
This sequence comes from Archegozetes longisetosus, assembly GCA_018873245.2. Lineage (NCBI taxonomy): Eukaryota > Metazoa > Arthropoda > Arachnida > Sarcoptiformes > Trhypochthoniidae > Archegozetes > Archegozetes longisetosus. Next base: position 4,524,908 of record JAEMBT020000006.1, read on the forward strand.
CAAAATTTACGAATAAGAAAGTTCCTTAAACATAACGTTAAAAATAAAAACCTATTCTAAATTGTACGCCTTTTTATTAGTTTACTTCCTCAGAATTCATCTACAACTGTGATATTTCGTTAATAAAACTTAGAGATAAACTTACAATATTTTAAAAATGTCTCAGTATGAGAGCAATGTTTCATATTTAAAAAATAATATCAATGGTTAATATTCTACATGACGTTTAGATTATATCGAACTTTAAAAGTTTTTATTCAGAAACTTTAAAATATTTTCATAGACCAATAAAATTGATAAAACATATTAAAGGTTAGTTATTTGTAGTTAGGTTAGAGTTACCAATGAATTTTGTTTTCTTTAACTAACTTCTTATTGAAGTTAAAAATTGATATCCTACTTCGAGTGACTCTTACCTTTTATCTGTTTGGTAACTAAAGGTAAGTTATTTGCAAATTGTTTAGCAATACTTATTTTTCTAAACACTCATCATTTTATTAGACAAAAAATTTGAAAAAAAAGTTGTCTTTGGAATTAATTAATTGCTATTACTCTTCAGACAACAACAATATTTTTTAGCAGTTTGTACCGGAAAGACCTCATTAATAAAGAAGTAAAAAGAGGTCGATCTCAGTGTTTTAATAGGAATTCAGAACTTCTTATTACAGTGTTAACTGATGATGAGAAAAAATTGAAACAAATAGCATAATTTTTTCTGGTGATCTGATACTTATTCGATATAAGATAAAAATTTATTCATAATCAATTTACTTACGTAGTTACAGGCAAGATTAATAAAGATGTCTTCAAAGTGGTCAATCATGAACGGTATTAAGTGATTTTTTACATGAGTAACTTAAACTAGTCTCTGTTTAGAATTAAAAACCAAGTTCAATTTCCAATTGTAATTTTGATATTTTCAATGCTTAAAGTTGGTATGCAAAGGAATTTCGTGATTAGTCTAAAAGCCAAAACTTAAATTACTTCCGAACACAATAACAATATGGACTTATTTTTAATGTGTAAACTTCTAAATCCTTGGATTAAGTTCTAATAAAGGTCGGCTTCAGTATCAATTTAAATAAATTCAAAGCTCTCATAACTTAGAGCTCTTATCTCAGTTTCAAAACTACAACTACTGATAAACTGTAAAACATCTAATACGGTCCGTCTACAGAGCCATCTATTAGTGGTAATAAAACTATTCATTCGTTGAGTTGATAAGTGAAGCATTAAAAATTCAAATGTTGCGCAATTTCTCCTAACAGAAGATGCTTATAAGAACAATAAACACTGAAAAACTTGGTTAAAATTATGATAAACAAAGTTTACAACTCACTATTGACCACTCACGAACATTAACGGCGAATCGATAAGTTATTTAGTTTATAGACTGAAATACAAACTTATTCCAAATATTGGGGTATATAATGTAATTGAGTCGCCTAAGTTAATATAATATGTGGGATATGAGGAGATCTGTCCAAAGTCTCCTTTGTACTCTTGCAAAAGGGTTCTTAGGTATGACATCAAAACAACCCCATCCGATCCCTATATTTTTGAACAAATATTAACCACTTAACTTTAAGTTCGAAGTGGCTATTTAGGTGACAAAAAGATAAACTTCTTACTATTTTAAAGTATATTTTATGTTAAACTTCAATTTAAAAGTGACAATAAATTTGCTAAATAAGTCGTAGCTGTTATAAAAGTTACTTAAATAATTTTTCTGAAAAGTTATATAACCTGAATTTGAAAGAGAAATTTAAATTTAAGCTATACTTATAAAAGAAGATTTGGATAGAAGATCACTAGCTCTTTATATCGATAATTGAAGTCTATCTAAAATTAAGTTTAGCCCAAACAAACTAAACTTTATTACTAGCATTCCTAAAGAAAATTTAAACATTCGAGACTTTTATTTCAGTTATATTTTTGAATTTCTTACAATACTAATTTTTCTCGCTTTTGTGTTCATATAAATCATAATATTTTCCAAAAATGATTTAACCCATGCTTTGTTTTATTGTTTAACAGCATTTTGGCGTGTTCAAGTCAACTTAAAACTTGTCGTCCAAATAGAACTAGCTCTTTTAACTGACTCATTTTTACATCACGAAATATTTATACTTCTAGACCGTTTCTAATCTATCTTATATTACGAATACCAAGAGGATCTTTTTGCTATTTATAAATCATGATCTGACTTGTAATTTTGTCAAATATTAGTTAAATATCAGGCGTTCGCTATAAAACGAACTGTAAAAGTATCTCAAGACTTTTTGCTTCAGTCATTTTGATAAACTAATTATGAATAACATGAATGGTCTGATTGAGAACGTTATATCATAAATAATTATCTATAAAGAATACAAACAACAAAAGTAGTGTTTGGTGGTTGTGGTCAGATCATTTGTATTGTCAGTAAATGTTTAAATTCTAGAAATAATCTCCTTATTTAAGCACAATTTCTGTAAAATTACTCATAAGAAATAAAATAAATGAAAATGAATTTTAGTATTTGTAAAGTTAGTTATGAATGAATGTAGATATATAGTTTTTAGGATGTGGTTTGCTATCTTGTTTAACTATATATAAAGCAGTTCTTTTATATTGAACTCTTGATAGTATTTCGTTTAAAATTAAAGAAGTGATCACAACATAGTAACTGCATTTTCCTTATTGAAGGAATAATTATAACAATTTTATTTGTGAACCTAGAAATTTAAACTATTGAACGACTAATAGACAAAACGAATTTCCCTTTAGGTTCCAGATGGGAAATTCATGAATCATATGAGTTTTAGTAGCTCTTACAAAGATTTTATGACATTATTAGCTTATTTATTTTTACTTAAAACGCAAATTAGAAAAAGTTCAGGTTCTGTGCTCCAAGTTTATATTAAAAATCCGGATGCGTTACTTTTAATTTTCATTTCGTTTCTCAAGACTGAGCTGGCAATAGCGTAAAACTATTCACATTATTTATGAACTTTAACAACTCTGTATTTATCAAGTATTCTATTCATAAAGATCATTACAGTTTAGTAAGGATATAAGCCAGTCTTCAACTATTTAAAAAACATTGAGTACAAATTTTCTATTCTCTCACGTTGGTTGTTGCAAAGATTGATAAAATTTGATGATTTAATTAAATTTCATACATCATATCACATTTTTTCTGACTGTCATGTTTTAAGTCGAATAAAATAAAAAAATATTTATCACTTTTATTAAGTTAAGCAAAACTGAACAATGTACATCAATTTGTTGTTAATGTTTTATTATACAAGTACTCCATAGAATGACATGCACTTTTAGAGTGTAAACTTCAAGTATCATATAAAAAAGTGAGAAAACTCTAATCATTATTTAATTTCTAGCATATAAGTGGAGCGAAAATTTCAACAACAATGAAATTTCGACAAAAAGTAAATAGGATTGAAATATGAATCTAATTAAACCAGAAAAACTATGTCAGAGAATAGGCATAAATATCAGAAGGAAAAACATATTCATTTATTATTTGTTTATCATTACAGTTATAACAAAGCTGAGAACAGTTGCAAAGTCATCCTCATTGACAAAAAATAATAGCTATTTAACAGCAAAAAATATTTATTATTACTGTAGTCAATGACCAACTCTTGTATTATTAATATGTGTAGTAAACCATTTTGAGTGAAAACTGGCAGAAATACAGGAGATTGAGGAAAAAGATGATAAACCTCTTAAGGGGGTTAAAGAAGAAGGTTTTAATGGTTCTATAAAACGATTCGAGCGTGTATTTGTTTGGCGTTGTTGCAGTTTTGTTTGTGTATCTCCTGCTAAAAGAATGGCTAAAATCACCAAAATTTTGTTACTCCTTTTCAACTTTGTTCTATGGGTTCGTATTAAACATTTATTCAAATAGATCATATTTAAATATTAATAATAGAAATATGAATGCGAATTATGAAGGCATGAAGAAATAGTGAAGGATAAACAAACTTTACTGTGTTTTGTTTGCAATCATTGAACCAGATCTGCATTCAAATTTTGTATGTGATTATAAACTCAATTTTACTCGTGATGGATATGAATCTCTATCAATTTCAGCATAAATCATTCTCACACTCTATATATATATATTATTTTTTGCATAAAAGCCCCGCTAAATAAATGTTTCAACATTTTAACTTTATAAAAGTTAGTTATCACGTAAATTAAATAACTCTTTTGCGGTTGACAATAATTGTCAATAGTTATTGGATTGTACTATGATATACAAATACGTATAACGTCTAGATTTTCAATTAGAAGATTTAATTTTTAGGTTCTATGCATTCTCACGTAGTTTTAAACTTATTAATAATTTATTTGAAAAATATTTCAAACTTTTGAATTAACAAGTTTGACGTATATATTTCCATTCGACACTTGTTTTAAGAGAAAGATATTTTTTGAAAGCGAGAAATTCTCACTAAGCGAAAATTTATCAAAAAGTGTCACTAAGAATAATATCGCAACTGACTTTACCAACTATTGAAGTGTTTTTTCAAAATAAACCATTAACTCCATCAATTTCTGAAAATATTGTATCTTCAGTTGTCCTCATAAACATGCAGTATATTATCAAATCCGAAAGTAAAGTCAAACTTTACTTAAAATATATGTTTGACTGTATATCACTTCAATTAATCAACTGTATTGACTATGTATTGTGATTATATTAATATTATAAACAAATAGTTCAAAGCTACACATTAGATAAAAATCTTTAGTAGGAAACTTAGTTGTAGTACAGTTTGTAATTAAAAACATTGTTTAACCGAAAGTGTATATCTGAAAGCTTGACTTTACTTTTGAATTTGATAGTACTAGTATATATAAAACTTACAAGGATATCTATAAAAGAAATTAAATTTATGAATAACATATATATATTAGGTTGTCCGGATCAAAAGTTGTATTACATTTTGGGCTATAACTTTTAAAGTACTCATTATTTTTCAGTGCCATCTTGTAATTATTTAGTTGAATACTTATTAAATATAGAAAAAACATTGAATTTAATTTGAGTGAAAAAATGAATCGTCCAGAGCTCCAGAAATCAGTTACTGACTATGAACAACGAGTTTTCATCAAATTCGGAGTCCTCCTCAACAGGACTGTAACGGACATCCATGAAGATCGATGAGAACGGGTCATTGAGAATGAGGGTGAATACCTTAACTAATCAGGAATGATGTACTAAAATTTCATTTGAATCTGTTCACTAATTTTTGAGATATTAAAAAAATTAAAAAACAAGTTTTGATCCGGACAACCTAATATATATTGATAAATAATATTACAAGAAGGATCTACTAAACCAACTGGAATGAATGCGAAATCTTAGACTTAATTCTTTCTCATTGATTCACTAAAGCTTTTCGGATGGACGATCTGTGGCATAGGCATTTGGTTGATAGTAGACCCAAAATCATACGAACCAAGTAGGTTTATAGATACTTACAATGTGATACAAGCCAGTTACATAATGATCGTAGTCGGTGGTATAATTATGTTTCTTGGACTACTTGGTTGCGCTGCGGCTCTCACTGAAAAATCATTCCTATTAACCACGGTATACATTTATAATTAGATCGAATGATTTGTCTGAGACACATTTATTTTCAAATAGTATGGAGTAATACTTCTAATACTTTTCGGATTACAAGCAGCGATAATAACATTAGGAATATTTCATGGATTCGGAGAAAGAGTAATCCGTTTTCGAGAATTTGACTACTTTTTGACATATAATTAAAATTTTAATTGTTTAGTTATACAATTTTGCTTATCGTGAACTAATTGCTGAAATGCAACAATACCCATATGATGACGAAGCAAGACGTTTCATGGACTTTTTTCAAGTCAAGGCAAGAAATATGTTTATCATTTATCAATTAAGCTTCATTAGTTATCATAATGTGATTTTGAGCAAATTTAATTTCCAATATGAGCAAAATTATAATAATTAATTGATATTTCAAGATAGTTGTGGAAAAATTTAATGGAAATATAAAATATGGAAGAATATAAGATAAGGAACTTATAAAAACTTGCAGTTCTTCTTAAAGTAGACACGTTGAAATACCACTAAAGATATTCATCAGTTTTAAACTATAGGCATCGAAAGAAACAGATAAAGAAAGCTCTATTGACAATAGTAAAGCTTCAAACAATGACCACTCCTTGTTAATAGAAATGCCTTGACAGAACTATTTTTAATGGAAAGGATGCATGAGAGTTCTACCATTAGTTTAGATTGTAGATCTACATTTTTCTGATAAAATTATTGGTAGAATTTTAAGTATAAATAAAATATTGAACAATTTACCAATGATTGATTACTTGGTAACTAAATCATAGTCCTCTGAAAAGTGCCATTCAAGCACTTACAAGTTAGTTTTTCAATCTTCGATTATATTTCCTTAGAAAATAAACTTAAGATAGCACGATATAACCAAGTTGAATCAAGCATGTACTGATAAATTATGGAACAAAGCAATTCATAACTTGCATGGCCCTAACCTGAATGAATAAAAATTAGCCAAGCGATACCTATCAATATGAATCAATAATCTGAATGTGATATGAATTAGTTAATCCCAACTTTTTTTGCTTCTCTTAGTTCTATTTTCGTCAGTTTAAAATTGAATTTTCAGAAATATTAGGAAATTAATCTTTTTACTGCATTTATATTAGGTTTATCTTTTAATTTAAATCAAGTAAAAATTGCCAAAAATCATAAGGACCTTGTTTTAATTTCATGTCATTTACCATTTAACAGTTAATTTAGTAGAAACTGAAAGTTTATTTTTTTGTGAATGAACCTATTTTTCAGCTTAAATGTTGTGGCGTCGCATCTCTGAATGACTATCAAAAGTACGGAATGTCAATCCCGACCTCATGTTATCTATCAGGCAAACAATTTATAAATCAAAAGGTATTAATCAACTGAAATAGTACTCAATATTCACACATTGTTAATTGTATCTGAATTTCGGATAGGGCTGTGCACTGGCTTTGAGAGAGTTTCTAGAATTAAGGACTGGAATAATTGGTTTATTGTGTTTGATCGCAGCTGTCATTCAATTAATATTAATCACATTAACTCTTATACTTTTTTGTACTAAAAACAAGGATTATATCAGATAATTATGATTTCTAGTAAAAATCTAAAACATTAATGATGTGTTTTTTTAGAAATAAATAAATGTGTTTAATAAACCTATTAATATATTTTTAAAAGAAAGTCAAATTTGAATATCGCAAATCAATAGTAACGGCTGTATAATGAAATTCATCCTTCTGAATTGCGTGCATTAAATTTTTGTGTATGAATATAATGGCATCATAAATAATAACTTTTTAAGTTGCAATAGTTACAATTTTCACTGAATTTTAAACAAATAAATTGATTAATTTTATAAATGTTATATTAATGTGATTCAATAAAATAGCAAGAATAATTTCAAAATGACATCATTGTGCGTTGCATATTGATAACATTTTTTGGACATTTGAACTCAACATCAACAAATTTTTTTCGGATGAACACTTCAGATTTGGACATAAATCATATCAGTGTTGAACTCTTTAAGCCCAGAATAACAACTTGACTTATTCAGTACTGATTCACTAGTGATAACAATCGGCAGATCTATGTGTAAGTTCAAGGCTGAAGGAATATCAGCGGTTACGTGTACAGCATATGAAACCTTAATGATGGGACTTTCAATTGAGAGTGTGATATTTGCCGGAATCGGAACCTGAAGTGTTTCCACATTTGTGAGACCGGGCTCTACAGCATTTCCTTCTATTCTCATATATTTAGCTTCTTTGGTTTTCTCTTTTCCTTTAGCCATAAAAGTTTGAGTTTGCTTTAATGTTACTCTTGGAGTGACACGAATTGTAGATTTATTAGTAATGCTACACTTCACTGCTATAAACTCTCCTGAAAATAGAAAATTTTATATTTGAAAATGCAATCTTAATTATAACATTGAATTAGATATATCTTTAAGCGTTTGATCAATTTCTGGAATACAGGATATATATCCGAGTTTTTGCGATCGGGCTTTATAAATCATTTGCTTTGATTATGATGCAATCATTACAAACCTGGATAGTATCCACTCTTAGCAATAGTTGCATCAACATTTATATTACCGGGTTTTACCCATAAGAAGCCAATTTTCTTCTCATTACTACCACTCAGCGGCAACTGTAATAAAGGCTTTGATCATAATTTATCTAATTTGCTTATCGTGTCAAAATATTTTTCACCATTAAATTATCACAAATAAGTGGTGCCTCGACTTCGAATTCAGTTTTAGTCTTATGATTGAATGAAAAGATAGGTTTTTCTATTTCAGCCTCAATCCAATACTTGACAGATCCGTGATGTCCATCGAATGACGACGGAATGCCTCTTTATGAAAATTTTTTCAAAATCAGTTCATTCGATAAATTCAAAAAATATGAATTACTCTTTAGGCAATTGATAATCGAATGGAAACTCATGTACGCCCTTAGTTATGATACCATTGAATGCTAAAAATTAAATCATATTTACATTAAATAACTGGTCAAGTCTTGCGAGTCAATCATATTTAATCAGAAAACATGATCATTCAACTATATTCGTATTAAATTTCTCACAATACTAAATTGCAAATCTATAGTTAACGACTAAGTTACAGCTCAACACTACTACTGGTGAATGTTCGAAGCTACTGATCTGAAGAGCTATTAGACACTATAGAAATAATTTTTCTAGAGTTAAAATTTGACAGAATATTATTTTAATGACTATAGTTAACTATAGTTTTATTCATATAAATCAATGAAATTTCTAAACATAATAAATATGATTTATTTCTTGGTAAACAACTTTTAGTCATCTTATAATTTTTCTATTTAAAAGTAACGGTTTAATTCTTATGATGAAGATCTTATGTATACACTTGCGTAACAATTAGTTCAAACATTTATTAGTGTAGGTAGCGAACTGTATCAAAATTGCTTCCCATAGACCTTAATGTAGTATTGAAAATTATTGAGAGTACTTACTGTTGCGAACAAAATCATAATTCATTCCCAAATATTTAAGGGAATCATGATATGTTTTAGTTCTTCTATGATTTCCACTGCCTTTGTTTTCAGTCCATTTCACTTGAGCCAATCCTACCAATTCCATTCTGATCTATTATAAAAATATTGTCACAAAATGACTCAAATGTTTTCATTTTTAAGGAAAAAAGCTCAATTTTCTGAACAAACTCATACCATAGATAATTGTAACTCTCCTTCCAGTGCAATAACACATTTACCAATTACATGATCTCCCAATTGAAATGTGCGCTTATTTGAATCCAATAGTATTTCAAACTTTTGTAATTGAATTTTACCCATATTTGAAACTTGTGAAAAAATAGTATTTCTCTATATAAAAAATATTCTCTCTATTAAATAAAACGAATAGAAAAATGTTCAACTTTTTGGTCGCATGAATTGGTTGCTATGAAATGAATTGACAACAGGTACAACAATAATAATTGCAGTGCATTTGCAAACAAATTGGTTCAAGACATAGCTGTCACTAATATTGATTTGTTTCATATACATATTAGTCGACAAATTAGTTTTTGTCCAGCTTATGTATTTTTCTCACTTCCATGACAACCATTTTCTTAATAACTGTTAAAATTGACGTCAATGTCAAGGGCTGGTATCATCAAGAGATAGAAATCTTCAGAAAAGCTAGAATTTGTTTATATTAATTCAGTAATGTGTTTTCAGACTGTTTGATTCTGTTTCTGTAAATTTTGGCATAAAAGCTTTCACGATAGCTCTTAAAATTACTATTTTTTGCAATTTATTCCATTTGTTTGAAATAATTACTTTTAATGCATTTACTCAAGACTTGCACACACTGAGCAAAAATATTTCTGTTTTCGACTGAATGCCTTTCAGAATTAGCGTAAAATGTTTTGTATTAAGGAAGGAAATACGAAGCTATCCTTTTAACTTTGTTCGATTATTGTGCAATGCACTGAATATCCTTTGAATTTGTTTTTCTCTCAATACATGCGCGAAACATAGAATCATCAATGATATATTCAAGCTTTAGAAAGACTTTTCTCGAAACTTTTTTCTATCACTTAATACTATTTAATTCGATGAAAAGACAAATTATTTGTTCGTTTAATATATAAAATTTTGTTTATTTAATGTTTATTTTGATTGAAAGTTTTATTAAATGAATTTTCTATGTTTACCTCACGATAGAGTATGCGCTAGTCTATTATGAGGAAAGTTTACTGCAATGTTAAAAAGTCTCTGACATACCATTCATACCCCAATTACTCATACATATTTTCCACGAAAAATTCATAAGCATTGTTAAGCAAACAAAACAAAAGAGGTAATTAATTTTAAAAAATAAATGGTAATAATAAAGTTGTTTTACGAAAAATATCGATTAATACGCATTCAGGTTAATGTAATTCGTCTATTTGTTTATAAATTGCTCGGATTTCATGAAAACTCAAGTAAAAGAAAATTAACCAAAACTTAGTGCAATAAAATGACAACGAAATCAGTTGATAAGTTAAATACAGAAAATTAGATATTTTGTGTTATGCTCTGTGCGAATATTCTTTAACCTTTAGAAATACGAAGAGCAACATGAGTCGAATAAAGATAAAAGGATAGCTTCTGAATAAGAGTTTTCTTGTTGATTAGTATTGAAGAATTGAGCTGAAAATATGCAGTATTATATAACAGTTGTTTATGTAATAAAAGTAGAGATAGGAACAGAAATGATATAATACTGTAGTAGTTATGTAATAAAGAATGAATCCATTAATAGTGATTTGAAGCTTCATATTGCACAACAAAAGCACAGTTACTTTTAGAAATCTTTCTCTTATTCAATAAAAGCTGAATTCAAGTCCATATCAAGTTATTTACGATTAAGAAATGAGTGCTGACTACTTTTTATAAATAAGAAAAATTCAAGAAAGCTGTGAAATTGTCAGAGATTTTCTGAAAACGTCCTGTTTGAGATATAATCACTGCTATGTTAGATAATGATAAGGAAAGATGAATTCTTAAATGTTTCCTAGATCTAACTCATAATTGAATCACGAAACAAGACTTTATTAATAGAATAGTGAAATTACATTAAAAAGACAATAAGTATTCAGACAAAATACAGGTGCATTTCACAATAAATTTTAAAATTTCACTCTAACAACAAGTTAAATCTTCTGATTGTATAATTATAATACTCCAAATCTCTCAAATGCTCGCTCAAATTGTCATTCAATCTGAAATACCAATATCACTGCTCTTAATAACAAGGTCTAACAAATTCTTTCTCTTAATAATTGCAAACCTCAAAAATCTACAATATATACTGAAAGAGACAACAAATATCATTCAAGCACTTTTAATCAAAAAGATTACAACACATGACAAGCATTTGAAGATTAATGTTATTCTCATTGAGTAACTTTTCTATTTGGGAATAAATTGGTAATATAATATCATTTCGTAGGAACTGGCCTCAAATCTGTGAAATGAAGTCAATTTATACTCCTTTTTTCTCAAAATTGAATTTTTTAACTATTATTCTTTTCGCATTCGTTTTTATCACTTTATCACAAGAAAGAATTAACGAATAATCTCTGCTCAAAAGTTTTGTAAAGTTTATTTTTAGATTTTGAACGTAAATTCTTAAGTTTTTCTCATGCTATGGGTTCATATAGAATTGATTTTATATTCTAAGAATCAAGTGCGTTTACACGTCTTTTGCAGGAAATGAACTTCTCTTTTGAAGAAATGACTTAAAAATTAAATTTACAAGTTCTTAAAGTTTTCAATTCAGTCATTTTTTATTTGTGAGAAAACTATTTCAGTACATTAGCAAATTGTTTGCAACTATCTTTTAAAACAAGCTTTTAAATTAACAATAATTGTTATTAGTAAAACTTCTCCATAAAACAGTAACAAAAAACTGCATTCAAAATAGCACATAAATCCAAATTATTATAACTTCCCCTATTTAAGATTAGTTCTAATACGTACCTTTACGTAGTTGATATTTCGTTTACTTGTAAACTTTTACTAACAAACTAAGGTATTATTTTCCTAATTAAAAGTCTTTAAGAACATGTATATTCAATTTTTAAGGTCGTTCTGTCCAAAGAGAAGTTCATTTTTGGCAAAAGATTTTGAACACCCTATATGATTAAAATTCTCATTGAAGAGGTTGTCCGAAGATCTATGGGAATTGGCCCTCTGTGAAATATATCATGTTATATATCAATCGAAAGCTCTCGTCAAGCTGAGCAATAGTCTTGCTGATCAGATTGAAATTGGTCCATAGGTTTAAAAGTTATAGGCAAATAACCGTTAACACTGCCGTATATGGGGAAGCATGTTACATCTTTGTAAATCCTTATGAGTAGTTTATCATTAGAAGGCTACTAAGCTGAGATCATTGCGTTTTCTAGCTAAAATACCATTGTTTGCCTACTCACAATACAATGATTACTCTACATATGAAAGAAGTTTTCCTCAATTTTCGACCCTTAAAATAAAGTGTTCGGACTAGAACTTTTTGTACTTTCATACTAGGTTATGTGCTACTACAAAAACAATAATGGGCTACTCCGAACAATACATTTTAAGCATTGAGATTAGCGATTGAAGATTTTCAATCTTCAGAAAACTTACTTAACATTAACAAAATATGACTTTCATTCTATTGTTGAATACACTTGGTTGTTATGACTCAACACACCAAATCTAATAATTCTATGTTGAATAGTTTTTTAGTTATAAGCTCCCAAAGTTTTAAAGTTTTTTGTTTTTACACCCTTTACCAGGAGATATGAAAAGGTATAAGGTGCCGTTATACTCCGTTCCCCGCTTCTATGTGTTGGCAAAGTCAGTAGGTCTAAACTCGACCGGGGCCAACTCCCAATGGATGTCCGAACAACCTCTTTATCATTTTCTAGTGAGTAAGTAAGTAAAAATGAGATTTGATAAACTACGAAAACTCCTGCTCTAAAATGTCATCTCTAAGTATTCCTTATTTCTTTATTGCGTAAAAGTGTAAATGAATACTTTTTTGAAGACTCTTAAGTTTAAGACTAAAACCCTAAAAGGCATACATTAAGACATAAGTTTTGGTTTCATTTGATTATTGAACTCTTAATAAATGGCAAAATAGTATAGAGATAAAAGTCCATAAGTCTTACTGAGAAAAGTATTAAGATCTTAACTACGATAACAACATATGAATAATGATATATTAATGATTTGGCTACTATACAAATAGCTATTAGTGCTAACTCTAATTCACATCAATCTGTACTGTAGTCAAGCTAAAAGTTTGACAGGAATATCAAATTAGGATTAGTTCTAAACTTTTAGTAATTGAAATTGCCTTTCAATTTAAATGTAATGTTAATAATTTTTATACTCTTAATCTTAAATTTGAGGCTCTTCTTCAAAAAAAAGTATTCGAATGTAAAACTAGTTTTTTGCAGCAATTTTGATAATTTTTATAGAACTTTTAGAATATCTTCAGCTTAAAAATTTACAATTCAATGAGAATATTAATTGGTCCAATTCTTAAGACATAATGAAAGTTAATTGTAAAAAGAGAAGTTTGGAAATTTTCATTATTATCAATCATTCCCAAAAGTAATCAATGAGAATAAAAAGATTATTATAAGAGATTCAAATAGAGTAAATGACACTTAATTGTAGATAAATGTATCGTGCAAACACTATATGTATATTTATATCTATATATTATATTTATAAGTTGAAAGCTTATAATTGAGAACTCTTAAATATCTGAAATTAGGTACTTAAAGTAGTGAAAAGGAAAATTTTGAGTGAGACTATAAAACGATAAAAAATTTAAATGAAGAACAATTCATGTAAACATGGTCTGAGTATTATTTATTGAATTTCATTGTATTAAGCGAATAACTTTGATTATTAAAATATGAGCGCTTAATACGAAATCAGTATTTGTGTAAGCCTAAACAAATACAAGTTTTGCAAAATTGATTATTCAAAATTTTTAACTTATAGTTTTGTGTATTATGGATCGAATAACTGTTTTTCGCTTGTTTTTATAGATTGTACTTTCGATCGAAAATTAAGTTATGATTTCAATGCTAATCAAAGATGTGTTGAAAAGTATTTGTGTTTAATTATTTGTCTAAGCTTTAGGTATAAAATAGTAACGGGGTTCGCTCTCAGTATACATCTTAACAACTGTCCAAATAATACTCTGGTTATGCTTACATTAATTGCTATTCAAATCTAAAAAGCTTCAACCATTTTCTCAATCTGATACGAAAAATTGATTCCTCAGAGTAAACAGAATATTTAATAAAACCCTTATTTTCGCCATTCATATTTTAAATCATAATTTTGTAGCCCTTATAATTAAGTTCATGACTAATTAAACTAAAATTGAAAGTAATTTCAATTTGGAATATGCTATTGAAAGATTCAAATTTTAAGATTCATAAATGAAAATTTTCCAAAACTTTTAAACAATATAGGAGAAAATTTCAAGAAACCGACAATGGTTCGGTCCTATTGCTCTAGAAATGACAAAATAATAGAAGAATCGAGTTCTACAGAGACAAAATAGTGAGAAGAGGTCCCAAAAATGTCTCGACAAGATAAAGGATTAATGAATTTAAGCCTTAATTATCAGATAAGAGTTACAATAAAAGCAAGAAAAATGTCTCAATATTTAGAAATTTCATTGAATTTCATATAAATGTTATTCATTCGCTCAAAGTTGACTTTACTCGCTTCCAAATGATCAATAATAGGCAGTGGATAGTCTTTGCCGATAATACATTTGGCCATTTCCTGAACATCAATCGGAGCTTTCCAGGGTTCGTGAATGTGTTTGCGCGGAAAGTGCTTAAGTGCTGGAACGTATTTACGTATATAATCTCCGTTTGGGTCAGTTTTACGCCCAAAATTGATAGCGCAGTAATAGTAAGGTATTTGCTGAAAGTTATAGCTAGACGAGTGCCACATCCAAATACCAGCGTTGATACTGGAATCAGCGTCAAGCAATAGCTCATCAAATACCTTCATGCCTGCAGCGTTGTTACGGAATAAATTTATAAAGAATTTTGGTGAAAAATTATTAATTTAACCCGCTTGAAAAAAAATTTGAAAAATTCATTTGATTCTTAATTCTGTATCTATAGTTTGCAATGCCTCTCGAAAAAAAAGTATTAGGAAATACTCTTTTAAAATTGAGTTCTTCATTTAAATCCACGCCTATTATATGTTTAATCTTAGATAATTTTGTTTCAGAAAGTATAAGGTTGGAGAGAAATGAATGTCGTTTTTGGTACGTTATATTAGAATGGTTCAAAAATACACTTAGGATTTGTTTACATATCTTTTGTTTTGTGAATAAATACATTTAATATTAGTCTTTATTTCTATTAAATTATTATTTTAAAGTTGTGATTTGATTTCGATTTGAGCCATGTCTTTCGATGACAATCATATTAGACATTGTATGTTGTTGAGTTTAAGAGTGGTAATAATGCAACGGTTGCCACCAAGAATATCACCGATACATATGGTGATTATTAAAGGTCCGCACGTGTCAACGTAGGTTTGACAGATTTCGATCAGGCGATTTTGACCTGGAGAATCAACCTGGTTCTGGTCGACCTCAAGAGTTGGATGATGACGAGTTGAAAGCTCTAGTGGAGTCTGAGCCTCGCCAATCAAGTTGGGACATGGGGTTGATACTAGGCTTCGATATTTATATTGTGTTAATAAAATTTATTTGAATTTTGTGATCAAATACGTCATTCATTTCTCTCCGACCTTATACTTAGTATTTCGAGTAATCAAAATTTTGACGTGATGTTAAAAAATTTGATCTAAGTTAAAATTTTGAACAAATGACTTTGAATAGTTACTGCGTACCTTCTTCCCAAGACATCCATAGTCCACCTCTAGTAAGGAAACAAATAGTAGCATGTCGTGCAACCGGATGTACCCAACCTTCTTGGAGAATCTGAGTTTGTATCGCATCAATATAAGGGAACCCAGTTTTCGCGTTTGCCCATTTTTCTAACATTTCCGGATTCTTATCCCATGCTATCTGCAAGCAATTCGGGTTTCCAACCATTGTATCGTAATTAAAATTATTTGTAGAGACGCAGTAGAAAAATTCGCGCCATAATAGCTGTCCGTAAAGTGATAGTGGAGGGTTTGACTTCTTAAGTTTTTGTATATATTTGATAGCTCTTGATAGAAAAGACGTGATGATAGGCATCCGAATCTGTCGTAATTTTTAGATTAAATTTCAATTTATAGGCTCTGGTTGAAAGGCAAAAAGAAGATACTCTAGAAAGGATTGATAATAACTTCATTGATATTCTTTCAGTCACTTTGAAGTTTGCCAGGTTTTAAAAAATGTCCTTCTCACTTGATATAAAATTTATGAGGAGAATTCTGCCTAAGAATTGCCTTCAGATAACTTCATATTCAAAACAAATTCTTAGATAACTTGAAATTGAAAGAAAAAGTCTTTTTGCCTTTCATTCAATTTCGAAAATTACTCAAATAGAAAAGCGTTCATTAAACTTGTTGAATACCTTTTGATTCCATAATTTATCCCAAAAACAAAGAAAATCTTTAAATCTTTATGAAATTTTTTCAGAAATGGAATATATGTGTTTTCAGACAAAATATAGAAAATGCAGATTATTAATGAAAAGAATAAAAGCATTAAGCATTCATTAAAACTTTTTAAATATTCAACAGTTATGAAACAAACGGTCTGGTAAAACAAAGGAAAAAATTAAATTTTAACCTCAAATAAGGTGATAGTCCTGTATGTGTTGTGCCGAATAAAGACTGTTGTCTCAATCTCGGAATCCCAAACACAGCAATCCATGCCTTGTGCTGAAGGTGTCTTTCCAATCTCAACAAAGCCTCAGTTTCGCCTCCAATCCAAGTCGACTGCGATACAGATAGAGACATATCAAAGCCCAGTTCAGCCAAAGTCGGTATTCCATACTTGATATCATGATCATCACTGATTGGAGTGTAAGCTTTGTTAAGCATCTGTAAAGTGATTGTAGGCTTTGGTGCTGGTGGAGGACCGATGCTGGAAATTATGCTTTGAAAATGGGAGTAGTTTAGTGGCGAAAAACCTCCGCACTTGATCAGAATCTGATCTAAAGGGTACAAGGTGTGCGAACTTATGCTGATTACTTGAACGCCCAACTGATCGCACATTTGACTTATATGGGCGTCACGTAGCTTTCCATAAGGCTCGGGTTCCGCTTCAAACGATAGATGCGTTGTCTTCCAGTCTGAAAATTGAATTAATAAAAATTCTCTTTCCATTCATGAAAAATCAATTTTCAAGAAAGCTTTTAGCTTTACTGGCTTTTGACTAAGAACTTGAAGTAGGCTTTGCAGCTTATGAAGTATTTTTGAAGAAGAGAAAAGTTACGGCTTGAGGTCAATTTCGATTGGAAAAAATGTTTAAATGCATTCGCTCATTTTCGCTATATTCTCAAAATATTACGTTTGAGCGAATCAAATTGTTTTATATAATCTTGAATTTTTGTTAGATTTTCTTGGAAAGAAATCTTCAACAATAGGGATTCTAGAGATTGGAATAAGTGTTGAAAAATAAATATGAATATAAATGAAAATCATGAATAAAGTATAAATCATCGCTATTACAACTAGCTAACATAGTAGAACCTTTTAGTCGTAAAATTATTCTAAGGTATTTTTGAGAAATGAAGCCTTAAAATTTAGCTGCTTTACCCAAACTATAAATCAAAGCCCTGATAATTGAAGTTTTTAAATCTATAGATGATTGGAGCTTTTTAATTCATCGTTTCATTGATAGCTAAACATTTCATATAATAAGATTGATCGATTTATTCGTGAATCTTCTAGATTTTTGATAAAATTAAATAATCTGTTATGTAACTATTCCAAATTAAAATAGAAGTTTCAGACTTCTTTTCTCAATAGAACATGTTAAAGATCAGCTTAATCTTTGTATAAGCTTAAACATTATGTAATTAATCTAGGTTTTTATCAGATTCTTTTTGAAATATACATATTTATACTAGTACAGGTTCCGTGACACTATAACATTACCGTCATCACGTACGACATTGCTGTGCAAAGCATTCCAAAAATAAAAATCATACTTATTAAAATGATTAACAGTTGGCTTTTAATAACCTAAACTCGAACATAATCAAGACAAAGCAATAGAATGAACTGAAAAAATAAAATCAACGCAATCTAATCTTAATAAATCTAACCTACTTAACAAAGTAAACATAAAATCAATCAACCCTGAAAATTAATTTAAATTATCAGTGGAAATTGATTTGAAAGTTACTCAGTATTGTCACTGAGCAGCAATGTCTTACGCGATAATGCCGCTATAAAGCTATTTTAACGCAATAATGACATGCTACGCTAATATTGTATCCCAAAATTTGTTCTCTGCTGTTGGTTGAAGAATGAAAGCATTTGACTTATCAAGAACTAGCATATAATAGAGTATCGTAAGCATAACTGAAATAATAATTGTCTTAATTAAGAATATACATCGAATATTTCAAATTCTACAGTTTCTCAAACCTTTAAACAGTTTGGGAAAAACGTCAGAAGGCTGTCCTCTGATGACAAATAGTCGTGAATTTAGCTTTCTTAAGCTCATATCCAAATCTTCTAGCGATTGAATCAAAAACAGCCATTTATTGATACCTCGATTGGACGAGGCGGCGAACCACTTGTCGATCAGATAAACACATCTGAATGTTGTCGCACCCTTTAATCCTAATTATTTTATTACAAAAATGAATTAATAAAAAAGCAGAAATGTTTTAAACTTAAATGCTTTTATTCAATGTCCGTATATTTTGAATTTCGTATTTGATTAATAATTCTAACAGCAATTTCGTGATAATTTTATAAGAATAGAACTTATCCAAAAAGTTAAATATTTACTCCCATTTCAAACAAATTGTATAGAAGTTTAAATAAAGGATATAACAGTTTTTATTCTGACTTAAAGTTTAATAATTGCTCTTTCTACGCTATTATTATTACAATATGTTTCGCCTAAACTAGCTGAAACTGACCAGACTAGATTACCATAACCTAAAATAATCTAATCTACTGTAACTAAGTATAAACTAATCTAACTCAACCTCTGACTATTTTATAACCTTTATATTTAACATTTAGTTGTGAAAATGGAAAAAGTATAATTTGCGACAAAAAAATTGGCAAAATTTTACTCGTATGTAAATCTTAATTTTGTATCAATTATAGCATTTATCTGGCTGTCCATAATAATATAATGTGAAAGATTTATCGATCACAATATATACCTAAATTTTAAAATTTTCTTCAAAAAATTTCCGAACTTGGCGTTACTTTTAAATTTAATTGAAAACAGAGAATTGTAGTTGTTAATGAGACTTGGAAATTTTTCGGTAGTAGTATTCACTAAACTAAATCAACATATGCTTTAATTTATTCAACTTGACATTATGAAAAACTTAGGAAGTTTAAAAATTAGTAAAACTTAATAATTGTATATAGAGAGCGTCTAAAAACTGTGAATGAAAGAAATTTTGAAATTATATTTGTTATAGGGTTGGCTTTAATTGTAGTATAAGACCTAGAATATTTATTTAAACAATTGTAATTACGCCTAGTTTGATGTAAAATATTATATTAACTGAATTAAAGAACTATAGGTAAATCGTGTAATTTATTTTTTGAAAATTTAATGTGAGGACCTTCATTGATATTGTGTTTGCGTGTTAAAAATTGTTTACTGTGACCTATGAAGAAGTCAAAATGTTTTTTGTAACATAATAATTATTAAATAGGAGTAAAAACACTACTGAATGGCAATAATAAACTTTAACTATATGTATTTATTAAATCTTTTGGGAATTAAAATTTTTTGCCAACTTTTTTGTCGTATACCATAGCTAGAAGTTGGTTTAAATATTTTTTTTGTGGCGAAGAGCCACTGTGATAAATTTTGCTTGCCAACTTTCATAAAAACTAGTTTCAATGCTCTGGACTTATTTTTTAGGCTTAAATTACTGGAAGTTTGTGCGAAAGTTTTTTTTCAATCGAAACGAAAATTTGCAGACTTAATCTTATGATAACAGTAGCATAACTAGAATTGAGTAATTTTACTTTCAATTTTCCCGAGTGTATTTTATTATGCATTTTTAGAAAAATTTGTAGTTCTCATGTTCTTTACCATAGATTTTTGTAGCCAAATGCTCTCAAAATTATACTTCTACAGGGTAGACATTTTAAAACCGAACCCAATTGAACATCAAAACGTTTTTTAATTGTACTTTCTATAGAAAAGTTTTATCAGAAAAGTTCAATACTAGAAAAGGTCTAATTTGAACTTTTATTAAACATAAATCTAAGATAAGAATGAATAAAAATAGAAATGGTGTTCACAACAATCGAACCTATTGTGTGGTCACTATCACCACTTTAGCTGAAGAAGCGCTGCTTGAAGAAGTGGTTTTAAAAGCTTAGCCAATCAGCCTGAAACTCCGCAGAAATATAAGCAAAACCAATATAGATATGATTTCATTATCATTATCTTTGGACATGGATCAGTTGATGGTGATAGTGAAATCATGTTTGCACTAATTATCCTCAAACGTTGAATGATTTGAAAATAAATATTGAAAATGAAATTTAAAAAATAACTACAGAAAATTTGGTCAATTTTCTGAAAGTGTGATTCAAAGAGTTAGGCTGTGTTTGGAGTATAACGGCGGACTCTTTCAGCATTTACCACAAATTCAAATAATATGTACATTTTAAAACTTTTGTAATTTTGTTTATGGACTGATAAAAGTACTTTTTGAGTTAGTGCCTTTTTATTTAAGTATAAAGTAGTTAACCTGTTTTTGATAGGAACCATAATAAAAACTTTATCACTGATGGCTAAGTTTAATTTTAAAATGCCCACCCTGTATATAATTCTGATGGTAAAAATAATAATTATTTAAATGTAATCAAATGGCTGCTACATTCACATTTTATGTGGCATACAGTAGAAGCAGTAACTTAACATGTTATTATAGAAGTCCATTCAATAATAACCTCCAAAAATGAAGCTAAATTAAAAGTTTTATTGCATAGAATTTAATTACGGCTTGAAATCTTCAAACTTTGATAGATACCTTCAAGTAGAGCCGGCTGATCATGGAATCTGAGCCCACGGCGGAACCAATGAACCAAATGCTTATTCCCATTTTCTTCATCTCCCACATCATTATCACTGTTTTCGACGACTTTCTCCTTGTGTTTAACCATTCATTTAAATTTCAAATTGTTATAAAGCTAGTTATGAATCGGCGTATATCAACTCATCAACACAAATATGAATTTATATATTTTTTCTTTTAAGAAAATGACTAATTTTTAATTCATTCTTGAATAAAAATCAAAGCATATAAAGGGAAATCTTCAACTTGGAACAATTTATTTTATTGTCTGTCAAACTTCTAGAAGCTTCTTGTGTTATGTAATAAGTATTAGATCACTGATTGATTACATGGTAACGAATGATGAGCTCTGTTGCTAGTACAACAACATATTCCAGAATATTCTGAACGAAATTTTATTTTGTAGATTTCATGGAATAATCATCTCATATGTCATCCTTGAATATTATATTCTACAACAAACTGAAGTTACAATTAGTCAGGACATTGCTTCACATTCTAATTCATTTTGAGAAATATCAAAGTTTTAATCAATAATATTATGTAATCTGATGGAGATCTATTGAAATATATCTTAGTATTGCAGTTTCATGTGCTAGTACAATAGATCTGTTATTATTGAATAAGGATTATATAACTGATTTGTAATCAGATTTTATATGATACTGAAACTCAAAGTTTATATAATTTTTTTCCGGTGACTAATGAATTTAGGGTTGAAATAAATTAGCGATAGACATTTAAAACTTGTATCTTAATGGTAGATATATATAAAGACTTTTGTTTGCTTTATCCATCAAGATATGTGGGTATAAGTTAGTTATATGGTTACCAGAACTATATTCTCCTAAGCTTAGCGTTGCTATGCCACTATTCTCTTTATCTAACTAAACTTAATATATTAAAAATATCACTATAGTAGTTAAAGTTAGTTAGGTTTTAGGAAAGGAGAATCGCAAAGATTAGAAATGTTACGTATAGCAGAATATAGTTCTGGTAACCAATAACTCACTTATGCCCAAACCATTATGAAGGGTAGAGTAAACAGAAGGCTATAAATGCATATCGATAATTTATTTTTGCCAACCAAATATAATGATCTTTTTGCTCGCGACAGTAAGAAATTTCTGCTAATGCTATCAAGTTTTGTTGCTTGAAATTCTCGACTTTGAATTGAATATCTGAAAAAACTTTCTAAAATTGTATTGATTTCAATTTTCGCATTTTTATTTCTTGCAACTTTATAACTTTGTTGGATTGACTGAACACTAACAATTAATAGAAAAGACTTCACTTCCGTATGGCCCACAATATTATTACAATTTTCTGAAATAGTTTCCCACTTACTCTGCCAAATTTATTATCGGACTTTTTTATATCAGCTATATTTCAAAATCGAACATTCTTAAGAATTTTCTATATTCTGCTATACATTGAGTAGGGAATAAAAGGATTAATAGAATTGCACTGTAAATGATAAAAATATCGTTTTTGGAAACTAAAATAATTTAGATTATCGTTATCAATAAAAGACTATAATGAATAATTTTTTATTTTATAATTAGTGACGAGCAAATCGTAAAATCTGGTTGTCAAAGAAATATTATTGATGTGCCAGATGTCAGTAGATTAACAGAAATAATCGTTTTTGTTAATGTATGAGAATTCACTAAAAATACTTCGCACTTTAATCCGGGCTCCCTCAACTTTAATGATAAATAACGTATGACTTCTATTAATAAGATTAGTGTTCTGACATGTCTGATCATAACTATAATAATATACATTATCGTAAACGAATTCTTTGTGATAAAAGGGATTTAGTCCAATAGTTAGCAAAAAAATATACGTGTTGTGCTTAACAATTGTGAAATAAGAATTAAATGATAGCAGACATAAAGATAATGTACTATACACACGATCAATTAATGATCCTTGATAGCAACCAGAAGTGATGAACTATCACAGAATGCTTCCTAGCTAACTGTAATATATCAGGATATAAAAAAACTTATTTCGTATTCAGTATATATTAGGGAAAGCAGGTTGAAAACCAAATTTGGCAACGGATCGATGCCCATTATGGAGAAGTTGGCACAGTAAAGGAGCTTTCCTCGTTGCTTTCGCTGTTTGTTAATTTACTAAGGGTACTTTATTATTTAAAAGCTATAAGAGGACTGTAAAAAAGTTGATTCAGTGCAAAGAGTAAAATGTTGACTAAGTTGCAATCAAAGTTCATGATTTCATGACGAACTTTCTAGCAATAAAAATTTGATAAACTTAAGTACTATTTGCAAAACAAAATATTTTACTCTCATAAACTGTAAAAACAACCTCAGAATAAAAATGGGCGTCAAATTTATCCACTATGTCTTGAATTTTTACCTAATAAGTAACTTTTGTCATACTACCAATACTGCAAGTCTAACGTCAGATAATTTAAATTCAATTAATTATAACGCTAAGCCAAAAATATCATCAATTAATGGTAACTGTATTGAAAGCAGCGATTGTTGGATAGGGAGCGATAATAATAGGGTTTGTGTTGACCACAAATGTCAGTGTAAACCAAATTACTCGTTCGATTATATCAACAATCAGTGTAAATATTTTACGTGTCGTTTGGATAAAGACTGTCAGAGCTATGATCCACATCGCATTTGTGACGCTTATGACAACTGCAAGTGTGAGAACGGCTACGGTCAGGATTTGGCGACTAGTAAGTGTATGATTTTAAGAACGATCGGCAGTCCTTGCATTCAAGATTCAGACTGTTGGACATTAGAAGATTCGCATAGAATTTGTAAACAGAATACGTGTTACTGTAAACAATTTTATAAATTCGATTATAACTCACGCAAGTGTTTGTCTAAGAATGTTTGTGATTCTGATAAAGACTGTCAAAAGTATGATTTGAATAGGTTTTGCGATCAGTACGGGCTTTGTTTGTGTAAATCAGGATATTTTGCTAATAGTATTAATGATAAATGTAAAAGAAATTCTCAAACATTCAACAATGAAAATGAGATTGATTTAGATTTTTAAAAATAAAATGAATTTTATTATTTTGAGAAAATCTAAATATATTTGAAACAACATCAATAGTACATGTTCACCACATTAATATGCTAATGACCTTGATTACAATCCCAGGCATTAAGTTCAAAGTACACATTGATCAATGAGTTCGTCATTTAGTACGAAGTTCTTTTACTGTCGACAGGCACTAGTCACTATTGATGGTAATTGAATGTGAAAAGACTTCAAAAATGAATTAGTCTCCAAATAATGATTTAAAAATAAGTTGAGATCAATTCAATATAACATAAGCAGTCATATCGAAAATTGAAATCTAAGTATGTTGTAAGTCCTGAAAATGGATCGTAAGGTTAAGCATCAAAAATTTGTTTCATATGAAAACCAAGTTTAGTTTCGTTTTGAATCAGTTTGCTTTTCGAGAATCATATTTTAAAAGATATGAACTAAATTTAGCGAAGTATCATTTACTTAGGTGACAGATAAAATGCAATCCGAGAAAATAAATTCCAGAAGAGAAAGTCACTACGAAATCAGTCAAAGTCAATTATGATTTGAAATTCTACTTAGTTATTGAACATTGTTGTATCGATATCAAAAGTCTTCAAAGTATTTTGAACTACAGATTGTCCAAAATAAAACTAAACTCAAAATTTGAGTACAATCATTATTTAATATTACACATCGATTGGATGCAACTTATGAATAAAGTTTGAAAAGAGTAAAAGAAAAGTCAACATTTTAATCGTAATATTTAAGATAAACAAAAGTAGCGTTTAAGATGGTGTTCTCAATAAAACAAAGAGTTTATAATTATAGAACTTATTTGTTAACTAAGTCTTGTGATCAACTAGAAAACAATTTGCTGATAAATTTGGTAAAAAAGTACCAACGAATGCGACTATTATTGACATTAATAGCATTAATAAGCATACATTGTAGAGAGCATTTTAGACACTATTTTTGTATACCACATTAGACAATAAAAGTTCACTTTGATAGATCAAATTTTCAGTATATGAGTAATTGAAATTGCTTGCGATTAAAATATCAAATTGTAAAACGCATTTAACTGCTTTATCTGAGTTTAGTTTTATTTTGTACAATCTATATTTATTTGGATAATGAGTTAAAAACATGAAATAGAATATTGAAAAGAATTAAAATTTTTAGTTTCGTTAAAGATTTTATAAGTTGAAAGATATTATGAAAATACGACAGCGATAAATTAGATCTCAACGGAGATAGGCATTTCTGGATTAGATGGATATTAAAAATGCTGAGTTTTGATTCTATATAGTAGATTCAAAATTTTTTGAGCTTCCACCAAACTTTGGGATGATCAGCAGTCAGGGATGTAGTTCGAAACTATTTGAAAATTTAGCCAGTAAAAGGCTAGCCTACAATTATCCTAGAAAATTTTCAATACCTCTCAAAAAACAAGTCGTTGTACCAATCCATGAAATATTTCTAATTTCATATTATAGCTCGTAGTACAAAGTATATGAAGTATGACTCCATACTAGGTATATATGATCGGAAATTGGAAATGTTATTCTGCCTGATAGAGAAGATATATTTATTGTTGAAAGAAGCAAAATATCAATGAAAGCTGTAGAGCAACTAAATAATTCAAGAAATACAATTGTACCACCGCCTATGATCATTATGTAATTGGCTTGTGTCACATTGTGAATGTCTATGAACCTACTTGGCTGGCATGATTTTGGGCCTACTATCAACTAAGTATTTGTTCCACAGGTGGTTAACCCAAAAATCTGTAATAATCTTACGGAAACTCAACTACTGGAATCTGATTGCTGCAATTTTTTATCGAGTTATAAGCTAGAAATTAAAAGTAATAAGATATTTTTATTTATGGCTCGAATTTTCAATTAAAAATTGCATATCATTCGTTTAAATAGGTCTATATCTCAAAGTAAAATTTTTACGGCAAATTAAAGTGAACTTTTCATAGTAATTTTTAAAAATTTATGCCATGCTCATTTTTCTTCGACTTTGCACAACAAAAACCAGAAATCAGAAAAACAATTCAAAATCGGAGAAATATTTGAGTGAAATTAATGAATAGCAAATATTAATAAAAATAGAAATAAAGGCATCTGTTAGCATTGTTTAAATGTCATATCTCATGAACTCCTTTCAAAGGCCCGGCGTAGACTTTGGATAGATGTCTTCATATCTCTCCATAGATCGTACACTGATTTAGATCAATAAATCTAAAGGGTTCGCGAAATCGAATTGAAATTTTAAAAGTAATAAAAATGACAGTCAAAAATGAAGCTTCAATTCTGTTTATTAGTAGGTATAATTTTAGTAGATTCAAGAATGCTACCATTTTTCTTAAGATTAAAATATTGTCATTCTATTTATCTCGTTATGTATATTTCTAGAATTTGTTCCATTGATGATGAGAACTTTTTGAATTTTTGTCTCACTGGAACAAGCGAAGGAAAAACTTAATCTGTTCGCTCTTTTCATAAATACCAATATCTTATCAGCTACAAGAATTTTATTTCAGTAACGAAACATTAAATTCAGCAGCGATATTCTAAGAGAAAATCAAACCAATTATGTTATATTATCATTTCAAAAATAAATGAGTAGTTTCCATATGACCGAGTGTGAAAATTCAATAAATGACAGGAAAAGTCATATTCAGTTAAATATAAGTGATTGCATTGTACAAATGTAAACGCAACTAATTCTTTGGTGAAGCAGTCTATGATATACACTGGTAACGATCGGTTGGGTAACTAAAACCAGTCATAAAATGCAAGTAATCAGTAGACGTGATAAACTAAAAGAATTAAAATATACATAATTAAAACTAAATTTTTCTTTGACTAAACTTTTAATAACTTCACAACTGCACTAAAGGTGTTGAACAAATTTAGAGGTAAAACTTGTGTTCTTCAATGCTTTTGTTTATAAAAAGAGAGTTTTGCATTATCAACTATTTTATCTAAAGTAAGGATCGTCTTATTGTGAAGTCTCATTTGTTCACTAAGTTGACCATACTTCAGTGAAAAATCATTAGTATTTGGAAAATCAGACTTCAAAGTTTGGGGATCTAAGGTTAGTGTTGAAATAATCAGCCGACTCCAGTACTATCCTGTCAATTATAGGAACTTGGCCATCCGGCTTACATCTATATTGGGATAAACTAGAGCTAAACCGGCAACCATTCAGATCGTTTAAACAAGAAATCTTTTATGCAAAAACAGTTTTATTTCTTAAGCAATATTCTAATTTCTCTTTTTGATAGTTAAAGGAGCGAAAACACCACCGATAACTGGTCTATTTCTAAAACCTGGCGAATCTCCATTATTAACATCGACCCAATCAGAAAATGGTGCAGTTGATTTAGTTTCTCTCAGCCATAAAGCCGTTGTATCATATAGAACGTGTTTAAGCTGATCGCTCTCAGAAGCAGCCGCATAAAACATTTCCCAATCATTCTTTGTAAATGTCTTAGTGCTAGTCAATTGAACACCATACTTTTTAGCATTTTTCAAATACCACGCATCCTGCTCTTTATAAACCTAAAAGAATAAAATTGTCAAACTATTGCTGTAAAACATACATCTTCAATAAATAGCAGTTAAAGTTCAAAATGAAATTACTTGTGGTGGGACTATATTTGTGCCCAATAGTCTATCTGCGTAAAAATTATATAACAAAAACCATTGGTTATTATCGTTATAACTAGCTTTAAAGTGATCTCGAGTTGAATCTTGACCATAAGTCTGCCATTGTTTGATGTAATTTTGCGAAACATCTTCAAAATGCTTAACGTCAGCAGTATTTCCAGAAGCAGTTGCCAAATGGGACATAGATGCTAGCGCAATAATCGCTTTTATTGATAAATTTGTACTGTTCTTGATAGGACCAAGAAAGTCATCAGTGGTTAGTGCATTACCTGTTACAAAATACAGATATAATAGATGGACCAACTTTTGATTGAACATAAATTATTAAAAGGATCTTTCAGAAAGTTTTTTAACAAAATAATTTCCTTTCTTGTTAATTTCTAGTTTACAAGAAAACTGCACTGATATAATATTCATTGAACTTCGCGCTCACTGCTGTTCTTATCAATGTTTCTATAGTGTTCCCAAACTCTATTACAAGATTGTTTTTAATTTTTGATGAGATGGAAAACAGAGTATTTTAACATGCTATGCGTTCATTTTGATAAAAAATTCTCTGTAGCTTCATTTCCGGTTCAGAATTTTCTCTAGAACTAGATTTGTGGAATCTTTACGGAAATTTCCGTTTCTAAACTGATTTTGTGGTTATCCAGGAGATCACACTAATTTTTATTAAATTTACCTACCTGTAAAAAGGCCATGATCAACCAAATATTGACTCCATTGTTTTAAGATTTTGTAATGTTTTTTCGCAAAATCAGCATCATTAGTTGCTTTCAAATATGCGGCGGCCATTAGTATCATATTTGCACTTTCTTCTACCTCCATGGCTTCTTCTCTACCATCAACATGCCCAATACATCTGGGATAACTAGAACCCAAGTCATGCATTGCGTATTTGCGAGGGAAAAAACCAGCTTCCTGATTCTCAAGCAATGGCTCTAATTCGAGTTTTATTAAAAGAGGATTCAAATAATATAAAACTGGGAAATGAGGATAAATAACATCTGTTGTTTGACAATTTCCATCAGAAGATATCTCTTTAAGCATCATCCATGGCTTAGCAGGAGTTCCAACCAATTCTATTCCACCAAATGCTTGACGTAATGCAGCAGAAACAATTTTAACATAAGAATCACCTCCTTTAAAAACAGATAAATTAATTATGTGACTAAAAGGACAACTTTAAAGAAAGATGACCAAGTGCTCCGAAATTTTACCGGGAAGTTTCAAATTCAACCAGGTTTCTCAAAATTCGTTACTTCATTTGGCTTACATCTAAAATTAACACTCTAAGAAAAACATTTTTTGGTACCCACTTCGATTATTTTAATATCCCGGAACCTTGAATATGAGACTTGGTCACCCTACTTTCGAACCATACCAACTTGATGAGCATCGTTAATGATCCTGGTATCAAGTGCATTAGCTCTTTCCAATGCTTTGCTTCTATCATCATATAAGAATTCAACCATAGCATTTGAATCAGCATTGAAATAGCTTTCCCACAATGAATTAATTGGACCTGTTGTGTAATTAATTGCTGGATGTCTAACATGTGCGATACCATAGAAAACGGAGTGAGCCGAATCATCTATTGAGCCAAAATCATGAGCATAGGCGAAAACCGGCCAATTCGTATTTATTGGGCGGAAGTGCTCATCAATCTTATTGTTTAGTTTGCCATTTTTAACAAATTCCGATCTTACTTGAACTCCATCTCCTGCTTCATAGGTAACACTCGAATCAGTGAAGAACTTGATTGTTCCCCACTCCGCCTGATCATTAGCCTCACTCAGAGGTTTTTGATTTTTTAGTTGAACATCATAATTGAATATTTTTCCACTAGAAATTTTATTATTAAAAGACCAAGTGACAGTTTCCCTATTATCTCCACCTGCCCATTCAGCCGAGATATCAACATATACCTCTACTTTGTGTTTAGCCTTATCAGTTGATCTAGCACTCAAGCTTATGTAAGATCCAGGTAGTGATAAATGTTTCAGATCTGTTGGATCAATCGGTGTAAAGAAATTAACTGTAAGTTCAACTGCACCGGCGGTTAGTGTGAAAATTGATTGTGTTGGTGTTATCTTTAGTTCTTTCTGAACGACCTGAAAGCTAGTTCCAATATTATCCTGAGTTGGGTGTCCCATAAATTCGTATGTTTTCCCATCAACTTTGATTAATCCACCTAAGGCTTTGATTGAGTTACCCGTCCAGAACTGAGGCCAATCTCCGTAGAGATGATTAGTGTTTGATGTGATCCATGTTGAGAGATATGGTGATTTCACGACTAATGGAACAGCTGGAACTCGATCTAAAATATAATTAATATTTAAGATTGTTAAATTACTTAAATAAACCATACCGTACCATTGGAGAGGGCAATGTAAAACAAAGAAAACAAATTAATTAAACCAAATAATTTCATGTTTTTTGAGAAAACAGTCAAAATTACAAAAGAACCAACTTAAAACCAGTATCACTTTGAACTGGTATCTCTTAAAACCAACGTTTCATCATTAATAAAAGTATTTATTCAATTTGACATCCTTTTAAATGGGAAAAATTTGTTGAATCGCACATGTATTACCTAATAGAGTAAATATATGTTCGATTAATTTGAAGGTGATTGCAGGTAGCAACAGTCACTATGCCTGTGATTTAGCTGGCACAGGCAAAAGTGATTCCTGATAAGAAAAACTAATGAGACAATTATTATTAAAAGTTAGTGATAATTAATTTAAAATCTCTTTCTATTTTTGAACATATTTTGGTTTGATTGTTATATCTTATAGCATTTGTGTCTATTTATCGTGTTTGAAAGTATTAAATATGAAACAAAATATGTTTTAGAAAGATCATAAATCTTTGCAGTTTTGCTAAAATTTTTATAAACTGAAAGGAAAATTCATTTTAAACAAGTATTATTTACAGAATTAATAAATAAGATCTGTTTATAGTTGATAATTCAATGATAAGGTTTAATAAAGTTTGAATTCTGTATTAGATCTTATAGATTGAGACTTATAATAGGGTTTAGATTTTTCTGATGGCGTAACATTAAACTTTGATTCTCTAAAAGAACTCGATCTTTACTACATAACTACTTGAACAACATAAGAGCTCATGCCTTAACTTTGTGTATTTGAATAACACCTGTTATAAAACGAATGCCCTTCAGTTCTTGTATAAAGAAAAGCTTTTCTTTTATCCTAACAGAAATACGACCAAAATAGACTAGGGATTGAAAATATAATCAAACTCAATAAGATCAAGTATTCTCCTAAGGAAAACTTTTCTAGAAACAACAGACCTAAAGTTAATTCTCCTAAACCTTGTTTTCTTCTCCTACTAACCAGTTTGATCCAACAAATGTTTCTACCTTATCATTAACTGATTTTATACATATGTTCAATTTTCTTGCAATAATAGAAAACTACTATTAAAATCGATCAAGTTTTTTTGAAATATGTAAATCAATTCTATACATTTCCATTCATAAAACGTCAAAGAGATTCTTACTAAACTTTTCTATGATCTAACAAAACAACTTATTTGTGATCAATTTTATCTTTAAAGAGAAATATTTGTTGAGAAAAAAGACCTAATAAGGAAAGAAAAACATGCTTGAAAGAGTTTACTTTAGTACAGTCGTAGTATTTATTTTTTGAGACATAATATGCAACTCTCATGAGATTTTTAGTCAAGTGATATGAATATTACCGATCAATTCATAAGAAACCTTGAACTAGCTATTAGATTCATACTTACTAAAAGTAATATCTACTTAATACTTATTGGACTGAGGAAAGGTTATACTTTCCACTGTTAATATAAGTTGCATACAGCTTCTTAAAAATTCTATGATTATGCAATTTTCCAGATGAGAGTCTGTAAACACTCAAGTCAATTATTTTCTGGACAATATCCAAGTCTTTGATAAGTAAAAACGATCCAAATATTTAGTACGGAAAGTTGTTGCTTTTGTGCTCATCTAAAGTTATTGTAATTGGAAGAAACTTCCCATAAAAATAAAATTATTCATATTGGTATGCAATAAAGACACCGTTGAACATTTTTCTGATCTATTTTTGGAATAATTTACACCGTGGATAAGTTTTCAAATGTCCAAATTTTTTAGAACTTTATCTCTTGATGACACTAAACCCTTGATATTATCAACAACTCTGTTATGTATTAAGAAATAGTTGCCATGGAATACAAAGAAATAAATTAATTAATAGACGAAATGTTTAAGCTCCTATATATTTGTAACAATTTATCTGTTTATTTTCAAAATGATAACAGACCAGCATTAACGGAGCTTGTCTGTCTTTATAATACGTATTCATAATTGTTGAAAGCATTTTGTTACGAAAAGTAAACTTGACAATAAACTTTAATGGAATAAGCGGATTTCTACAATTTTCATTAGCATAGATAATTTGCTGTCAATGGAAATGACGACCAGTATACCAGTAATGCTTTAATACATTTAAAGACACATTGATTCAAGGCATAACAATATTGAATACTGTTATCAAACTTACAACTTTGTTCTATATTGTGTAGCTTTCAAGTGCCCTATAGAGATGAGAATGTTAGAAAATCAAAGTTTTAATTGTAAAAATATAATCATGTTTATAATAATTAATGAAAACTGAAATTTTTCTAATCGAAAAGGATGAATTATTCATGAATGTCTCTTTAAAGTTATGATTAAAGTTAGGAAATATTGTAAAATAAACTTCTAATAGTGTTGAAAGTATCAGTATTTCACTATGGATTTACCAGAAATAGTAGTATTTCGATAAAGAATAAAAAATATTTCAACGCTGTTAGAAGTTGTATTTTACAATAATTCCTAATCTTGGTTATGATATACTGAAAATACGTGTGTGAAATTTAAAGTTTTCAGATCTTACATTTTAAGAAAAAATATAAATATATTGATAATGGAAAGGTTACCTGAAAACCATTCTGTCAAACAAAAAATTTAAATTTATTGAAGAGACAAAAGCTAAACTTATTAGTTATATAACAATTTTCAGAGTTCTAAATCTGCTTCATATATTAAACTTGTATATTTCATATCAGAAGACAACAGAGTTGCCACCCTTCGGCCTTTTGGGCCGAAAATCAGCCTTTTGAGGTTATGGTCAGCCTAAAGCCCGAGTCTTTAGGGCCGACATTATGGGTCAGCCTTTTAAAAAAATTTCACAGCTTATTTTTGAATATATAACGCTTTTTTGTGAGTAAATTTAGATAAATGAAAATAGATAGATAGACAGAATGAAGACAGATAAATGGATTTAATTCTTTGAAGAATGCAATGCTGAAAATTTATTGTCAATAATTGAATCTGTATTTTCAACTTATGTAAGCGATGAATATATTGAGAGGATATTCAGCATAATGAACAATATTTGCAGCGACAAAAGGAATAGATTATCAACTGAAAGCATTAAAGGTGAAATCTGTTCAAAAGTCAATTTCAACCTAGATTGTAATCAATTTTATAATTTTGTATTAAAAAACAAAAAAATTTAAATGCAGCAAAATCTAATACGAAATATGTTTACAAACTTAAATGATGTAAATTGACTGTTAAGCAATAAATCATTTTTACTAGTAAAATTGAAGCAAAGGGGAAACTCTTACTACTTTAAATTCGGCCTTTTTGGTAGACCTAAGGTGGCAACACTGGAAGACAATAAGAAGTTTATATTCACTTTATGAGACGCATGCTTTTTACTTATTCGTGTTATGTTTATGTTTATATCTTGCAACTAATTTAGATAAGAGATTGATTAATCCTTGTAGAAGTCTCTGTTACTCACTTCTAATAATCAGTTTATGATTGTGTCAGATTTTATATCCCTTTATTTTGAAGTTAATGTGCTTTTCTAAGCTACAGAATCATTTTGGTACTATCGGAAAAAGGCTATATATTAAATAAAGCCCTTTATGCGCCTTACATACTTAGGGATCACTGTAATATTTAGGTAATAAGATTTTGAAAACTTTTATAAGCTTTAGTTTAGGTCTAACTTCTGCCGAAACAAAATAATTAACTTTTGCATTAATAGCTTTACTCATAAAGAGTTCATAAATTACTTACTCTGTATTAACTTTTCTCAATTATTCACTAGGTTGTTGGATAAGTTCTTGCGTATATTGCATAAATCACTACAGCTCTGTTCTTACTCAATAAGTTATGTAATTACCATCACCCTTTCACATGATCATCTCACTTTTAAATACTTTAATCAAGGTTTTTCTTACACATAATAATGGCAAAATTTTATTTGAAAACTTCAGTGACTGATTTCGAGCGGCGATCTTTCATTAAAAATTGGTATCTTGCTCAACCTACAGCAACTTTCCTTCTTAAGCTACCTGAGGTCTAACGTTGATAAGGAGGAAGACTACTAAATAATAGCCTATTTTGAATGTTTTCGTATGTCCCAGAACAATGTTTTTTAATTAATGTCTGAATGTGCTCAAGAACTTATCGGACGACCTAATATTTCATAAATTTAAGTTACTTATGTCAAAGTTCGATATAAATTACAACACTTATAGAGATTTAAAGATGAGTTTCGGATTTTATGACTCATTGTTAGAAATACTTATTAAAATAATATGTCGAAATTGTTTATTCAATCTTTCCTTTATTTTGTTCAATTCTCATTAGCTTTTCAAGCGCGCGTTTCAACATATTTAGTTTCAGACTCAAAAAGTCGTCAAACGCCACTGTAGATATTGAACCTTTTAATACTGATTGTCAATCTCCGGGGTAAAGGTTTATAAGCAGATGATAGAGAAATCTAATCAAAATCTTTAAAATTTTCTCATACCTTATAATACATGTATTGGTATATCAATTTTAAAGAATAGCAGTTTTCAAAGT
The DNA here is from genome assembly GCA_018873245.2 of Archegozetes longisetosus. Taxonomy (NCBI): domain Eukaryota; kingdom Metazoa; phylum Arthropoda; class Arachnida; order Sarcoptiformes; family Trhypochthoniidae; genus Archegozetes; species Archegozetes longisetosus. Next base: position 4,559,914 of record JAEMBT020000006.1, read on the forward strand.
TTACTTCATTGGAATAATTTATTTTTACTCTCAGATAAATCACAGGAACTGTTTATGTTATTTAGCTGATTAGCAGTAAATGTATGCAATATATGATTATTACATGATTAATCCAATCTGATTTATATGATTTGAAACCAAGTTGTTCCTAAATTCTACACTATCAGTTCAGCTTTATTGCATACAATGAGCTGTAGTTCTTAGTAAATTTGATTTCTTACTTAATTTATTGCTTAGTTTCATGTTCATTACTAGTTTCGAGTTTCCTTTTAATTATTTTATAATTGACTACAACATCAGAAATTTTTTTGACTTGACATAGTCGGCTGTTATATTCAATTATAAAATAATCAAAAGTTAACAAAACCAATAATGAACATGAAACTAAGCAATAAATTAAGTAAGAAATCAAATTTACTAAGAACTACAGCTCATTGTATACAATAAAGCTGAACTGATAGTGTAGAATTTAGGAACAACTTGGTTTCAAATCATGTAAATTAAATTGGATTTATCATGTAATAATCTTGTATTGCATACATTTATTGCTAATCAGCTAAATAAATTGTTCTATTCTTTACAATGTTAAGGCAAACGCGTATAGTAAGTTAAATTTTCCAATGAAGAATTCAAATAAAAATCATATTTTCATATTAAAAACAAATTGTCAACAGTGTACGCGAACACGACCCTATTCCACTAGTGGTCATTACACTAACCACTAGGCCACTTAAGAAGTTAATCAACGCTTTTAAACTTATAGATTGAGCACCTTTTCACTTTATTTATATTCACTAAAATAGTTTACTTTAAAGTCAAATAAAATGAAATCAAGTTACATTAATCCTAGCCATAGGGGGTCCACGGGTTAGTGTTAGACTTTTTGGCGCTCAACTCATCAAAAATTTGATTTGTTTAATCATAGTAGCGTTTGCCAAAAAGTGCATTTATTGCGAATAAACCTAAAATCTGCTTCGATATAACTTTTGTCAACCCTTAACATAAAGTGGGATAAAATTCATTAATCCTTAGTGCATATAAAGTGAGCCAAATGTCTGGCTTCGACTCTGCGAAGAGCTTTAACTCTTTTCTTATCTATTTCAATGATATTGGCCTAAAATTCATTTGGCGTTTGACGAATTTTTGAGTCTGGAACTAAATATACTCTTTGACCGATAGAACTTGAGTGAATTAACTCAAATTAACACAAGACTATCCCCTTTGGCCTTCTTAGTACACATTTCAGCCAATCGAAATTATACAACTGTAATATGAATTTATATTTTGATTTGATTTTCCTCTAAGCGCTTCATTACTATAATTATCGCTGTGCTCGTTGTTAATTGCTCTCACAGTAATCAATTTATACTTTCTAATCAATGGCTTCATGTTAATTAACTCAATAGAACAGTGATCATATGAATTGCTTGGTTGAATTTAACTATACAGTTCGAGTTATATATTTATCGAGATTCATTACTGATTATATAATTTTTCATCTCACTTTAGTAGTTTTACATTATTTACTAATTAAAAAGCTATATCATTTAATTTAAATAAATCAATTTGAAAGCAAGTCAGTTAAGTTTATATATTCTTATTTGCAGCCTAATTGATATAAGAAATAATAGGAGTAAAAAATAATAAATATGCCAAAGATCTTAAAATAGTTAAGGGTTAACCACCGAAAACGTAGTAGGTATCGGAATTATTTCAGAAAATCTAGTGAGATGAGTATATTTTGAAAATAAAAGAAAATTCAATAGCGTAATTAAGATAGAATTGAGCTATAGTTCTAATGCATTACTGTTGACGGCAGTGCATTCTATGGAAAGCAAGCAAAAATAATTGATCGATCTCTCATTCAATAGCAATAATAAATAACTTAAATAATATTGAAGTCATTATATGATTCGCTAATTTTTAATCTTTGTTTTAAAAATGTTCAATTGATAACTAATTTAATTTTCATCTAGAATTTCATCTGTAGTCATAACCAAAATATATAGAAATATTTTTAATAAATTTAAATTGTTTCTAAGTCTCAAATTGTGCGCAATTTAATATTCTATTAGAAGACGTCGCTCACAACTGAAGGTAATTAAAATTTGAAAAATGTAACCTCCCATAACAAGTTAAAAACACAAAAATGATTGCACCATCAAACTTTTATTTTCATGGATAACAGAATTTCTATAAGATTATCCAAATATTTTCTAGCCTTAAATATCGATCGTTTAATGCCATCAATGCCTGGTCTCCATAGCTATGTCTCACCCAATGAAGAGAATCAAAAGAGCAGGCCTCGAAATAGCATTTGGTTTACTTTACAGAAAACTTTATTCTCTATACAGCTCTCGTGAGACGCTGTTTCAAATAAATGTTTGTGAATAAGAAACCAAACAAGTACTTACATAGGTCACAAGTGAATGGAGTGATTATTTAACCACTTGCCCTAATCGTAACCATGCCTGCAATTCATTTGACAAATACGGAGATTATTCTCGAGGCAAATAAGACTAAATATCAAGTTGGAGACTATATTCACGGAAAGTTAATTATTTCACTGAATGGTGAATTATCGCTATCAGCTGTCAAAATAGGTTTGATATGTTTGGCTAAACTTAGTATAGTCGACAATTCGAATCGATTTATAAATGATGGACATGACAACAATGGTAAACATACTTATTTGGATTATACTTACGAACTGCCATCAGAGAGTAAGATATTTATTGCTATTAATCAAATGCATGTTCTATATTTACGTGCCTGTCATGTTAAGATAAATGACAAGTATTTAGAGTTCATTAGTTATTCTTATCTACTTATATGTCCTAATGCTTTTGAGCTTTATGCAAAGTAATGTCGTTCATAAGTTCATTCTTACCTTATCATGTCGTTTCTGTCAAGCAGTAGTTCCCAATTGGTGCTAGTCAAGCGGTTAATAGTCACAGCAAGGGATCACTTATCACTTTATACAGCTTTATCACTTTAAAATTCATTTATGTTTTTGGGGAAAGTTATTCAGAATGAGACACAAACAATATGTTAAACTTTTTAAGTTTACTTTTGTATGAAGGTATCAGATTTGGTGATAAAAAACAAATTAGTTAGAATTTTGCGAACTGCAAACATTTTATTATTCGAATGATAGGATACAGATTGAATATCTGAGAGTGTTAACTCTGAGAGTGAAAGTGAAGTTTACTTATGATAAAGGAACACATACTCATAGAGTAAACATCAAACTAATCAAATAAAATCTTCAACTATTTACACAGGTTTTTAGCGAGTGCTAGATCCCATTAGATTAAAACATCAATAAAACATGTCTTTGAAAGTTCAGATATACAGTCCATCTATTTATTGGATCGGATCGCTTGTTTGTCATTTTTCACTTACATTTAGTCCACCTGAAACTTCAGATTACTTATAAAACTTGAGTGTCCATTTTTAAAGTTTTTATAGTTCTGGCCCGTTTGTCACAAATGTTTGTTAACCTCTGTTGCATGATATTCAAAATTTGTTGTTTGCAATGTACAGATTAAAGCAAATAATATAATATTGATTGCTTGAAAACATAAAAGTTTCATTTTTAAGTGTTCTATTCAAACTCTTAGATGAAAATAGAATCGAATGTAATAAAAATGCAAAAATTTAATATTTTGTTATACATATTATATTTTCATTTCTTAAGAAAGCAATGAGTTCTGCCCAAGACTGTAGAGTATTCATAGACACTGAACCAGAACTCAGTACTATTTGATATGCAAATACTATTAGAAATTATTTTAGAAGATGTATAACACGTTTATCTTACAGTTTGTGGAAATATTCTGCGTCAAGGCACTCATGAAATTCCATTTAAATTCCAACTACCAGAAAGGTTAATATTTAATTTTGTTTCCATTAATAGATAGTTAAAGAGGCTTAAGTAGATTTTTTCAGCCAATTATTGCAGATTATGTTTATATTTAAGTTTGCTCAAGATTATTTGATAGAGAAAAACAGCTTAATTATTGACTTGTCTCAAAAATATATTGAATGAACGTAATCTGCAGTAACTAAAGTAAAAATGACTCAAATTCTTTTTCTATTCAATAAATTCAATTATAAATAAGCTTTTTAACGAAGCATCTGCTCTTACTTTTAGCTCCTATACTGTAATTGAATTTGCTTTTCTAAACAGTATTGCAAACTAATATATCGAGAGAATAAGTAACTAACTTAAAATTCAAGAGTATTTCACTTTTCTATTTTTCAGGTTTTTAAAATAGAAATCCAAAATTAGTTTAAAAATATTCGAAGGGTTTACAGTTTAGCACTGATTATGAAAGGAGCTTTTCCAAACTGTTCATTAATGTGATTTCACCTAAAATTTCGTTTTATGAATCTTTTGGAACAAATACTGATTTTAAGTAACTCTAATTAATCAGAGGTATTCCATCATCTTTCGAGAGTACTCATGGTTGCATTTGCTATTATATTGAATCGATAATCGAAGAATACGATGAAATACACAAATCTGGAATTGAAATTACAGTTGAAGCACCAATTCGTGACAATCTTCTAGTGAGTCTATTGAAACACAAAAATTATATTTATCTAGAATTCCAAAGTAAAAGATTTTGTTGAACGCCCACTCATTCATAGCCAATAATGACAGCGCGTCAAATAATATAAGAGGGTTAAAAAGTTATGCATAATTAATAATACATTAATTTGATTATATTTTCAAGCTATCTGTTGGTGGCAGTACCGAAAAAGATTTGAAACTGTTATGTTTTGGTTCTGGAAATGTATTCATTGATGCAACTGTTCCCAGGAAAGGATATCTACCAGGTCTGCATTTATTATTGATCCAAAAACTGTTAATTTTTGAAACGCATTTCATTCATTTCATGTTATCGGAAAAGTGAGATACCTTTTTCACGCTTCTAATGAATCTATTTTATCTATAGATAATGCCTCATAAACAGATAAATAAGATTATAATAATATACATAATAGAGTGAAACTTCGTTTTGGCAGGACTATTCTTTATCAAATATTCTTGATGAATATATGATTAGTGCTATATTTTTATGTTAATTCATCCTTAATTAATAGAAAGAATTTGTTGTTTGTATCGAAAGTTTTATTAAATCAAAATGTCAACATTGAGGTAATTTAATTTAAGACCTTAATTACATGTAAAGTTTATTAATGAACAAGATTATTTTTTCTTGAAAATTGGCAGCATTTAAACTAGATATGTCAAAGATTAATATAACGACGTTTTGCTATACACTTTAATATTGATTTATCTATTTGCAAGCTGTAATTAACAAAATAACAAATTTTGTTCCATTGATTTTTCAGGTGAAACAATAGAAGTACTCTGTCATATTGTCAACTCGTCAACAGTTAGTGTCACTCCAAGGGCTACCTTCTATCAAACACAGATTTATATGTCTGGAGAAAGACATAAAACGATTGAGACATCGTTGACAGAACCAATAACTGGTTCAATAGTGAATCCTGAACATAAAGAAGGACAGATTATTTCAATAGTAATACCAGGAGACGTTCCGCTCTCAATGAAGAGCTCTATAATTACAGTCAAATATTTCATCCATGTAACTCTTGATATTCCGCATACAATTGATTTGCACATAAACCTACCGATTGTGATCACCAATCAATATGCATTGAATACTGTTCCGTAATTATCCATACGTGAGCATTTTATGAAGCATCTAGCAGTATAGAGTTGCCTCTCTTTATAACGAACACACTAACGCACTAGAAAAATCTGTTGATTATAAAGGGAGTTCACGATATCAGATATAGTGTGCATAGTCTGTGAACCAAATAACTTTTTCAAAAGTGTAGATTATGGCGAGTAGTTCACTATATCCAACTTCATTATAGAGAGAGTCGGCTGTATTTGAATTATTTGAAGTAAATTTTTGAACTTTTTTCAAATCATATATAATTAATGATGATATTAAGCCCAAAACTTTCTAACCTTTGATAACTTACTTATTCGAGAAATTTGGAAAAATTCTGGATTTCTAGAGCATTATTTCGATATTTTGGCACAAGTTCTACCTGAAAAATATTAAAATTTTCGCACAATATACATATAAAATTTGACAATAGTTAACATTTTTCGAACATGAAATATTTAGCACTAATAACAAATGACTAAACTTAATAAATAATTTTCTCATGAAATTTCAACTTTGTCTTTAAAATAAAATGAGTGTTTATCTTTCTAAACTGAAAATTTTCATTTCTTCTCGATTTAAGTTTATATAATCTGTTAAGCACAGCCGTAGCCAGCGGAGGGGCTAGGGGGCGGAGGGGCTAGGGGGCTATAGCCCCCAAAGGTTTTCAAAGTTTAAGTTAAATCAAAGGTTTGATAATAAATTAACAGCTATTTTAATGGGAGTTAGCGCTTGCTATCCAATATTCAAACATTTCATGAACTTTGAAATTATGAAGCCTTTTGCTACTTATTATTGTTTAAATCTAGAAAATTTAAAGTCAAATTCTGAAACTGCAAAATTATTATTCTATGAATGCGAAGATACTTTTAATGTCTATGAAAAATTAACTGATTATTCAAACTCTATGCCAGATTTATTAAAGTATTTTAAGATATCATTAACTATAGGATGTGTTAATGTTTCGTGTGAAAAAAGTTTTTCAACATTAAGAATTAAACCTTATTTGAGAATTTCGATGTCTAATGACAGATTAAATGGTTTGGCTCTTTTTTTCGATTGAAAGAGAAATTGCATTATCTATTAATCTAGATAATTCTGCCATTGGATTTGGTAAAAATCATTGTAACAGAAAAATTGTATTGTATTAAATTTTGATTAAATAAAGCTTATCTTAACTGAGAATTTCAGACATTTAGCCCCCCAGACCAAAAAAGCTGGCTACGGCAGTGCTGTTAAGTTTAAAGCTTTTTGTGAAAAATGTATCCCATCCTTTGGTTAATTTCTCTTCAGTTCTAAACTAAAGTGGGCCTGGCAACTCTGGAAGTCAATAAGAACCTGAATCTGACAGTTTAAGAATGCAGTCTGCAATCAGTTATCTAAGATTCATCTATGAATCCAATTGCTGCCTATTACTATTCGATTATTATTTTTTTCTTTGAGTATTATTTCTCGAGAAAACGTCCAAAATAGCATTATGCGAGATGTGAAGAAATACAGTGGAGGATCTCAACAAAAATTTAACAATTTCTTGTTTTTGAATTGCCGACTTTACATCAAACTGATAGTAGAGCAAAGTGATCAAAAAACTACGAAACAATGATTAATCGGGTCTAGTACGTTTGCCCGACACTCACTTGCCAGACAGGTACGTTTGCCCGAAAAATCGTTTTATCGACAATCACTTTATCAACAGTCACATTTGTGGTAATAGCTGAAGAAGCGTAAGTTGAAGTTGTTCGAACAAAAGATATCAAAACAACACTGATCTACGCAGCGCAGCTTCAGCAGCAGCGCTTCAGACGAGCGGTTAGAGTATAACCATGCATATCACCATATGTGACCATGGATCAGCTAATGGTGATAATTATTTTATACTCAAATTGCCTGACGACATACACCTGTCCGACGTCCAACATGTCAGACAAGTTGTTTGAGTATAAAATAATTATCACCATTAGCTGATCCATGGTCACATATGGTGATAGGCATAGTTATACTCTAACTGCTCGTCTGAAGGTGTAGATTAGTGCTGTTTCAATATCTTTTGCTCGAACAACTTCTTGGCTTACGCTTCTTCAGCTATTATTGCAAATTTGACTGTTGATAAAGTGATTGTCGATAAAATGAGCTATTGGGAAACGGTGTCGAGAAAATGACCTGATCCCGATTAATCAATGCAGTAAGAGTTTAAAAATTGAAGCTGTGAAGTAAGACTATTTTCTCAGTATGAAAGGCTTCTAAAGGAATGTTGTTGAGTGGAAATATCTTACAAAAATATAGACTTTTGTATATGAAAGATTCTTAAAGACTAACTTTTTTAATTTCATAGAAAGAATATTTATTGTTTGATTAAAATATTAGCACAATTTATTTTAGTGATAATATTTATGAATATACACTCAATTTAGAAACTAACTGCCGGCATTCAAACCTTGATAACTTTTGAAATACTTATCCAATTTAAATGCAGTCTTCACTAAAATCAAGTTTATCCCCTCCGATTAACGATTAATTTGCCAAGTTTATGAAAATTAAAAAAGAAGATTTTAAACAAAATTTGTGTTTTTACAAAGGAGTTAGTCAATTTCGCCTAATGGCCCACAAAGCTAATATGCGTATTAAATTGAAATTTTCGAAGAGTATAATTGAAAGCAAAAATTAGAGTTCAAAAGTGAGTGCAATACAACTGAATAAGCTTATGAATAAGTTTTTGACTTCGAAGCAACAATAGCAGATCAATTGAATGAACATCTTTAAAAAGCGTATGGTCTCGAAACAACAATAGCTGATCGATTGAACGAACATCTTAAAAAAGCGTATCATCTCAAAACAACAATAGCTGATCAACTGAATGAACATCCTAAAATAATCTCGAAACTTAAACCAAATCAGACTTAAATTGTAGTTATAAGAGAGAATCTGTGTTAGGTAAGTTGCAAATTTCGAATAAAGTAATAAAATTAATTCATAAAATATGACAGGATATAAACCAAACCACAACGAGAGAATTCCTTCACAATCATAGATCAATTGATTAAAATCTGTGTTTAATGTTTCAGTGTATTCAAAGTGGGTATATTCAAAGGAAATATTTCCAAAATTATTTTTGAACTATTCCTCTCAGTTTCGAATTTATGACTTTAGTATCATAATATATTGCTTTACATTTACTCAAATGTATTTCCTTACATTCCTCTTCGATCCTTATAAAGAATGATTCATTCGAAGATATCGACAGATTACAAAATCTATATCCAGATAGTAATAAATCATTTTTAAATCTAACAGTAGCCCAGCTATTGTTGACTGGAATACAACCGTATGTGTGATTGACATAACAAACCATACAATCCGATAAAGTCTTCATGTGATTATTATCTGCATGGTTGTTACTGCTTTTGTCAATGCATTTACTACCAGGTTTACTTAATTTTCTCATGGAATATTTAGTAAAGCCTATTCTTGTTTTACTCGCCTGTTCCAAAACCTGTTTGTTAAATAAAATTGTCTCGTCGCTTGGCTCTAGGATACTAGTATACACCATATAATCTCCTGAAAAAGTAATAACAACTTTCTCCCAAGTTCCATTCGCTAAAATTCTTGTTTTATTGCTTAAATCTAGAAGGTTCAATAAAAAATAAATATCTTCCGAGAAATACATTCCTTTGTCTAGTTCAGGACAATTGAACGATTGACCGCTGACTATCAGTTGACAGCTTTCTACAGTTGTTTCTAAATTTGTTATTTTTCCAAATTCTTCTATTCTCATTTCGGTCAATAATTTGAATGAATACTCTAATGCTGCTAGATAGAGTAACATTTTGGATGATTTGGTTCCATTCAACATAATGGGATAAGTTTTTGCAAATTCATATTCTGGATGAATTTCTACGATTTTAGAATAATCGAAGTTAACCATATTTGCAATTCTAACATTCGGATAGAGGATTTTATCATTAGTTTCAAAGCGTATAGTAGTTTTAAAACTTATGTAACTCATAATCGCATCAGTTATTTGAATTAACATTAAGAGGGAATAGATTAAACAAACTATCGTCTTAAATATATGTTTAGTCTTGTGTCTTCTTATCCAATAAAACATACGAATTGAAATACTTGCTTCTTTTGCAATATATTCGAAACATTTTTGTAAGTATCTCATCAATTGTTTGAATAAATAGTATGTCATTTGAAATATACTTGTCCCAAACCACATCGAAACAAGTCCACCGAAACAACTGAAATAATCAATTGGACTTAATTTTGGTAAATGGCTTATGAATATTTTCGGTTGTTTAGACAATTTCATCCAAAAAAAGTCTGCTATTATCTTGAATAAATCCAATAAAACGAGATTCATAGTATTTAGTGAAACAACTTTTTCCACAAACTTGTTTCGCTCTTGAAATATGATTTTTGGCTACAAAACCACATTTATCTGATTCTGAACAAACTTTATATTGCGTCACATTTCCAAAGGTGTAGTACAACCAATTTTTATTGCAGCCACATTTTTTTTAGCTCTTTCTTTCTCAAATAATCGACAATACAATCTTCTCTCGATCGATAAGACTCCAAACCATTTGAATTTTGATCATAAACAGTACAATTTGTCTGATAGGGTGATGGCAATAAATTTTCATCAGTGAATGTGTATTCAACTGGAGTGTGGCCCAATTTCGCGATTTCCAGTTTATGACTGAATAAATGCGGTGAAGATTTGTTCGAATGAATTATTGCAAATAAACTGTAGTCATTGTCAATTATTATATGAAAAAATGTATCTTTCTTAAAAATAAGATTCTCTCTCGATAGACCAAAATAAGTGATGCAATCGTGAGAAAAATTTGTCGAACTTTCAATTATAACAGTCAAATCACTACAATTTACATAGCTAAAACTTAAATCTTCGCTTTTGTTACAACAAATTATCGATTGACTCAAATGTTTTCCAATAGTATAATTTTCAGAAACTCTAATGTGCGAAAATTCACTTTTGGACTTAATACAAAAAGAAACAGCAGGAAAATCTTCGTCAGAAAAATCTACTTTCAGTTCAACTACAGTATCGAATTGACAGTAACTGATCGATAACAACACTATTTGATAAACGCATACAATTAATGAGATGATTTTGCATATCAGAATCAATAGTTTCGAATTAAGCTGATTTCTATGCAAAAAGACTTCGACAATTCGTATCATTTCCTTCAGATTACTCAATCAACTTTAAAATACAAACTTAATGGAAGAACATGATTTTCCATACTTATGTCAAATTTTGCATAAGTGCTGTCTTTTCTATTTTGATAAAATGATTGAATTTGAAGTCAATTAAGCTAAATCATCACAAATTTAAATGTTTATAACAAAATAGTACTGAAAATTGTGCGAAAATACATCAGATAGTTGTGATTTCAGTGATTATGACGCTCTATAATAAACAGGTCGTAATGCCATGCAAATGGAGACTGAAAGTATATTTAAAACATGCATTGGTGAAAAATCAATATTTCGGTGACGAATTCATATGTTGTTATGCTGATACGGCTTTTCGAATTTAATTAACTTTAAATAGTTTATAGCAGTCGGTGAAATTATTTCTTCAGTGGCAAGTAATAGTGTCGAAAAAATTGACTTATTAAAGAATGATGGATTCAAAATCGATAATTGAATAGACTGCTGCATAGCATGTTACTTGTCTACTATGCATTATTCAGATAGTATCATTTCAAGTTACACGTTAAATTTATTGGAACTATTAAATAAATTTAGTTAAAATACAGAAGGAATGACTTCTCTCTGCTGAATAAGTGGTCTTCGATCGTTTTGTTGACTCTGATACACGTCTAAAAGGTTGGATAAATTGTTTTAAAACAACTTTTTTGCCATTTTTAAACATTTTCTAAAAACTAAACATTAGTGTCTATGGAAGAAAGATTTCTTTAAAACAAATTTTGCAACCCTACTTATCTTAATTGTTTTCCTTCTATTATACCGATACGAACACAACATGTTGTGGGTTCATGTTCGCGGTCGAAATTTTTTAACAAGTTCATCCTTGTCTATTTCAATATTGAATGTAACTTTCGAGGAGTTAATAGAAGTCAAATTATAACTAATTCTATTTTTTGCTGCACTTAAAGCCACTAAATGCGTTTTGACCACTGAAATGCAATTGTTCTATTTATTTCTGTCTTCAAAATTGATTTCATTTCAGTTATCATGTAAAGCTATAGAACGATTCCGATATTAAGTTTTAGTTCAATACTTTTGAGACTTTTTATCACTGCATATTTGTAACGTCTTCTTTACTAAATGGATTAGTCTAATTACAAGAATATTGAGGGAAACTAGAACAATATTTGTTTGGCATTGTATGTATCGAACCATTCAATAAGAGTGTATGAATGATTGCTTTATTAATAGTAACATTGAATTAATAGATTTTTTATCATTTAAATGTAAAACACTTATAGCATTCAAATCTTATTCTATCTCTAATCCAGTGAAACCCGTTTGATTTAGAATTTGTCAGTTTAGTTAAAACAGCTGACAACAAGCGATATTTACAACAACCATTTGTTGTCAATAAGTTTTGATAAGTCAGTAATACCTTTGATATCTCATTTGTATTGATGTAAGAGTATATATCAAAAGCACAATAAAAAGTATACCTATCAAATATTTACAGTAAAATAATTACTAATAAGAAATTGTTTAGGAGGAAACTTATTTTTAAAATCAAGTCTTCTAGTTTTGTTGGTTAATCATAGAATAATGTGTCAACTTCAGAAAGTGATTGCTAACTCAGTTTCTAAAGAGGTATCAACAAGAGTTCGTTTAATGAGAGCTATTTTAATAAAATGAATAAGAAATGACTTAGGCGCAGTATTAAGGGTTTAAAATAAGTGGATTGTGATTATAACAAGTTAAAAATTAGACGGGTTTCATTGTAATATAAAATTCAGTTTTCATATTCTTAGTAATTTCTTTGCAACCGAAAGGTATTTCGTGAGAAAATTCAGCGTATCTTACATTCAACAGACAAATCATTAAATTTTGCATATTTTTAACTTTAAATTCGTATGATTCCGAAAAATTCACACCAATTCTATTGTTTGAGCCTCCAATTGACTCAATTTTGAATGTTGACTTCGTGGAGGTAGACTTCTGTTCTATGAAAGTCAGATTATTATTTACAACATAATCATAACATAAATTTAATGTATTGATTTTTAATCATTCGTCACCTGGAGCTACGTTCTGGAAACTTTATAAAATTAGCAATATTGCAAAGTGTACGATATGAACGGATGGTTTGCAATCAACTATTCACAATCGCGTTATGCTTTGCAATTTGTAACCGTTCGAGAGTGCGGCCCCCGAATTTTGGATTGTTACTTAAATATGTCCTATAAATAGGAACGGAAAGATAGCATAGATAGTTATTCTAATAATTACAATAATTGCTATTATTATTAAGCTTCAAGTTCGAGTCGATCATTGTTTAATATTAAGCAACTTTCTAAAGTTTGATTTTTAGAACAAAATCACAAATAAATTTTATAAATTTAATGATTTAATTGAATTGATAATAGAGTGGAGTTATATATTCTGAGGTTAAGAAGTCTTGAGGATAATTTGATGAGGATATTCTGTAGGTCATCAATAGATAAATTATTTCATAACTCAAGTAATCTCCCAATTGATGCCATTGATCAAAATAATGTGATAAATGGTTAACCTTTATAAGTCTAATACAGTACTCAACGTGATTCGAAATAGACTATTTAGTAAACCTAAGCATTGAATTCAAATCTATAGACTAATTATCCACAAGTATCAAGACATGAACCTTTACAATATATCTATCTACTACTTCATATTTGTGAAACTAAATAAAATTTTTATGATAAACATTATTAAGCCTGAATTAGATAGCTATGAAATATTTTCATAAATAAAATACAAGGTAAGAAAAAAATGATTTTCTCGTAGTCTAGAGCAAAATCGATTGGATATTCCGACTACGTTAAAAAGCACATTAAAAAAAGTTTATATTTAAAAACCTAATAAATGTGTAACGTTGTTAACGAACGATATTCTGTTAGTAAACTAACAAAGGAGACCAATATTTTCCGACGGGCCACTGGGCCCGTCCGATTTTGATGAGTGACATATCATTTGAAAGGTCTTTTGACGCTCAACACAAAAGTTTCTAGGGACTTTTTACCAAAATCAATAGTTTTCGAGTCATGAGGGAAAAATCGCCTTATGTTAAAAACAATTTTTTTCGGGTTTTTAGCCACAAAAATATAAAATTTGTGTTGCCCGCTTCCTACCACGTGGAAGTAAACCCAAAGGAAGCATAAAACTAAAACCAAAACTAAAAACAAACTTAAAAACTATAAAATAATTAATCTGTATCAGTGCTATCCGGATAGTTAAAATCTTTGAAAAAATCATCAAATTGCCTACCTGGTGATTTGATCTCAGATAGGTATCTGCCATATCCGAGGTACCAGAGCGCTGTCATTATATGTGCACAGTATCCGACAGTTCTGAGGCCGTTTTTGAACGGACAACAGTACTTGGTTTGCTAGCCATCGCTCTAAGCATGTCTTATATTTTTTGACCTAGTTGCCTTCTTATAACTCTGTAGAGGCTTCTTCCATGGTACGGATCTAATTCGGTTTTACGAGACCTTTCTAAATATATGAATATTAAAAGGATTTTTGGCTTTAATACGCATAAATTATTAATTGCCGTTCCGAACCTTTTGAAGCTTATAACTCGGAAACGGAATGAGATAGACTATAAGTCATATATATATATTTGAACTCAGTAAAGTAAGATCTATCCAATGATGCTAAAATTTGCGGGGCCCTAAAATATTGGTCTTTTTTAATAAATCTGTTTTAAATCGCTTTTTCATACTATTTTCATTGATATCATTTGGAAAAATGGATGTCAGAAAAGTAACTTTTCTCCATGACAGAGCTCCCTGAACAAAAGCGGAATTAACTTTTGGGGAAATGATTTCTGGGCAGGTAACAGTCCTGATCTCAACCCTGCAGAACATATTGGATCATTAATTAAAGATGAGATTAAAAAAAGAATTTTGTGAGAAGATAGACTAAGTCGATTTTCTTATGATGTTTTACTCAACCACTTGAGAGAAGTTTTAATTTGATTTAAAAATAATACTGATTTATTTGGATATTTATTGTTAACTTATCCTAAAAGATTAACTGCTGTAATTCAAGCTCAAGGCTCTCATACTGGCTACATAAACCCTTTTTAATGTATTTTTTAACGAAGAATCAGAATATCCAACCGATTTTGCTCTAACTATAATAGTTTTTGTTCTACGCTGCGGGAAAATTATTCTTTTACCCTGTAAGTTCAAGAATTAAATCACCATAAATAAAAAACTTTGTATCTAAAATTGGAATATATTTATTAAACAGTTATTACTGTTTAACGTCTATTTGCATTTTTCAAAATAATTATCAAGAGTAAGTCAAAGCAATTTAAATATAAATGAATAAATTTTTATAATAGTGTTTTGTAATTTTATAGTATATGTCCAGATACAGTATTCGGCGTCAATGTGAGTCCGAATTCGGTGGCGGGATTCGGTGTAAACCTAAAACCGAACAAAATTTCCGCAATTTGAAGGCAAATTCGACTTTAAAAAATTATATGAATTTTTATTGGATAATTAAACTTCATAACAATATCATTCTGTTACACTGTTATATCATCGAGCCGAAACTGTATTCACAAATTATATTCTAATGGAAAGACCCTGGCACTCAATGAGAAGTTCATATTTTTCAATAGAACATTCATGGAGAAAAAACTTCTTCGTATTTGGAAGATACCATCTCTTGAGAAATTTTTTACAAAACTATTTAAAGCTAAATCCAGATTCAAAAATATAGATATCTGCCCAAATAATGTTTTTAAATTTGTTAAGAATGATGTGCAGAAATATCAAGTAATTTGTTGGCTATTGTCAAGATATTGAGCTTGAACTATCTAGTAACCGTAGCCATACCGCCATCAAAATTCAAATGTTGTTTCACATCTACGTAAACTGAATATGCTGAGGAAATCTGGTGGTATTTCATGTATTTTCCTAAAAACATTAAAATTCGTGTTCACATATTGTAAAACTGAATTGCACAGTAAATCCTGGTAGAGCTATGGAAAATATTAAAGTTGTGTTCGAAATTATTATTAGTCACTTAGGAGAGTATAAAAAGTCCAAGAGTAACCTTCAAAGCATGAATATTACACAATTTACAGAATACTGAGAGATACCTTATATAACTATCATGTTATTGATTTGATTTTCTTATTTACTTCTTAAATATCAAAGGGTAAAACTAGTAAAGCCTATCTTAAACACATTGTAGGAACTAGCTCGCGATAACTTACATAGAAATGAAACAACGAGATAAATTAAACGGTTTGCAGTTACAAACCTTGAACCATTATAGTTTCTATAGATATTATATTATAACCACTTTATTTGGAAAATAAAAGGGTAAAATCCTAGTTTTATCTGAACTATTTCAGTTTATCTAAAGTTCTAAAGAGAATAGGTGAAAGATATGTAGTGCTTTTTGTGTTTTCCAGAGAACAAAATAGGTAAGTATTCAATTTAAACTATCAGAAACAAAATAGTGTAAACTTTAAAAGTAATCATTTATAAATGCACTAAAATAAGACAATTTAGTTAAAAAGGACATAATATATAAATGTTATTGATAATGGCAAAAAATCTATGCGCTTGAAATTTCATCAAAATATTGCATTTATATGCTAGTTGAAAGTTAGTACTTATTAGATGTTTTGAATCGCTTGCTATGTTTCAGCGTTTTACTGAAAATGCATTTATGACAAGGTTATTGTTATGCATTTAGTTATAAGGAGTTTTGAAATGGGTTTAAAAATGCAGACGCAGTGTGTTCGAGCCTAACAAGTAGACCCGGGGAAACTTGGGAATAATTACTACGTTATAGCGAAACCAGACTCGGTGCACAAAAAGCACTCGATGCATTGAGCGTAAAGTTCAGAAAACATATTAGGCGCAAATTAATCCTTCAGTGGAACGGTCTGAGAACTTACACTATTGGTATTCGTGGCACAAAATTTTGGGCGAGTCTAAAGTCACTTTAAGGGTTGTTAGGAATCTATATTGTTTAACTGATGAGATCTTGTATAAGTGAAGCCAAATATGTAAACTCGTTAGACCTCATGATTCGATGGCAAATCGTCGCTTTGGAACCATACTGTCGTATCTCTGAAATAACATTACAGATACGACAGTATGTTCCATGGCGACGAAATATAGAGATACATCTATTAAAGTTTTCATTTGAATGCCTGTATAACTCGTTCAAAACGCTCAACATCGTATATTTAATTCATTTTTAAAGAGTGGTATCCAAAATTTCAAAAGCTTACGACTCTCGAAGCGTTCAACCGGTATGCTTAAGACTTATATTTCTGGAAACTATGTACAGTCGTTTGCAAAACTCCGGGAAGTGGTTTTTGAGCATTCTATACCCCTAAAGGTTGGTAAATTTGGATGAAATCTTTTAAGAATAAACTCTGGATTGTCAAGAACATTTTCACAGAACCGCTAATCAAAATTCCCAAAAGTACCTACCTAATCCAGGTAAACTTGTACAGAATAAACTGACGAATGAATTCGAGTTCTGACAATTAGGATCAAAACTACTTTAAAAATAAGTTAATACATGTAATTTTGTTTGACCTAAAACCTCCTAAGTTAATAACTGTAGTGATATCAACTTGGAATTCCTATAACCTTGTTAGAGCGTAACTTTTGAACCAAGAACGCGAACTGCTTGAAATTGGTGTCAAATTGAAGGTATCCTAAAGCTTTATCAGGAAATTGATTAATCTTTGAAATTTGATTTGTAAAATTGAAAATTTAATAAGCCAATTAGCTTTAGCACAAAATTCATTAAGCATTACTTTGTTAAAAATTTATGAGTATAGTTACTGGTTTTTCAACCAAAAACCATAAACAAAATCATAAAATCACATTATTTTGATTACGAATAGGAAATTTGTGTATACAGGCAAATTCGACGATTGTTCAAAGAAGAGTTTGAAAATACCTTCAATTTGATACCATTTTCAAGTAGTTCTGGCCCTCTGTTCAGAAGTTACTCTCAAATGAAATTATCGGAATTTCAAGTTTAATGCGCTACAATTATTAAATAAGGAATTTTTAAGTCAAACGAAAATATATGTATTCGCTAATTTTTAAAGTAGTTTCTATTCCAATTGTCAAAACTCGAATTCAAGAGTCAGTTTATTCTGTACACGTTTACCTGGATTAAGTAGGTACTTTTGGGAATTTTGATTAGCGGCTTTGTGAAAATGTTCTTGACAATCCAGAGTTTATTCATAAAAAATTCATCCAGATTTACCAACCTTTATGGGT
Source organism: Archegozetes longisetosus (assembly GCA_018873245.2). Classification (NCBI taxonomy): domain Eukaryota; kingdom Metazoa; phylum Arthropoda; class Arachnida; order Sarcoptiformes; family Trhypochthoniidae; genus Archegozetes; species Archegozetes longisetosus. Next base: position 4,578,124 of record JAEMBT020000006.1, read on the forward strand.
ATAGAATGCTCAAAAACCACTTCCCGGAGTTTTGCAAACGACTGTACATAAGCGTTTAATATGATGTGCACATCATCATCTGTTCCAATAGGTCCACCGATGAACATCGATGATAGGCACATGATTTCAAAGCTTGCTGCACATAGTTTCCAGAAATATAAGTCTTAAGCATATTGGTTGGACGCTTCAAGAGTTGTAGGCTTTTGAAGTTGTGAAAACCACTCTTTAAAACTGATTAACTATATGATGAGGAGTGTTTCGAACTCGCCATACAGCCATTTATTCGGATGAATCTTGGCAATCCCTGCTCGGGGTGTTCCTATTGACCTATATCAACAAGTCATATGTCGTTGGAAAGGTCTCGTCAAGCTGAGTCCAACGATACCATATATGATGACCTGTGACCTCGGCTTCGCCGACGGGTGACCTTTAATCTCTGACTTATTATCACAATATTTAACCCCTACAACATACATATCGTTGGAAAGGTCTCGACATACAGAGCTCAACGATGCCAGACATGGTAACCTGTGATCTCGAGTTTACCGACGGGTGACCTCTGACTTCTGACCTCTGACCAAAATACTTAACCCCTACAACATATATATCGTTGAAACGGTCTCGACAAACTGAATACAATGATAACACTCATGTGATCTTGAGACCTATTCAACATAATAGTTTCGATTTTCAAATTATATCATCCCCTTATAAGATCAAATGGTGTTTGTATAATTTACCCTTCTGAGAAATTATGGACACTCATAATTTTCTTCATCTACCTTCCACAGTGCGGTTTTCAATTGACTTTTTAGTCTTTTCGTCGCTAATGGTACTTCAGTACTCTGATACTGAATGCATTGTTATTAAAGCTCAGAGAAAAATCGTATTAGATATATAGCTGTCTAATTTGTCGAAAATTTCACTCCTACTTTAGGAACATACTTGAAGGTTCTAAACTCTCAATAGGAGAGACATTGCGCATGATATTAGCATTTGTAGCTGAGCTTACTAATCGACAAATGGCAATTGTGTGTCATGCTGAAAAAATACAATTTCAGATTGGTATTCTGCTTGCAGAAAAGTTCAAGAGGTCATCTGATCTCAACCTGAACGTAAAATTGGAGGTCTATATGATGAGGATGGCAAAATATTCAATCATTTTGTCTAAATTGACGAAACTCATATTGTTCATCGTTAATACGAGCGAGGCAGAATGTTAGAAGGAGAAAAACATATTTGGGTCCTAGGTAGGACATGCAGATTAATGAAAGAGGCATTCATGTTTAGAGTCCCAAATAGAACAGTATCTGTTATTGACTGTTTAGTTAGGAATTATGTTTAGCCAGATTTAATCTTAGTTACCGATTCAGCTGCAGTTTATAAGTACATTTCACTTAAGTATCATCATTTGTTTGACCATTATAGTGTCAATCACAGCTTTCATTTTATTTGTCCAGATGATAAACTAATACACACCCAAAAATTGAAAGCCGTTGGGCACAATTGAAAAAAATATTAAATCTTATGGCTTAAACAAGTACATTGACCAATTCATTTCTCAATACTTATACAAATTTGCTCATTTTAAGAGTAGAAAAGTACCGTTATAGTCAAAGATTTAAACATTTTCTGAAAGATGTTAAAAGATGTCGTTCTGAAAGTTTATCATGGACCTGCTCTTTATTTAGATGGACATACTCTTCATCGTACACCATTTTATCACGATGCATTCCACGATTCGAATTCTGATTAACTGGAAAATAAGGTGTATTGAACTCCTCGCCCCGTTCTAAGGGCAAAGGGAGGGCACAGGCAGTGCCCAGTGGGGCAGTTCCCCAGAGCGCTCAACGGTGAAAACTATCGTTTTATTTTTCAAATTCTCAAGATCACATGAGTGTTATCATTGTATTCAGTTTGTCGAGACCGTTTCAACGATATATATGTTGTAGGGGTTAAGTATTTTGGTCAGAGGTCAGAAGTCAGAGGTCACCCGTCGGTAAACTCGAGATCACAGGTTACCATGTCTGGCATCGTTGAGCTCTGTATGTCGAGACCTTTCCAACGATATGTATGTTGTAGGGGTTAAATATTGTGATAATAAGTCAGAGATTAAAGGTCACCCGTCGGCGAAGCCAAGGTCACAGGTCATCATATATGGTATCGTTGGACTCAGCTTGACGAGACCTTTCCAACGACATATGACTTGTTGATATAGGTCAATAGGAACACCCCGAACAAGGATTGCTAAGATTCACCCATTCTTTCTACAACAAAGATTGAGAGTTTTATTAAAGATGAAATTCAGTGCTATTATTTTTGCGCATTCCCTTATTTTTGTAGGCGGCATTACGGTTCTGCAATAATTTCGGCTAAAATAATTGTTCAGCGATTATTTGATTAAATTTTACATTTTGACCACGTCTATTGGCAATATGAGCAAGATAATATATCGACATTTAGCTAATTTCAACAAGTTTATATATAGATTTAACAAGAATCAGGTTACTGAATGACTTACATTGTGCATTTTGTATAGATCCTTTAATAAGCCTTTTAACGGTAAATAATAGGAATCTATGACTAATAAAGTTTACAAACTTTTTCCTTTACCTTTTATTATTTTGAGTTTCAAATATTTACCATGTTTAACCCTTAAGAACATAGATTCAGCAATGCATTGATAATAGTTAGGCGTATGCTAATCTTTGATAACGTTGTCAACAATTAAAATGTTCGAAGCTAGATGAGTACATTTCACACTCGCACCCGCAGAGCTGTGCGGGTACGCTCACGTTTACAATAGATACGAGTGCAAAACTAGGCGGGTGTAGGCTGTGAGAGTTTGAAAATCGTTCCCTTCATACCCTCACAAAGTTTTGATAAGATTTTACAACTGTTTAAAATGATTCAATTATACTTTCAAAGAAAATCTATTACAATAATTAGAAGAAAAGAGATACACTCATAGGCAAAGGGAGTAAAAATCGGGAGTAAAAACCTCCAAAATCGGTCGGGAATCGGGAGTATAAAATGGCCAAAATCGGGAAAATAAAATTTTTAATTTGTTTTTATTTTTCATATCATTCAAAGAATAACATTTTCTTTCAAATTTACAAATTTGCATTTTTACAAATCATTTAAATAAAACATTCATTAAGTCGATGCAAACACTGATACAGTGAGACAACAGTTCATACCAGTGCTGAATACAGTCTTTAATTAAAACTGTTTGCAATAAATTATATTTTGTTAAATTTTTACAGTTTTTTGTGTTTAAGTATTTTTGATCTTAAAGTGATTGATAAAAATCTGAATTACTTTTGAAAAAATGCGTTTTTCGGGACTTATTTTGAAAAACTGCTTAATTCGGGAATAAACCCTAAAATCGGGAAAATTCGGGAAAATAAAACTTTGCATTTTGAGTCAATTAAATGCTATTAGACTAATACTAAATAATTCCCGATATTCTTCCCTCTCGTTCTGATTCGGGAATTCCCGATTTTTACTCCCTTTGCTCATAGGGAAATGTGCAATAGACATTATAGCAGGGATGCTAACATTTCATCGAGTGAGAGCTGAAGAAAAAATTCTAAATGAAAGATCATGGAGTAATTCTTGAGAGATTTCTAATAAGTTATTAGTCTTCATGAAGATTAGCATATTTTGGATTAAATTTTACAAAAAATTAACCAGATTACATTTATTAAGAGTATATCAGTAAAGCTATTGTGTGGATTACCACCCGATTTCGGCTAATTTCGTGAGATTTCAAAATACAGAGTGACCAAGCACAATTTTGATCTAGTAATTACATGAAATGACCAGAAATACTTTTAAAAATGCAGTTACGATTATTATTTCAACAAAATGTTTGTTATTTTGATAAATATTATATATTGAATATAACATTTACAAGAATTAAATATATTGATAGTGAAGCAAACATGAAGTGAAAACGAAGTTTAAAAAACTCACTAAAATATGTAACTAGTAAGATAATTTCATAACTTTTGACCAAATCCGTGAGATTCGCTATTTGAAGTACTCGATCTATGAGACTGAAACGGCAAGTCAATTAGATGAGAGGTTGTAATCCTGACCACAGTTTATTTTTGCTATGGTATTGATAGTTAGAATATAATGTTTCTTAATCCCAAATTTTAAAGATTATCAGATTTTAAAATGAGTAAAAATAATAAAAATGTTTATTTGCGATACAGAAGTGTATCCGAAGAGTAAGGAAATGAAAATTGATGAATTATTTAGCTAAAATGAAGAAGAATTCACTATTCAATTCCGAAATGAAAGTACTTCTAATATAAAATAATTCCAATTTTGAATTTCTCCTCGTCCACATTTTTTACTGCGGGTATTAAGAGTTTCTAAGATGCGCACTTCTATCCAAAAGTTTTTACCGGTTTTTTTCATAGTTCAGCGAAAATTCAAGATAATTTCCTTATCACTGATTGCTTTCAAAGATCTAATTAAACATGCCAACGAAAATATGAAATCTTTTGTGCTTTAGTGAAACACTCGATTATTCAGGTAATGATCGATTGTTCACTGTAGACAAAGTACAGATTTTCATAATAATTCTGTACTATTAGTGTAAAATGGATTTTAGATATAATCAAGAACTTCTAACTTATTTCTGAAATACGTTTCAAGTTTTTTATGTGAAATTTTCCATAAAATAAAAGATAATAAAAATCACTTAAAAGATGTTTTAATATTATTATTCACGCCATTCATCTTTTATCTAACTTCTAATGTACTCTTACTGCAGTCATTAAGAATTTATTTGTTATTTAAAGGACGAAAAAGAGTGGAAATTTATATTAGAAACCATATGCAACTTAACCGAATAAGGGATTCGATAAGAGACAATAATGGTTTTTCAAAATTTTGTATGTGCTTTAAGGACGGTATTTACAAAATTTCGTGTTTGTTTATTTATTATCATGATTTTATTGATTTGGCATAACAAAAATATTGTAGCATTAGAAAAAATGATACCTAAGCAAATTAGAAATATGAAGACAATTGAATTCAAGTCAGAACCTTTATATCGCGTGATAGTTAATCGTGATAATAATGATATAATAGTTGGCGCGCGCAATGCCATTTATAAATTATCGCAAGATGATTTCGAAAAGAATGAAGAATTCATTCCAAGAGAAGAATTCATAACGGGACCAGTTAATGATAGCTTAGATTGTTTGCCTCCGCCGGCCAGATGTGAAGCAAGAAAATCATTAGCTGATAATGATAACCAAATTTTATTAATCAAATACGATCATAAGGATTTCCCTCTGTTATTAGCGTGTGGCGACGCATACCAGGGCATCTGTTACTTCCTTAAAGCTGCAAATTTGTCTTATATTCAAGTTTATAATTCAACGAATGATCACTTGAATTATGTCGGCAGTAAATCATCAAGTTTTGCTTTTTTTGCTCCCTATTCAAAATCAACAGATGTCTTATATGTCGCTCATTCCTATGATGGAAGACCTGTCGAATTTAGTCCGCCTTCTATTTCAAGTAGAAAATTGAATGGGAATAATGGTAAATCAAGTTCATTTATTTATTGTTAAATGTTGAGTCTGTTCGAGATTGTTTTCCTAACTGAAATCTAGATGTTGAGCTTTTACTTGATAAAAGTAGAATCATTGGTTCCTAAAATAATTTCTAAGTAATCTTATGTCAACGCTTCGAGCATGAAAGCTGCTCGAATCTTTCATTTATTCACGACTGGTAAGATGGAACTGCATTATAATCATGTAAACTCATGGCAGTATAAATTTTCCTATTATAGAGTATTGTATAAATGAACCCACCTTTTAAAGAAATGCGTTAACTCATAGGTCTTTTACTGTCGATTAAAAATACTTTCTATATTGAATTCAATCCATCTTTAATACATCGTAAAAGGCCTATGAGTTAGCGAATTTCTTCAAAAAGTAAGTTCAAATAAAAGCTCTAATAGGCAAATTTATACCGCCACGAGTCTACTATATGCAGGGTTAAAGTTTTTTTTACTGAACTTAATCATTTTAATGTCTGATAATTGTATCAATTTCGAATGCATTGTTTCTCTAAACTGACCAATAATTAGTAGCAATAAGGTTAAGAACGATTGATTTAAGATCTTTTACTCAGATATGAATACAATATTTGCCAGTTATTATCTGATCTTCAAATTCAGATTTTCATCACATCCTCTTTGGTAGATAAATTTTAACCAATTTAATCACGTATTCAATTGCTGCCTAGTCAATTAATATTCGATTATTTTGTTGCAAAATATTGTCGGTGATTAAAATAAGGAGGTGGACTTGTGATATACATATATATCAAGAGCCGCACCCATAATACTTCATATCCGGTGTCTCCTAGGTCACAACCCGAAAATTGGCCATACCTGCTTGTTCAAAAAGTTTTAAGATATACTTCCAATTTATTCCTGCGTTACTGAAGTTACATCGATAGTAAAATTGATTTTTCTCCATCACTTCAAACCTGTAAGAATGACTCATTTCATTAAACAAATCGTTTCCAAAATATTTCACCTTGAAATCTTCATTGGAATAGCATTAAAGTTGTAAAATTATTACAAAAAAATAGTTGAGTATTACTTCCTCATTCGAACGGCATTACGAACTGTGTGATTAGAGCCTCGTTTAACAATCTTTACGAATCTGATTTAACCAAAGCGGAAGATAAAGTCGGGATGCTTTGCGTCCCTCACCTTGCGATCTGATTCGAAATTCATGCAAGTGGATGCTTAACCACTTGATAGAGAAATTTTAGATGTGGCATGTCGTTCCAATAGATACTTTAAAATGGAATATTTCGAAAGTAGTTCATTCAAGCAAAAAGAGGAGTCATTGTTGTGTATATGATCTGATAGAGAGAATCAATTTTACTATTATTGTAACTTTAGTAGTGCTGGGGTAAATTAGGGCATATACGAAGCACTTTTAAAAAAGTGGAGAGCTAACTTTCGTGGCGTGATTAAGGGTAGTAGATGTAAAATATGATGAGCATGGCACTTGAAGTGTCTAAGAATCGTCCCATTTCCTCATTCTCCTTGCAGATATAAGAATTCCAGTAATAAGTTTCATTCTTCAATATATAATTACATATCTCAAAAACTGTTTTCATGAATATATTATCATATATCATATAACTACGAAAGTGCATGAACAAAATATTACTATTTTTGGGACAATAAAATAAATTTGACTCACAAGCTTATATGAAAGTTTTACTGATAAAAAAGACTTGAAATTTGAAAAATTTAGTATTTTAGCTACAGATTAGATCATTTGAAGTTAGATTATGACTAGCAGTAGTGTTAAAGTCAGCGTAAGAGTTTCCGCGCTGACACCTTTCTAAAAAAACTCTTCTAGGAACTTTTTACATCATTGGATACTATAACTATCCAGAGCAAACATCTATAAAATTCAAGTAAATAATTTCAAATCTTAATTAGATTTATAGCATAGACTGTATATCTTATAAGTTCGAATATGGTATATTTGACAAAATTTCGCTAATAGTAATCGCATCATATTAACAAAGTGTACTGTTTATAGTGAAATGAAGTGCAACATATCTCATAATTCTATATCATTCGTAATATCAATGCACGTAAAATTTCCTGAATTATAAATGTTTGATAACCCGATTCCCAGTCAATGCTTCAAAATAAATCTTAAGAAAATTTGTCAATGAAGCTTTTCGACGCTGAATAGTATAAACACTTATAAAATTGTATCAAAAATAAGATAGGATAATACATAGTCACTTCAATTTTTGTTATAATGATTACTCTGCACAAAAAAATAAATCACAAAGTTGAGACAAAACTTTAAATGTCAAGACTAATGAAAACACTTTAGATTTCTAGAAAAGAGTTATTGTATTTTATTTGATGATTATATGATAGTATAGCAATTATAGATTAACATACTCTAATTCATGTGACTAAGTCAAGGCTCTGGTTATAAATAACCACTTAAATGTCAGGGACTACAAAAGGATCATTCTCATTTATATTCCATCCCAGTTTATGTCTCGGGTAATAACATAATAAGAATTTGAACACAATTACTCGAATTTTATACATATATGTTTATTCCAAATGGTTATACTGTCCAATGATATAAAAAGGTTTTAGAATTGTTTTCTAGAAGGAATCAGGGCACAAACTTCTCAGTCCACCATAATATGAGAAATGAACAGTCTGTGTGGGCGAAAATATTTTTTTCTTGATGATTCACTTGAATATTTTATCAACCACGAGTATAATACATTATTTTCTTAAGTCACTTTATAATTTGCTTACTTATTTCTAGATAAATGACTAGAAGAGATAAAGGCATTTGAAAATGTTTACTTTAAGTGTAACAATAGAAGCCGTTTCTTAGAAACTACTGTTTTTAGTATCATTTGGGGTCAAAAATCAAACATTTTAATCCTTTCGTAAAATAGTCAACAGTGATTATACTGAAATCACAAGACATGCTCTTGATAATAAACGAGGAAAAATATTTTATTTTTATCACTATAAGATAAAACTTGAAGTTTCCAGCACAAGCGTTCGATAAGTTATAGAGTGGTTTTCATAATATTTATAGAATTCGAAATTTTTCATAAGATAACTTTGTTATAATTTACATTCATAGATAGTTTGAGGAGACTCAATGACTTCAAGTGAAAGGTTTATTAGCAACCCATAGTTTATCCAAAGAGAAACAATTCATCAAAGTTGGTTGATGATGAGGAGTAGGAAATCTTCAAGTACCTTCCTGCTTAGTTTTGTCAACGACTGTACATGTATAAACTATACGGGATCCTAATTAATGATCTACAGTAAAATCTATGAGATAGAGCAAAATTAATTTCATATTTGGATTCTACTTAAAAGATACATTAAAATCTGTTTTTTCCAAAGGTTTGAAAAAAAGCGTTACATCTATTTTGGACAAAACACCAAAAGTAATCAAAATCTTTATAGTCAGTAATTGTTGATTAAAATCTTGGGTATACTTTAGTATAACACCGGTCGCAGACCAATACCAAATTTAGAATATAGATAGTACTCATCGAGTGATAAAAGAATATGAAGGTTTTACCCGCTGCAAATCAACGAGGCGGAGTTATTGATCACCGAAGTCGGTGGACATAGCGCCGAATATATCGTATATTCCGCACCCAATTCCAATGTGAGCGGTGCTAATAGACTAGAATGAGAGTACAGATTACATATATACGACTAGGATTGTGAAGGACAATCTAGGTTCCTAAACAGGGGCGGAGTTCCAAAAGGTTCCGTAATTCGAGAAAATTCGAAGACTTTACAGAAAATTCTAGAACATTCTATGAAATTCCAAAATCTTCTCTGAAATTTAGGAACATTCTACAATATTCTAGAATTCTCCCCCTAGGTTCTAGAACATTTTGTAAAATTCTAGTTATTTGAAGAAGTTTCCAGAAACTTCCAGAACATTTATTAAAGGGTATATGTCGATCCATTTCGTAACTTTTCGATATCGATTTGAGTTAGGTTGGGTTACTATAGGTTTAGTTAGGTTAGGTTAGCTTTAGTCACAAAAATACGGAGCCTAACGATCGCGCGAGTTGGCGATTGCACCAATCGATTTTCAGCAACTTGGCCCCCCCTCCTCTGAGCGCGTGAATATATATGTATGCGGCAGGTATGACCTGCATATTCGTGAACAACATCGGTAGGAGTATGTACATACAAAGTCTGGTGCTGATCTGCGACAGGTGTTATACTAAAGTATCTCCAAAACCTTTAAAACATTTTATTAAATTATGGTCAAGATAGCGATAATCAAGGATTAATTCATCGAATAAAATGCAAAGCTTTTGGAGAAGCTAGAGATTCAGGCGCTGATTTTAGTGATCCAAAGTCGATTTCGAGCAAATTAAACAGAAGTGTCCATTGAGTGACAGACAATTGGAATAAAACTGAAGAGGGTAAAATTCTGATTTTCGAAAGTGTGGTCGACCTTTTGAAATCACACAAGAGTGTCGAGAAATTATCAAGAATTCAAGCTATGTGCAGAAAGCAACAGTGAATCTAAGACTTTGATTACTTTTGATGTTTTGTTCAATAAAAGATGTAACGCTTTTTTCAAATCTTTTCGGGTGCTTATTAGCAAGATTTGAAATTTTGCGCATTTCATTTCGTTTTCAATATTCTTGGCCTACCTAAACTAATCTTCCTGTCTATTACATCTAAATTATTAGCAACTTTGTAAGTATTTCTCTAAACAGTTCTTTATAGAATTTTTGTCATATTATGAAAATCTTTAATACCACTTTCATATAGGATTTTGACTTTCAAACGATTATTACATTTTTAGACAGTCTCATTCAAAATACTTATGGTATATAGCAAAATTTGCTGAAACTCTCATTATGTTATGTTCGATCAAAATATCGAGAGCCTTAGAACTTTGCGCCAATTTTTTGCTCTTAGGTTTAGCCTCTAAATGAGTTACGTTTGCATTTTCATAGGACTAAAATACTATAATCATTTTAAGCAGTTAAAATATTTTCCTCATATTTAGGACTTTTCGTCAATTGATTTTCACACATTATTCATTATTTTTCATATCATCAACGCAACCGATCAGTGTTAGAGAAACGCAGGAACACGAAACTAAACTCATAAGAATTTGCCAAAACGATGCTCAATTCACCTCATATGTGGAAATACCATTGATTTGTGGTGAAGAAGAGGTAATTGGCTCGAATCATGACAATAATAATGAAAAAAATAAAAACCCGATGTATTTCGTTGCAAGCACTGCTTATTTCGGAAAAATCGGTTCAAATAAGTTCAGAGAGTTGGATATTAAAAGTGAAAACGATTCTGGTACATTGTTTGTGGCATTCAGTGAGCAAGCTCATGTAACATCTTTCAATAAAAGTGTCAGTTCAGCCATTTGTGCTTTTAGTATGAATAAAATTAATAAAGCCTTCAATAACGCAGCCAAAGATTGTTTCCATGGTGGAAGCGAAGTAGAGATTCTCGAACTAATCGTTGGCGAGAAAAGAGAATGCGTGAAAACTGATTCCGGAAATGACTACTGCGGCAGTAGTCATAATCCTTATGTTGAAAGTCGTAGACCTTTAAATGGGTTGTTTTTAAACTCAATTCAAGGTATCAAAATTTCGTGTTGATCTGGAACCGATGGTTGTCTAACGAATCGTATTTAATTTAAATATTTTCAGGAAGCATAACGTCACTTGCGGTTGCTATTCAAGGGTCAAAATCTGTGGCTGTGATCGGAACAGAAGACGGAAGAATAATGAAAGTACTGATGAATGAAGGTGCGGCCAATCAGAAACCACTATTTGAAACGACAATTTCGGGTCAGTCATCAGACAGATCAATACGACCGAATCCAGCATTCGATAATCAAGAAGAATATCTTTATTTACTGTCTGGCAATCAATTGGTTAAGTTTCCATTCAGTTCGTGTTCATTACACGCAGACTGTGCCTCATGTCTCGATCCATCAGATCCATTAGGTTGCGGATGGTGTGGAGATTATTGTGCCACTGATAAAGAGTGTATGCACCCAACTCTAATGAGCAGATCGTGGTGTCCACCGGAACTATTTGAGTTCACTCCGAAATCTGGCCCACTATCGGGCGGAACTATAGTTGCCATAAATGGAAGTAATTTGGGTAAACCTCACCAGTCGTCCGGAAAAAGTGACATCAGTGTAACCATTGCCGGATCTGAATGTGAAGTCATTGATTGGCAGCCAACAAGAGTTCGATGCAGAACAAAACCAGTCGAAAAAGAAGTCTCTGGTATTCATTTAGCTTTTCTCTCATTTTCTGATAGTTTTTAGTCAATTTTGTACTTATTTCACGAGTTAAATCATAAGTTAAGCTCTAAATCATAATTATACTTAGATTTTCGGAGATTCCAGACTCTGATCATTGAAGCCTGCATTTTTAGAATAATAGACAACAAACGTTTCATCAGCTAATCATATCTTTTAGCAGTTTTAAAACTCCTGCAAAACTATCAGTTTTGAAAATTCTGATATACCATATTCTGAATATGATTCTCGAAAACCCCCCTGGCTTTCGGAAATCTGATTTCAGTCATGAAGTATTTATGCTTTTTGAGATAAGTGTCGAAGCCGAGAAAGAATCATGTGTTCAAAAGACAGAATTGACTCAATTATTGAACTCGAAATTGAAACTAATGATAATTTATTTCGCATGAAATAACTCAGAAGTATTTCTTCAAGTTCAAAAGAATCTTTATCATAAAGAACTCTGGTTTCCCTTTTGCGTTGCGTTCGATTGATCCCATGACGACAATGTCGATAGGGAACAGATCGAGAAATATTGAGGGTATCTCGATGAGAATGAGTTGACCAGATGAGGTGTAAAACGGTGGTATGGTAAACTGATACGTGTGAAAACTCTTAATGTACTCGCGGATATCTATAGACGTTGCTTATCGCCAATGCAGGAACGCGATTGATTTTTGAGCCTTTTATTAGGTGGCGCTTCTTATAGTCAGAGGGGGAGATACTTACCAAAGGCTGCGAGTAGTTCAGCTTGCTATTTTAAGAGAGCATAGATCTCAATTTCGGCTTTTTATTGAAGCACTCCAGGAGTTCTCCGGTGATATATATCGGTGATGCGGTATCAATTAGGGTATTAGCTTCTATGTAGTGAATCTTTAATCGAATTTTAATGAGTCGATGTGGTAAAAATGAATTTTTAAAAATTAGTTCAAAGCGTTTCTTCGGTGTAGTTCGATGATCCGATATGGCAGCGTTGTAACAGTTCTCGATTGAGTACGTCGCAGTAACTACTGTACCAATGCTGCTAGATGATGTAGGTATCTTTACGTAAACGACACAGCTTTGGGGGCTGTGAATTATTTCTCCATTGGTTGTCCAAAGCTTTATATCTTCGAATGTTAGAGTGGATGATGCGTTTCGTATGGGAGGTACTATCATCGAGTATGCAGTTAACCGTTTTGATAAATCTTTGTGTTGTCACAATATGTAACCACTTAGTTGAGGATTTTATGTTAGTAGTGATAATAGAACTGCAGAGATCAGGAACCTTCCGTAAGCTGCTTTACCATTGAGGTTCGCAGTGATGTGTGCCAAAGAAAGAGCATTTTATTGTCTAAGTATGCTTTGACGATTTCGTTTTTCTAGAGGCAACAGCGCTGTGCTGAGACGATAAGATACACTGAGATTATCGAAATACTACAGAAATCGACTTTTATATTCTACATATATAAGTATTGTGATGCCCGAAGCGAACTCCACTACGATTCGGCACAGAGCTTCGTTTCAGAGATATTGCATAAAGATTCGTAGCCTTTCGGTATCTGTTAGGTTAGGTTAGGTTAGGCTTACTGTAGCAGACGTGATGACCACGTCGAAAAACGAGTTCCATCTTTGCAAAGACATGAATCGTTTGCCCCGCTCTAGTGACTGAGCCGGAGACGTTCAGTACTTTTACGTGAGGCTGGTGTCGACATATCTATCGTGGCGCTAATGATGTGCTGAATAGTCTTATCAGAGCTGAATTGAGTTTTGAAAATTTATGGTGAAAGCGTGCTCTTCTTAAAGTATGATGAATTCCCTCTCGTATACATGTGATCTGGTGATCCAGATCCTTAGCAATGACTGATGGAAGATCTAGTTTAGAAAATGTAGACAAAATATTATTCATAAAACCTCATTTTGATTAATATGGATATGACGTACAGAGTTACCACTAACTATTATGCAGATGTACAGAGTAAAAGACAATAGACACAGATACAAACTATACATTCATTATCGGTAATTGAAAATGAAAATGATGCATATAGTCAATAAACATTGTTTCCCATTATAAGTTATTAAAGCACTAATTTATGAAGAATATGAATGTGAAAGCTTAAAAATACTTCAGTATATGTTTCCATTGATGTTAAACTTAATGCAAATTTTGGGTATTCTATAGAATAGGCCCGGTTCAGAATAGTCTTAAAATTCATTATTCCAGGGGTTTACGGGGGCGAGGGACCCATTTTCGATGGTCCCAGATGTCGGAAATTAATAGTTCGGGAGATAAAGGTACCCCAAATTTTTGAACTTCGAACCTAAAATTTTGGATTTTCTTCAATATTTTTGGTATTATTTATTATAAATAGGTTAGGTTAGGTTGGTTAGGTTTAGATAGCTTATATTTCTCCTATTGCAGCCGGTTAGACTTTAAGTAACGGCAACCAAGGCTTATTTTTCGTAATTTTTCTTCATTTCGCAAATGATGGACGGCTCATGTAATATCCGATTAGTTCGAGAATGCGCTGTTGACGAGCCAGAGCGATACCTCCAGTGGTGTCAGCGAGTCGGGCTTTTGCCTCAAACTCGAGCTTGTTCGAAGTTTCGTAGAAATATGACACTTTCGAACAGGCGGGTGACACTGCTGTAGGTTTGCGCTGGTGATGTCATAAATGCTCAAAGGAGATCTCTCTTACGAGCGGAACGGTATTTGAGGAGTCGCGTCTACCCCTTAGGCAGGTGCTTCTCCTCATATACTGCTCCGTAAATCGCTTCTCTTACGGGGATGCGTTTCGTAAGGCCAGTATGGGTGGTGGCCAATTCTCACAAAATACCGTCGCCCACTGGTATGAGATCTGCCGAGAGGCATGCGTTGAGTGGATGGATGCTCGGGTTAATGATGGGAAGATGGGTAGCGCGGGTTCGGTGGTCAAGGTCGATGAGCCTATGATCGGCCGCCGAAAATACAACCGTGGGCGCCTTGTCCAGGGACCTGGATGCTCGGCATCATTGATGTCCTCAAAGGAGACCTTAGGATCGAGGTGTGTCCGGGTAACCGTCGTAACGCTGCGACATTGTTGGCCATACCCAAGTCTGTTGGCGTAGTGGTCAAAACACTGACAGAGCAACCCTTGGGAAGCGGGTTCGAATCCCGCTGTGGCGTATTGCTTCCTTCTACCCAGGTAACACTGGGCTGGGAGGAAAGAGAAGGCTCAGGGGATCTTCGACGACCGCGGTCCCAAACCGAGGAACGTAACTCGGTAGAGTCTGGTCTCTGAGACCACCAGACGACAGACTCGGAGGGCTCAGGTGTGTCCCCTTAAAACTGTGACACTATCCTCGATGCGATACCATTGAGTAAAAGCGGTGACTCCTGACCTTAGTTGTGGGCTGTGCAGGGGGAACAACAACAACAACATTGTTGGCCATCATTGGTCGACATGTCGAAGCGGGAACGACGGTTATTACCGATTGCTGGAGATCCTATAATGAGTTAGATGTCCAAGGATTCCACCACCAGACGGTTGACCACTCGTGCCAATTTGTTGACCCTGAAACCAGGGTCAACATTCAAAGAATTGAGTTGTCCTGGCGCGCAATGAAGCCTCGCACATGTCGAGGTGACGTGCCCAAAGAGTCTGGATAACCATCTCTGCGAATATTTTTGGCAACGCGACATCAAACGTCGCGGTTCCGATTTATTCGCAGAGATGATTCAGTTGCTCAAGGACTTCCACGCGCGTCACAGAGGCTTGTGGCGCCAAAAAGGCTTTTTTCAAGGCCCCGGGTAGACAAGATCATCCCGGCCATCAAAACTGATCATGGTGGATAAAACCCAACCCCACCTCCACGCGGTATCCACTGGGTTTAGCGAACGGGGCTCTGTTTTTCATTTTTAATCTGGAATTTGTTATTTTGACGATTTTTGGTGGACAAAATCATGTCCAGCTACCTCCCCCCCGCGCGTATATATAAATCGTGTATCATTTATATATGTATACGTACGCGGGGGTTAGCTGGACACGATTTTGTACATCGAAAATCATTAAAATTATTGGAACCAGACCCGTGGCCATACTCGGCACCCACTTATTTCCGACACCTAGGACCACTTCCAATCGATTTCTCGCCCTCCAAAACCCCTAGAAAACCTATTTTTATAGCGATTCTGAACCGGGCCCAATCTATAGTATCCCCTGAGATTCTTTTAAAATTAACCTTTATTTTGAAAATAGGAGAATCTTCCAGACTAGTGAGCGCGGCTTAATGATTCTTATATTGATTGATTTATCTCGCTGAATACTATCGATTTGACTCCTCCCCTAATTTTTATGGGTGTTCTGATCGTTTAATACCTCTAAATCCCAAAATGTATTATTCGTATTTGTTTCGATATGAGATTGTTCAACTTAATAATACTATGTATTATTATATGCTGCAGAATTATGCATTTTTAAATATTCTTGTGCATATTTATTCCGTTTTAAATAACGAATAATTTAATATGTAATTTATAAGCGTTTTAATCGTGGTCTTCTCTCCGCCTCTAAGTCAAAGGTGTGTAGAAGACCTATGAACCATCGTTAACTCAATTAATAAGTCTATTAAATATGGTCTATTTTAACAATTTTGATTCTCGTTCGGGTCGGCCAGAGGTTCTAAATCTAATATACAAGTCTAGAGAGAAATAGGTTCATCAAAATATTGAACTATTAGTTCCGAAAATTACTGATTTTAGCTAAATTTCTCTCTACTGACATTACTGACATTCGAATTACGTTGCTTTACCGCCAGAAAAATTCAATCTGTTTATACATTATATATTCTCTATTTGTTTAAAGGCTTGATTAAGATCTTTGTTCACGATGTGGACAATGTTCGCGACCGCTTCTATAATATTAGCGGAACCGCAATATCACAACAAAAGTTCAAATATGTTGATCCTCAACTTCTCGGCGTCAATCCATCATTTGGCCCATATGCAGGTGGTACTAATGTTACCATTTTTGGCAATAATTTATACATTGGCTCAAACAGAACTATATTATTGGCTGGAATTAAATGCATAGAAGTATAATAAGTACCAATCATTCGAATTAAGATTAAACTAATTTAAACACATTTAATCGACTTATAGATCGACAATAACAGTACTTTTCTGAGTTGTATTAGTGGCACCTTTGATGATAAACTTTTACCCTTCAATGATACAAGTGTTAAAGTTTTTATAGACACCAAAGAATTAACAGTTAACCAAAACAGAGCAATAAATCTAGATCTTGTTAGAGACTTAACTAAAGAAGAAAATTATGATAGAAATAGCACAGAATGGAGTCAATTCTTTCAATATCTACCAAATCCAGAAATACTATCATTTGAACCAAAGTCTACCATCAGTAGTGGTAACACTGATATCGAAGTTATAGGAAATAACTTGAATTCTGTGAAAAACCCCCGAATGCAAATATTGGCCATTAATGCGAATATGAAAGAAGAAATACGAGCTGAATCTTCGTGTGAAGTCTATCAATCGGGAACTAAAATGATTTGCAGAACTCCACCCATCAGAGACCGGAATTCGACGCAAAAAATCAAAGCTTCGATTGAGACTCAAATCAATTTTATTATGGATGGCGTCGAAGGTTTAGGCCCAGCTCATGAGATGCCAACACTTATCTATTTTCCGGATCCGGATTATTATCTGTTCAGTGAAAATGATAATTTACGTATTGTCTACATTGAAGAGCCTATACTTAAAATTGATGGCAAAGACTTGTCCACCAATTATCCGATAGATATTAAGATTAGTGATCGAATCCCATGCAATTCGACTAAAAGCAATAGTTTTGACGCTATTTACTGTGAGATAGAATACGATGAAAATCTTTTCATAATTGACAATAGGGAACATTCTGTTGATATTAGAGTTGGAGAAATCCATTCTAGGTATTCACTAGTCTCATTTAGGTTTTCAATTTAAACTAATTTTATTACAATTCTCACCCAAGTCCTGGAAGAATAAAGTTTGCTTCTAAGCCAAGCACCGTAAGCATTAGTATTATTACGGTCTCAACGTTGGTTCTATTATTATTGATAGTAATAATAGTAATATATTATCTTAAAAGTAGCGGTATTATTTTTAAGAAATGTCCTCCACTTGCGTCACGATATAACTCTGATGTCGAGAACGGCGAACAACTACTAAATGTATCACAACACTCTCAAAGCAGTAAGTCTTCATTCATAAATTTATATTGAAATATATCAAAATTCAGTAACCTCCTAAATTTAGCCTGAAAATAGTTACTTTTCAGTTCATATAATAATTTTATAGTTAATTACTTAAACTAGAAATTTATCGACTATGTCGTTGAGTATGAGTTAGCTCAAATTTCAGAAACATGATCGATTTATTGAGAGTATATGAATGTCAGTTGAATGTTTCTTTTGGAGTAGAAAAAAGATTGTTTAGTTTTCGTACTAATTCATAACCAAAATTTTAAGTGATAATTGATTATTAAAGGATAGTCGTCAATGCCATATATCAACAAAATGTGATATCCATTGTGAATAAGTACATACAATTATGAATTAATTGCATCAGACTATCTATTAGCTCACATAAAGATTATTAATAGGCGATGAGACAGTTACTGAAACGAAATGTCAAGTGCAAAAACAATTGATGGATTCATTGAGAGATGATCATATACTGATTGAAAGAAGAGATATAATATTAGAAGACCCTCCTATAGGAGCGGGATACTTTGGGTGTGTCTATAAAGGTATTCTTCATTCTCATGAAAGAGAACTTGACAAAGAAGTTGCTGTTAAGACATTGCAAAGATGTAAGTCTTTAGATTTAATCATAATTTTCTGGGTTTTGCATCAAAATAACACCGCAAAAATAACGCTAACAAAAATAAAAGCAATAATTACAACCTTTATAGTATTTTTAAAACGTTTTTTGTGAGGTGTATTGCTTATAATATTAGTATCAATTTATATTATACGAGAAATTTCACATACCTTTAACTTACAATTTTAAATTGTATTAACAATACTCCTTATTTTTATGCATTTGTGCTAAAAATCAATGTATGTAGTATTTTTATAGCTTTCAATAAATTAGAAGTGTACAAATTACATTCGAATACTATTTTGTTGCATTATTTTTGTTAGCGTTAAATATTGAGCCTGTATTAAGCATTCAAAACAAACGTTCAGAGTAGTGCTCCAGATGTGCCGGAACGGCCAACATAGCACTGAAATTGACGTCTGAGTTTAGACTGAGGGAAAGGGTTATTCTTTAGCATAAAAATGTCGTGGAATAGAGTTGATTGATAGTTTTTAGTTACTATAGAATCGATGAGAAAATCATTGAATATTATAAAAACCTGATTGAAAATACTTTAATAATAAAGTTCAAAGGCTTCGAATAATTGATCAAGAGCTACACAAAATCGATAAGAGTTTTTATAGTAATCTCATGTTCGCTCAAGGAAGGTCTTTGGATACCCTATAACCTCATTTAAAGATAAAAATTTGAAAAATCACTGAAGACTAAAATACTTTAAATGTGTAAATAAGCCTAAACTATCATAAAATGTTATATTAATTTGTGTTTAAGTTGTTTAAAATGGCACAACGAAAATACAATGCTTATCCAAATTATCAAAGAAAAGTATTGCAACTATCAACACACTAACTGTGGCTCAATAACAGTTAGTACTAATACGCTATGAAAAGCAGATGATTCGAGAGCCAAATGTATGACTTGTTTGACTGAATTGACGATCAAATGTTAAGACGTATCTTTAATTAGAGTTCATTTAAACTCGAAAACACATTCCCCAAGAGTAAATGTTATTAAAATGAGTTCTGTCTTCGACCTGTTACATCAATGACAACAATTCTGAAAGCAATTTAATAGAATTATCACAATATGTCTAACACATCACGCAATTAAACATCAGTTAAGCTATTTTTCAAGTGATTGGAGGATAAAGTAGGTTCAACAGCTATTCAATAGCTCAAAAATAGTGAAAGAAATGTATTGCGGTCGCACTAAATTCAAACCACTACAGAAAAAGTTCCGTGTCCCCTATGGATACAAAGCCATTTGAAGAAAGTTAAGGGAAGAAATTTTCAATATTGAGCATTGTTTTGAATAAAGCAAATATTAAACTCTTTCCGATCGATATTCAATATCTCGAAAAATCTGTAGGAACTCAAAGCTTTATACTAGATTTATGAACACCTAAATAAAAGATTAAATGCTATTCATAATCATTTGAACAAAACTTTGAGTGATAGTCATTTGGATTTTATTGATTGGATTGTATACAAGGTGGACAATACGAACGTCATCTACGATTCATGTGATTCATCGTATAGAGACTTTTAAGAAGAAAATCGCTTCATAATGAAATTCAATTGTAATTTTCATAACATTCACAACTTTCAAAATCGTACCGACTCGTTGGTTTTCTTTATATCCCGCAATCGAACGTTTTATTGATAACTCTGTTGCTATCAAAGAGCATTTTGTTCGTATTGGTAAAACTAACCATTCACAATAATCAATAACTCTATTTGGGCTAAAACTAAAACGATTTGACTAATGCTGAGCGTGTTTATATTTCGCACTCTATTTGATGAAATGTTAGATTAAAATATTAAACTTATTGAAAAAAATTATATAAACGCCACAAGTTTAATCCAACACTTCAATACAATAGAGCTGTTGATTATTTGGAAAAATACTTTCACTTTAATGATTCTCCATTCAAGATATTTCATCTAATTTGGTTAACGAACTGGCTCATGACAAATTTTGATTATTATAAAGATCTTGACAGTAATAAAATTTTTGATGAAATTTTTAACTAAATTAAACCAAGGGGACAGGTGTTAAAAGTCGATAATTAAGTGGTTTAAACTTTTAACAGCAATTGATTTACCAAATTTGCCTAAAATTGTCCAAATAGTTATGGCTATTGGCAACGATTTAATTGAACTTGAGAGAAATGAAGAAAAATGATAGCGAAAGATTATTAAATGCTAATATGGTTCAGGCAGAATTTTATGCAAAAGTAAACTTCTCTATGACTCGTGATAACTTCAAAATTTTTGTATCGAATGATAACCAATTAGCTAGAGCCTCAAGAACGAACCCGAAATGAGATCAAAATAAATGTAATAATAAAATAAAAATAATTTGCAATCTTTTGCTTGAAAAAGCTTCATTAAGTCCTACTGAAATCCTTTGTTTCGGAAGACACCGAAACAAAACTGAGTCAAAAGTCAAAAGAATTTTGAATGTGGAAAGAATGTGAAGAGATTGTGGAAAAGTCAAAGAATTACTCACAAAAGATCTAGCAAAGCTAGATCAGAGACATCCCCGGGCTCTCGAACTGAACGAACCTAAACTTTTAGAACGGTAGATCTTATTGAATGTTTGAGATGGAAATTACAAGTTTAGATTCTTTGAAATAAAATATCTATATAAATAAGAGTTAAATAATTTTGAACATGAAAAAATATAGAATATAGTAACATTAGATGTTCTGGATAATATGCATCTAAATACATTTTTTCAGAAATTTCTTAGAGTGCTATTGCTCAATATGTCCTCATGCAGCTCAGCCTCTATTAATGTTGATTCAGATACGTGAGATTTTCTTATTGATTGCATAATTTCTAAGTCTATCTATTCTCTCAATAAAGCATCTAATCGAGAAAAAATGGATACCGAATCCTTCCTCAAAGAAGGACTTATTATGAAAGATTTCGAGCATCCTCACGTCTTATCACTAATTGGCATTTGCATTAACGACGTCGGCTCACCAATGGTCGTGTTGCCGTATATGCAAAACGGAGACTTATTATCTTATATAGAAGACGAAAATAATATGCTAACTGTCAAAACCTTGTTAACATTTGCTATAGACGTAGCAAAAGGTATTTAAAATTAAATGTTCAAAACTTGGTCCTCATTTGTAGTAATATTCAAATTTCAGGTATGCATTACTTGTCGAGTCAAAAGGTCGTCCACAGAGATTTGGCTGCAAGAAATTGTATGTTAGACTCGAACTTGAGTGTAAAAGTAGCAGATTTTGGTCTATCGCGTGATATATATGAAAGACAATATTATAGGAGTCAAAATAGTTTTAGATTACCGATAAAGTGGATGTCACCCGAAAGCCTAGAAATGGGCACTTATAACACAAAGACTGACGTCTGGTCTTATGGTGTCCTGGTTTGGGAACTATTGACACGTGGTGGCACTCCTTATTCCGATGTACACAATTGGGAAATTTCGAATTACTTAAAACAAGGTCGACGGTTGCCTAAACCTTCACATTGTCCAGAATTGATATATTCAATTCTATTGAAGTGTTGGTCCATAGACCCAAAATCAAGGCCAAATTTCGCCGAATTATCTAATAATGTGCAGGCAATTATCACACAATTAGAGGAAACCATTGAACAACAGAAAGTTGGACTTGATGTGACATATGTTAATTATCCGAACCCTGAAACTTACGCCAAAGAGCGTCGGGCACAAAATAAAGAGCCAAACAAGCTAAAAGCTTCTGAGTTTGAAATCACTATCTGAGTTAACAAAACACAAAATTCGCACAAATATCTTAATTTTAGTCTCTTGCCAACTAAAGAAAGACATCACTTCAATTGGACTTCAAAAATATGTATATTATCGGGTTGCGCAAAAGTTTTATCTTTGGTACAAAGACAATTACGATACTTTGCAAACTAGTAGTGCAGAGCGAGTAATGCGCGAAGACAGCGATGCATGGGTGCAAGCGAAAAAAGCAAAAATATTTTGAATGAAAGTTTAACAGGGAAAATTACGGATTAGAGGTGCAAATGTATGACCGCACACTTATTAATGAAAGCATATAATTGTTTAAGAATATATGCGCGATGTATATGCATCATTCAGAACCATACATTAATTGTATCTACAGCAGAGAGCAAAAGAATTGAGACTCAGTATGTCATCACATTTTGTACAATAACTTCTAAACTATTTTCGTACTAACTAGTTTTATATCAGAACATAGCTTAGAATCGCTTGGAAATACTGGTATCAAACTTTACTTACAAGCATACTCACGAAGTGATATAATTTACCTTTCAAAAATGTATATATTTTTGAAAATTAGTCACCAAGACAAGTTCGACAGTATATATCGTTGACGCTCAAACCGAGTTCGATGGCCAAATACGGCCGCTGAAAGATCAATTTTGCAACACTGACTTATTGTGGAAAAGTGTCTTCCTGACAATTTATATCAATGATCTTGATGTATTTGATCTCTACTCGTGAAGAGGAGTTGATTGACATCAGTCTTGACTCCTATATCCACTAAAACCAGATAATTTTGTTTCCTCAATGATTGCACCAACTATGAGTTTATCTGTTGTAGTTGGTGCTGAAAAGTCCTCTGTTTTAGTCACTTATTTAATTACCTACACTTCCATTTAAACCCAGTGGGTGCTGGGAGTTCTTTGGAGGACAGTCCGCACTGGGTCCAAAATCTGGCCATTGGGTGCTGGGATCCCCATTCAGGTATAGTCCGCATTGGCCAGAACACATAAATGCGATGCTCGGTGGGTGCTGGGAGTCCCTTCAGGGGTAGTCCGTACCGGGTTCACACCTCCCTAAAGCCAGTATATCAATAGACTAAAAAGGCATAGGCGCAAAAACAGTCGCTAGTTTCATCTTAGCAAAAGTTTACTCTACTTTTGGCCAATGCCCTCATTTGGGATGGCAATGATATATGTTGTTGAACTTGTCTCGGTGAGTACTTTTCAAGGATGTATATATTAGGTTTTTACCTCATGAGTATATCTTGTTAATCAGTTAAATTTAATAACATAAAGAGAAAACCTATTTTTAGCCAGTAAACGGTTAATCAAATAAATAACATGAGACTTGAACTTTTAATTAACAATAACGTCAATGTTGAAATATTGATAAAAATGACGGAGCTAGTCGTGCTACAGTAATCGTGTAAAATTCCGTGTGAAAACGGTGTAATGGTTGAGTGAAAGCAAATCTCAAAAGTTGGGGGCTAATGGTAAACGATATATAGTGCTGGTACAAAGAACAACAACTGGTCACGTGACGAAATTGATAATGCTTTTCACAAAAAAGGAAGTGCTCTAATAAATAGTTGGACCATCGGTCGCTGTCTGAAGGCTAATAGATGGTTAAAACAAGTTCCAAAACAGAGCCTAATATTAACTTAAAAGCAAAAGGAGTATCGCAAAAAGTGAGCTAAAGAACTGCTTGATCAGGACTGGGACAATGTCTGGACTACCGATAAGAGTATCTTCCGATTTTATAACAATAGTATGAAGGTACGGTCCAAAGGCAAGCTCACTAGAAAGATTCCATGACGTCAAAAGTGATGATATGGCAAGGATATCACTTCAGAGCAAAACAAACCTTTCCGTCGTCTTTATGTCTATGTACTCAATCATTTACGAATACTATGAACGAAACCCTTCCTATAATGTTAGAACTTTACTCCGAAGGTTTTACTCTTCAATAAGACAACGCCAGACCACATACTTTCTAATCAACAATGGAATTTATGATGAATAAGAAAATATTAGTTTAAAGTATCCAGACTTATATCCTATCGAAAATATTTGGGGAATTGTGAAGGGGAAGGTTGAGGGAGTTGGTAAGAAAAATATCGAGGAGTGGAAAGAATACTCTCGGCATCTTTAGTCGGATCTATGCCTCATTTACTTCGAATAGTCGTTGAAACTAAAGGAGAAAAATTATTAATTTTGGATGGTATTTATAACCTAATCTACTATCGATAATTTCTGCATGAAAACTAGTGCAGCAATATCATAGGAATCGAATAAAGTTTTAACTGAGTCTCGAAATTTTAGCTCCATAGTATAACTAAGAGATCATCAATACCATTTACAAAATTTTTTATTTCTATTCCGAAACCCAATTGCTAACAACACACTTCAAGTCTTCTACGTTCTCGAACTTCTCATGCAAATAACGCTTAAAGTTATAAAACAGATAGCAATCCGATAGCAGAAGGTCCATGAATATGCGAAATGTAGCTGAACGTCAAACGCTTTTTGACGAAATACATCAGTTACCCAGCGATTAATGTGAACTCGAGTCTTGTGTGATAATAACACATCTCATCACAACAGATCTTTTAGTGCAGATTTCGTAAGCCAATTTCCGTATTAAGTTGACGTAACAATGGTCAGCAACATTTGACATTGAGAAACGAAGTCGATTAAAACAATACACGTTCATCCCAGAAAAATACAGTCATTACTTTATGAGATATTTTTCTTATTTTTGGAATGGCTAGTTCTGCGTTTCCGAGTTTCCACCTATCAACATCAAATGCTTGTAGCTCCGTATAGAGTAACCATATTTCATCGCAAGTCACTGGTCTGCGCTTGTAATCATATCATTGATTCTCGTATAGATCAACGAACTTTGCGCAAATAATCACCTTTATTCCCAGTCGTTGTTAGATTGAATTTTTGAAATCTTTCACGCTGACTTAGTGCAAATATGACAATCAGCTATATCAAATACTTGTTGCTTATCGGTGTTCTATTACTCGATTATTCAATAAGCGGAATCCTCCTACCAACGAAGATGACTTCTCTATGGTATCATATTTTCTTAAGTTGTTGTAGGTCGCCCATTACGCGGCTGATCAACAGTTGAAGTACATCCGTACTTTCAAAATTCGTTGATCAAATTTACACGCTATCCACTTTCATGTGTTAATATCTTAAGTGGTATTCTATCTATGATAATTTTTTTGAGCATTTGTTTCGTTCTCTAGAACTAAAAGCTTGATTACCGCACTAAACCTAATGAATTCACTGATGTCTTCCATAATATTCTACTTAAATTACTTCTGCGCTTTACACGCTTCTACGTTTAGATGTAACTCGCCCTGTACTACTGATTTGCAAGACCTCATATACAACAATTTATCATTGTAGCAAAGAATAAACTTGCATCACCCGATATCTGACTACAATTTATAAAATTATGTCACCAGTATGCTTCTACGTCAAAATGTCGCCCCAAAAATGTCGCCACCAATAATGTCGCCGAAAATAATGTCGCCGTTAAAAAATATCGCCGCCAATAATGTCGCCGAAAATAATGTCGCCGGTAAAAAATATCGCCGCCAATAATGTCGCCGAAAATAATGTCGCCGGTAAAAAATATCGCCGCCAATAATGTCGCCGAAAATAATGTCGCCGGTAAAAAATATCGCCGCCAATAATGTCGCCGAAAATAATGTCGCCGGTAAATAATGTCGCTTTATAATAATTTTGTATATTGAAACAAGTCTAGAATTGAATTTTAAGTTTATAATCTGTTGACAATAATGAGCGTGCTCGGGAAAAATTTTGCGCTCAGTGCTCGGTGCTCGAGCACTGTTTCAAACTTTATATCTATTGAAATGTTATATAAAATTGTTTATATCTTAAAGTTATAACCATAAACATATGTAATGCGAAATATATTAGATGATTTCATAATGGACTTCAAACTTTTTTCAATATTATTTTTCAAATATTTCCGAAATGATACAAGGTATCAAAGTATGTTTTATACTAATCTTCGACACATTTGCCACGTGCAAGGGTGATGCTCTCCAGCGGTCAGGTAGCATCATGATACCCAAAGATTCGTGTTTTTCGTTAATGTCCCGAATTACAGCTGCGTAATCCCTTATGAGCTCATCTTGACTCTGGAACTGCTTCCCCTTGTTTGGTACTTTTATACGATGGATAGCGTCCATATCCGGCGGTGACATATCAGGGTTATATGGTGGGTGCTCCAATTCTTCCCAACGTTTTTCTTGCAGAAACTCCCTAATAATGCGATGTTTATGGGGTCTGGCATTGTCATGTAATATGATGGGACGTCCAAATTTTTTCGATTAACTTCGGGAAGCACACGACGTTCGAGGAAGTTAAGATAAGTGACACTGTCAACAGTACTTCCTTCAGGTAAAATCTCGTATGTGAAGACCTGCTTCTTCCAAAGTGCCAAAATCATAATGCATTTCCATTGTTGAGGTTCTTCCTTTAATATCTTGGGTCTACGACAAATAGGAAAAAAAATGCGGTGAAAAAAATTTTTCAGAAAATTTTTTTTTTCATTTCCGCATAACTACGGTTTTTGTCCGGGCAATAGCCATTCACTAGCGGCCCTAGACTCTTGTGGGTCATATGATTTAATCCATGTCTTATCGATGGCGATTATCTTATTCAGAAAATCACGTTCCCTTTGATAACGTGCAAGATGTTTACCTGCTATATTCATTCTTGCTTGCTGTTGTCTCTCAGTCAATTCGTGAGGGACCCACCTGGACTTAATTTTTCTGGCTCCGATTTCTTTGAGAAGTCTCCATAAGCTTGCATGAGACATTTGAGTTTCATATAAGAGATCTTCCGTACGCATTCCCTCGCTCTCCAATATCAGCTGCCCAACCATGTCTTTATTTTCTTCTGTAACCACATCTCGTGGTCTTCCGGGTCCAGATATATTTTCTATATCTGTGCGCTTTCCGTCTTTAAAATCATTATACCAGGTGTATACTTGCCTTTCACTTAAATGGCCTTGAGGAGCAGCAGTTGCCAGTTGTGTCGCAACAACTCTTGGAGCTGTGCCCAGTAATACACTTAACTTTATAAATGATCGCTGGTCCTCTGGAGTGACACTCTCCCGAAGTTGGTCTAAAATTGGGGCCTCGATACTTTTTAATGCCAATACGGCAAGAATCAACACAATTAGTTGAAGGGCCATCATTTAATAGTACACTAACTAGTGATGAGTTAGAAGTATTAACCTATTGACTAAAGTTAATAATAGCGTAATTTTATCTTATCAAAAAGTTTGAAGTCCATTATGAAATCATCTAATATATAAAACGTCAAAAGTGATATTAAGTGCCTTTATGCTTAGTATGATAATTGATGTTATTTTGCAATAAAATAAGTCATTTTTTATAGAAAGAATGAAAATAATTATTGAATACTGATTTTAAAGTTATATTCAAGTTTGTTTAGATTTGATATTAATATTAAATTCTAATTAAACTTTTGAAATGAGTTCTCGAAGTGAATGAAGTGATGACATAGATATTGATATAATTAGTGATACAGAAGTAGGGCGAATAGACGTCCAGATTTGAGCTGAATAAATAAATACTTCTATCACAAATGCTTTATCTTATTAATAATTCAGTGTATATAAATTCTAAGCTAACGTATTTTAATCTACTGAAATTGCTCGCCATTAATTTCTTGTTCAGAATTTTACAATTATGTCAAACATAACTTAAGCTACTTAATGCTGCAAAATCACAGAAGAGATTTAATTAATTTCATGGTAGAAATGTTGTAGCTTTTTATATTCATTGCGTAGTGCAAATAAATTTTAAAACAAGGAATATCTCAAAGGGAGCACTTCAATATTTTTGTATAGATTTGGTCTCTCCGAGATTTGATCACTCTTTACAGAAGTGGAAAAATGAGGCAAATAGAAAAAGTGACTTTCATTAATTTTATTAATGAAAAATTACTTAAATTCAAGTATTATTCTCAGAAGTATTAGCATAAAATTTCAAAAACTGTTATGAAATGACATTATATTAATCAACATTCTATTTCATCGAGCAAATGAAAATTACTTCTTTTTCAAAGCTCCAGAAGAGCCAAAACTATTTTAGATTTGATGTTAAACATAAGTGCTCGGTGCTCAGGCTCGAATTTCGACTATAAAACAATTTTTGACCGAGTTGTGTTGATATATTCTTAAGATGTTCGAAATTGATTTTCTGCTTTCCTTTTAAAATTTCCAAGGTAAAAATCTATTTCGATTTCGTTATTTACCGATTTTCGGTCATTTAGGAATCTGATAGCACTCAGTTTTTGATTTAAATTCAGTACAATAAAGTTCTAAATGCAAAAATCAGTTCTGAGTTATTCATGATAGAAACAGAGTAGAATCCAATTGAACAGTGGAATATTCGCACTCCACATACATTACTCGGTAACATATTTCAGAAAATTATTCCTCAACTCATTGTTGGTGTATAACAACACAGAACTTTATAGTATTAAGGCGAAGATATGTTTATATGTATAGTCGAGAAATAAAGTCCTTCCTATCAGCTAATCAAAAAATAAATCTTCTTTTCCTTATCAATTTTGATTAGAAGAGAACTATTAGTATGAAGTTCTTATCTTTTGTTATGACATTTTATACTTTAAAATTATTCAAATAGAAAAAACAGAAAAATGGCATTTTCTTCAATTGCGCGAAGTACAATTTATAAATTCTTATCTGCCATTATTACCGGTAAACACTGATCGCTTAGTAACACACATTACTCCTATTTGTTTACATATTTAACAAAAATTTTCAGAAAATGCAAAACCTGTTTGACCAAATCTTTTAGCCCGTTCTTTTAACAATTTTATAATCTAAAGTTAAAGCGCGCACGATATCTTTTTAATTTCATATCTCTTCCTAACATCATATTGGTTTGATTGCATCCAATTTTCAGTGATTGGCTGACCACTAACTCGATGCACATCAATAAGAAACTGCATGTTTTGTTTTTATCAAAATGATATGTGCTTTTTAGCAAAAACGTGCACAAAATGTTTTTCAATACGTTACGAAAAGAGTTCTTTTCGTAATACTCAACTTTAACTCTTTTGATAATACCGTCTCATATCAGATTAGATAAAAATTTGAAAGTCTTAATTTCTTATCAATTATTTTGTGATGGGAAGGACTTTATTTCTCGAGTGTAGATTATAATTTCATTGAGTAAGTTTAAGCAAATTTTGAGATTTCTCTCGGGAACATTGAGACAAACACTTTTTAACACAGGTGTTAATTCATAAATAGGTTTTGATTAAAATGATAAGAACTATTTGAACTCTCGTACACTAACTATAGCTTCATTTTCGATTTGGTTTTCAATCGATCAACTTGTCAACTGAAAGACTTTCATTTTTCATTTGTAGTTTTCAATTTTAAGGTAAAAGTTAATTATTAAATTATTTAATTTCTTATTTACAGCTACTTGCCCGTGAAACACACTTGTTCAATGACACCTATGGTCTGCCATTGTTGGGTGTGTACAATGCTATAGCAGAATAGCATTGGCTTCACGGTTCCTGGCGCTGCAGACTCTCGAGTCTGAAAAGGGATTTCTGCCTGGACTAGCCCATAGCCAGGATCTCGTCCAGCGTATTCCCCTCCCAGGATCCACTTAAGGCACCCTGAGTGAAGGTATTGTGTTTTTCTGGCCTAAGCTCAATGCAACGCCTGCCCTAACTTTAAACTACGACAAAATGAATTAAATGATAAGATACGATTGATCAGAGTGTTGGCTGTTTTAAACTTCATGAAAATATGAAAAAACTTAGAATATTCTCATTTAAAAAATTAAATTCTATTAAAATTTAATTAATCTAGAAATATAGATTAGGATGTTCAGGAACAGATAGAATTGTATTTAATTTTTTAGAATTTCTAATGAAATCCATTTTTTATTATAAATCGAATAATATAATCGTAATTGAATATAATTATTTAAACTAAATAACCTAATTAGATCAGTTTTCAATACTGCTTTAATTTTAGAGTTTCGCGAGAAAATCAATGATAAATGCTTTTTATATCATTAAGTTATCCTCATATCTTACAACCATTTAGTTGACTCTATGTATTAACAGATCAATTTTAAAATGAAATAACTTTTTGTAGCCCAATAAATTATTTTTAATTAATTATGTCTAAAGAATAGATCTATTTTCAAGCTTATTCTGTTTTTCTGTTGTATCCAAAGTACCGAGAATAATGTTGATAATAAACATTAATGAACATTTTTAGTGTACTTTTGAACGTAGAATCCGAATATGCGATTAGTTTTACTCAAACTATCATAGTTTCTATTCTAGAACATGAAAAATCTATTTTTTCTGATTCTTTACACCGCAAAACAATCATGTTTTATTTACTATGGAAATTTTTCTATTACAGTTCTCAAAAAGTGTCTATAGAATTCTAAAATTCTAACATCCTTTTTAGAATTAAAAATGTCATTCGAATTCATCAAAAGCCAAAGGGTCGTGATTTATTGGTTCGAAATGGTTTCACTTTCCGTTTGGAAAAAACCAAACTGGATAAAAAAAATTTGGAAATGTACTGAATATCATTCAAAGAAATGCAGTGCACGATACCACACTATTCAAGATCGTTTGATAGAAATAAGAGATCACAATCATGTTCCCTCTATTTCAAAAATCGAAACACGTCAAGTCATGAATGATATTAAAGAAAAAGCAAAGTCAACAGTCGAGTCGATAGGTCGAATCGTAGCAATAACCACAGCAAATATTCCAAATGCAGTAGCTGGAAGTTTACCCTCTGTTTCATTGATTAAGCGAAGGATTCAGCGATCTAGGAGACAGTCGAACGTTAAATTTCCTAATCCAAAAGATTTGACTGAGTTGGTTCTTCCAATAGAATTCACTAAAACAATCAGAGGGGTGCAATTCCTAATGTATGATAGTGGTCCAAATAACGACAGAATTTTAATATTCACAACTTATCAAAATTTGGATTTGATGGCTGACAATACAAATTGGTTTGCTGATGGTACTTTTAGGACAACTCCTCCATTATTTGGACAAATCTACACAATACATGCAATTTTCAGAGATAAGGTTATACCAACTGTTTTTGTTTTAATGCCTGATAAAAAAGAAGAATCCTATGGTCGAGTCTTTAATGCTTTGAAAAATCTTAGACCAAATTTTCAACTTGCATCGATTTTAACAGATTTTGAAAAATCTTCCTTGAACGCATTTAAGAGAGCATTTCCTCAAACTGTTCACAGGGGAAGCTTTTTCCATTTTATTCAATGTATTTGGAGAAGAATCGAAGGAAATCCTGCAATTAATAATAGATATAGAACAGACTCCGATTTCGCGCTCCATATAAGACAATTGGCATCTCTAACATTTGTTCCAACTGGTGATATCATTGCATCATTTGAGGAACTGGTCAATTCTCAATATTTCGAAGATAATTACGATTCAATGAAGTTTGTGTTCGATTATTTCGAAGATACATGGATTGGCAGACTGAGAGCAACCAGAAATAATAACATTCGAAATGCACCGAAATATCCTCATTCTTTATGGAATTGTTATTCGGCTACACTTGTCAAGAACAAATAATGCCATCGAGTGCTGGCATAACGCGTTTGCTCAGTTATTAGGCATGAAGTATCCATCAATCTGGAAGTTTATTGATGGTATCAAATATCAGCAGAGTCGTAATGAGTTAGATATTAAACAAATAATTGCCAGATATAACACTCAATCAAGGAAAAGAGTTTATAAGGACACTGCATCTAATATTAAATCCATTGTTCAAGATTATGAAGGTACACAAATATTAAGTTACTTAAGAGAAATCGCCCAAAATTTTGAATAACAGGTTTAATTTCAATATTTTACTCTTGAATGTTTAATTTTATCACAACACGTATTTGAAATTTAACTTTAAAATGAAAATAACTGATTAAAATATTCATTGTATCTCCACTCAATATTCGACTTTTACTTTTTGTAAACTTATTAACTCGATTTACGAATAAATTAGGAGCAACGCTCAAGTAGAAAATATAATTTTTATTACTTATTTTAACACTTTGTAGCTAATATGCACACGTGCTCATTTGTATAATTAATTCGAAAAGCAGATGCACAAAGACCTCTAGTGCTAGAGGTCTTAACAAAAATAACTTTACATTTACAAGACAATATCATAAATTACGCCCTGTTTTTCAATCTTCGGTATTACTTAATTGAAATTATATCTGTTGATTACGGCTTTTTCAGTTGAGAAGCAATATAAACCCTTTCTCTATACTTTATATTATGTTTATTGTGAATTTTCATAATTTAGCCATAATTTAATCGCAATTTTACCGCACTTTAATCACGAATATATCACTTTTTAAACTCCAATTTAATATTATTCGATTTAAAATAACGTCCAGTTGTTTGATTAAAGATCCACCACAATGTAATTAAAATATAGCAAAATACTTTAACGGCTTTTATATAATGAATTCATTTTCATGTTTGTGTAGAAATGTTTTTATTGATTAACTTTTTTCGTATAATTAAGACTTCTATCGCTAGAGGTTTCTGTACATATGCTTTTTAGATTTATAATAGGTTAATAAGGCTATCACGCGCGGTAACATTATAAAAATTAAGGGTCAACCCTAATCGATAGTACTTATCAAGATAAATCGATTGATAAAATATTTATTAAACGATATCTACCTGCTTAAAAGTTATGCCCAATTTTTATTTTTATTTTTTTTGTTCATAATCCATTTAAAGATGGGAAGAACTTACTATGTATCAATTAAAGAGTCAAATCCATAGAACACTTCGAGATAATTTAATTGGTGTAAAAGTCTTTGAGCCGCGTCAACTAGCTCATGAAGTAAAGATACTAAATGGAGACTTATCATTTTATTCTGATAAAAAATTGGCAGGTATTCTCGGGAATAAGGGAAACCGAATTTCAAAAAAACTTTTGCATGAACCGATTTCTCTTTTCAAAAGAAAAATAAAAATCAAACCCCATCCACCGGAAACACCCCCTTCACGAGTTACGCCCTCTCAATTTTTTTGCGAATTTTCAGATTTTATTCAATTTTTACATAATTTTCATAATATATTTCGATAGAAATCAATTCCTCTCATCATAGGAAAAATAAAAATCCCTCCCCTTGAAAATTTCGAAATTTTCGGTTTCAGAATGGAAATGAACTGGTTTCGCTGTTACTGCAGCTCATCAGTTCTGGGTATGGAATTTCCAACCAGAAGACCAGTTTATTCTTCATCGGTCCTGGCAGACCGGATATGTAGTTTATTCTAAATAATGAGATAAAAATAATGAGTATACTCTTAACTAATTTGGACAAAGCTAAAAATATATATATTTGCTATACCTCAACAAATTGCACATGCTTAACCTAACCTATCAAACCAAATCTATCCGGCCCATATCCTTGCTTCTCTACTGGCAATCTTGAGTCGTTCATTAGATCTATTCCGAAACCCATAGGAATGTGTATTGCGGCCAGTGGTTAATTTTTAATTCTTTTTGTGATTATCAACTAGTCTGTAAACTGTAATCAAAGGATGAACGGAAAATATCAATTCACTGATATTTTATTGAGTAAATTGTGAGATCGATGATTTCATTGCTCCCTCCTGTAATTCGCAAAACTTTGAAGGGGCGTTTTCGATTTGTGGTGTTTGAATTTTTATTATACTCATGATGAGAGGGATCGATATCTATCGAAATATATTCTGAAAATTTACTTAAATCTGAAAATTCGCAAAACTTTGGGGGTGGAAACTCTTGGGGACGTAACTCATGTAGGGGGCGTTTCGGATGGATGGAGTTTGATTTTTATTTTTCCCATGATGAGAGGAATTGATTTCTATCGAAATATATTATGAAAATTATGTGAAAATTGAATAAAATCTGAAAATTCGCAAAAAAATTGAGGGGGCGTAACTCGTGAAGGGGGCGTTTCCGGTGGATGGGGTTTGGATCTTTATTTTTCTTTTGAAAAGAGAAATCGGTTCATTCAAAAGTTTTTTTGAAATTCGGTTTCCCTTATTCCCGAGAATACCCCAATTGTCTACTTATGAATGAGCTTCCTTGGTAAAAGGTCCAGATCATACTCCTATTCATGTATTCCATTAATCATTTTCTACAAATTATTATATCTTTTATTACTATAACTAAATAAAAAATGAACTCATTCTAACAAAATATTTTCAAAGTTATTTTATTTTTGTTAATTTTACTTGGAATGCATATATAAAAAAATCTTGAAACCGAAAATTTTTGTGTAAAGTTTTATATAGGGAAATTTTTACAGGAGAAATTTTAGTATGGCGACATTATTTACCGGCGACATTTTTTGTATAGCGACATTATTTTCGGCGACATTTTTTACGGGCGACATTTTTGGGGCGACATTTTGACTTAGAAGCCACCAGTATATTTATACAAAAACAATTATTAGCCACACTTATAGCGAAGTCGTCGGAAAATTTAACCACATTCAAAACATTAGTAACGATTTCGACATTTCAACGTTTGCAGAACTCTTATCTTTGATATTCTTGGTTTTATCATTTTTAAACAATCGCTACTCTGTCATTAACAATTATATCAAGTGAAGTTAATAAATTTTTTATTCTCTATCAACTCATCTTCAAAGTATTCTCTAGCAATAGCGTCTTTCACATCTTCAAATCCAGCTACGTTTACTAGTTCTTTATTCCCCATGTCATAGTTATTATAAATTATAAGTATGAAACCTATGTCATGGAGTGTAGGAGTCGAATTGTCAAACTCATTTGGAGTGTTAACTGGATTGTAGCAGAATACATAGCCAGTTTTCGTTAGGTAATAAGTATGCTTAATGACAATTTAAAAACGCATTGCAATTGAAATAAAGGAATGCGTTAAAATTTAACTAGAAGACAGTTGATATCCTTATCTAAATTTCCTTTAAAACAAACTCACTTGTAGTGAAAGCACATATTATCTATATATAGTTAATTGGCTTGTATTTTTCAGTCGAGATTTTGATTATTTGAATCTAAATGTAAATAAATTATAATATAACTACAATTAATGAAAGGACTAAAATCTTAATGAATCATACCTCGATACTTATAAATCTAGAAAAGGTTTTATTTAATAACTTTTTTATTTTTTGCGATAATCGTATTATTTTTTATCCATAAATAAATAATTATATACAAATTAATAATATATATGTGTCATAGTTTGTTCCCTGTGGCATCAATGCATTTTCTAAGACGAGTGGGCATGCTACCTAGAATATTAGCCGTCAGAACTCTGCAAAATCTTATCGATCTCTTTAATCGAGAGTTCCATTTTCATGAGTTTCATAAATTGCAATTGACTTTTAATGATAACCTATAGGTGTTCTATAGAACTAAGGTTGGGAGCAATGCTGGCTAGTCCATAAGTCGAGCTGGGTCTAGCACACTGCTCCACTTCCAGGCCTCCTTTAGATACCTTTACTTGAATTTATCTTATTCTTGATGACATAAATTGTTGAAAGAGGATTTTATCAATTTTCCTAGTTTTTGGTATTTTTTATCCCGAATTTTATCATATAATAAACATTTAACCTGCGATTACCTTTCATTATCCGAATTTGTCAGAATTTTGGACTGTGAATTCGTAAGTGCTTGTTTTGTTTGTTTTATTTGTATTGATTTAAAGACCTATTAATTACCTATAAATCCATATATGACATGATAGGATTATCTTTATATAATATGATTAAAGGGGTAAATCTGGGCTAATGGGTCTAAGGGGGTTCCCGACCCCCTACCTCCAAGTGTAATACATCATTAGATTCAGTTCGTCGAGCTGAACATTTTGATACCACACTCAACTACTCCCAACCTGAACCTGACCACTTCTGGCCACCTAGACCTAACCCCCTCGAAAATGGGTAAACCTGGATTCTCGAGTCGTAACCCAAACAAGCCTGATATAAACTAAGGGAGAATAAGTTAAGTCGCTTCGCGACCTAACCTATTATACCTTAGTTTAAATCAGGTTTTGTTTGGGTTACAACTTGGTAAAGCCAGGTTTATCCATTACGAGGTACTAAACCAAACAATGATGGATATCTCGAGAACTACCTGAGATTTTTGATCAAGTGAGGTATCAAAATGCTCAGTTCGATGTCCTGAGTCCAATGATATATCACTTGACGGTGTCAGCCACTCCTGTCGGGAGTTGTCCAGAAGTGACCAGGTTCAAATCAGAAGTGATCAAGTGTAGCATCAAAATGTTCAGCTTGACGAACTGAATCTAATGATATATCACACTTGGGGATGGGAGGTCGGGAACCCCTTTAGACCCATTAACCCGGATTCACCCGATTAAAGTCATTTTTATTTGAATAAACTTTTCTAGATTTTTAAGTCGTGAGATACACATTCAGACCAAATCGAAAGGGTAAGTTGGTTTAAGAGAGAACTTTCCAAATAAAATTCATTTTAAAGGTTAATAGCTATAAGAATAGGCAGATCTTAACCAACAATTGACGCGTTTATATATATAATAAAGAATAGCTCCTTAAGAATAAGTGAAAAATACAAAAAGTTTAGTTATTTTAATTGGCTTTATTAATAACTCTAAAGTGTAATTTTCTATCAGATTTAAGCTGTTATTATTGGAGACATCGTTAATAGATTCTAAGCCTTATTATTCATATAAAAAGATCTAAATATAATATTTTAAAATTTTGCCACGCAAGATCCTTTAGTAATCAAGGCTTCATTCATCAGATGAAAAGTAAGGATTTCTATGGACTCTCCACACTTTTCCTCTAGCTGTGCATGGACTTTATCAAAGAAAACTCTTGTAATGACTTCTACTAATATTCACTTGAATCTTTAGCTTAGATATAGATCTCATTATAAAACAGATGATAATAGATTAGATTTAAAAGCTTGTCTTTCTTAAAACTACTTGACCACAGATAAGTAACCTAAATGATCACTGAGGGGCTAAAGCATGTTTATTTAAATACTCATTTTCCCTTACATCAAAGCTAAATACAGGAGCTGAGATGACTTTCATAGTTATCTAAATAATCTCGAAAACAAAGATTGATATTAGAGAGATGAACAAGACTATCAGTGAGATCGCTAAAGCTAGAATTAATCAAAAGGCTAAAGGTAGATAAAATATCTTTGAAGAAATGCAGTAAGAGTAGGTAGAAAAATATTATCAGCCAGTGTAGGAAG
The DNA here is from genome assembly GCA_018873245.2 of Archegozetes longisetosus. Lineage (NCBI taxonomy): Eukaryota > Metazoa > Arthropoda > Arachnida > Sarcoptiformes > Trhypochthoniidae > Archegozetes > Archegozetes longisetosus. The sequence goes on from JAEMBT020000006.1 coordinate 4,615,968, forward strand.
AGATTACCAAGATTGTTCTTCAAACAGCTAATGCTATTGAAGCAACTAACATGAAAATAATTAATCGTCTGACTATGCCTCAACCATCTTCAAGTACACATCGACTAACTTCAGCTAGGTCTCTATACTTGGATTAAAGTTTATATTTAGATATTTAAATAACTAAAAATACTCTAAACCAAAAATATCAACTCTTGAACTTACTAAAGCTTATGTTACTAAATTTAACCAAAAATTAAGATCCTAAGGTGGTGTGACTAGAGGTAAAAAAGATAGGATGGAGTATAAACTATTGAAAAGAAAGATAAAAACAATAGTTCAATATGTTTACTATAATAATCCCTATGATTTGCTCAAAAGATTAGTTGTTCCAGAAAGAGACATTGGTAATGATAGCATTGAGGTACTCAGTGAAATTATTAATAGCTTAGATGTACTCCTAAACAAGATGTCATTACTCCTCATCAGCATAAGCTTCTTTATAATAAATAATGTTGCCAATATTAACACCTGTAAAAAAGAAGCCTGAATGAATAAGTTCTTAAATAACTTAGTTGTGATGACATTGGATTATATGAAACTAGTACGAATTAATCTTTTATATTATATGAATTAATTAAATTAACATTAATTTGAATGAAATTTTCAAAAGTTAAGTTCAATCAAGAGTTAATTGTAGCTAGCTTTGACTCTCATCGAGAAATATTGAAGTGCTTATTAATAAGTTTAATCAACATAAAAATTGCATAAATCGGATCATTTTAGTAGTAGTTTAGATCACTTTCCATTGGATTCTATAGCGTTCTTAAGATACGGTTTTAAAATGATCTAAACTACAATTAAAATAATCCGATTTATGCAATTTTATGTTGATTAAACTTATTAATAAGCATTTCAATATATCTCTATGAGAGTCAAAGCTAACTACAATCAATTCTTAATTGAACTCAATTTTTGGAAATCTCATTCAAATCAATGTTAATTTAATTAATTCATATAATTTAAAAGATTAATTCATATTAGTTTCATATAATCCAATATCATCACAACAAAGTTATTTAGGAAATCTAACGAAATTTAGCTATCGAAAGACTTTCTAATAACTCATAATATAAGAATACTGAAAGATTACGTACTCCAATTTGGGGTCAATGTATACATATTGAGCAGAAAATTTTCACACTATTTTTTACAACTATTTATAAGGTCTTTGTGAGAATTTGTTGAAAACTTTTTGAATATGACAATTTCCTAATGTCTCTTGGCAGTATTTTATAAGTTGAATTATATTAATTTTGTTGGAGGTAATATTATCAATACATTTTAAGGAAAGACAAAGATCTCTGGGTCTTTGTCTTTCCTTAAAATGTATTGATAATAGATAGTAGTAAATGCTTCATAAAATATCAAAACTACTTTTTAAAAAGAAATTCAATTACTGTTTGATTTTCATTTAGATTCAAAATCGAAAGTTTACTACTTTGAGGCACTTCCGGTTGTTTAGTCCACTTGAGATTTTCTCAAAAATATCTGCCTTCCATTTTCTTCTGTTGAACCAAAGAAATAAAGGTTATACCTTTTTCTTAGTTAATTTTCAAAGTTTGATTTTTCTCCATAGATCTCATTATAAAAATATAGCTATAAAATTCATATCTCCTAGACTATTGGTGATACAATTTTTTAATAACTTTTCTGGAATGTGTTATTAGATGGAGAACATCTAAAACCCATCAGAATGCCTTGCCTGCTCACTCATCGAAACTGACCACCATACCTTTAAAAGTAGCTGATAGAGTTCTCATTATTTGTTCATAAGCTGAAAGTTCTTATTAGAACAATATGAAGAGTAATGTGATTTACCTATTTTTCCTCAAAATACCGCCCTGTAGTTTAATTACAATAAATCAAAATCCTCCTATTGGTCTCCCTGTTGAACAACTAAAGCATATTTAGTCAATTAGAATGTAAGTAATAGATTAAAATAATAGATCACTTAAACTGAATGAAAACCAGTTACTTTTATATTACATCGTAGTACATAAATAATACTTTTAAACAAAACAAGGCTGCTATGTTACTGCATAAGCAAAAGTAGTTCAAAGACAAATCTTTGGAGTTGGAGTCTTTCAAGATTCTTCCAAAACACTTGGAAAATGCGTTCTGATTGACCTTAAAGACTTATGGAAATATTCTTTAAAGCCAAAGGCTATTATGTTGAACAAAACGGGAATGAAGCTATGAAGATTTAATGAAGGAATATAAAGGCAACGATCAAAGGATTGTAAGTGAACAAAATCAAAACACTAAAGAAATTGCTGAGTAGAGATAAAACAACTAGACAGAACCTTATTGCTGAAGGAAAAGAAATGCTTGGTAATACTACAAAATCTGACTTAAATGGTTTAGTAAATGTAAGTAAATCAATAAAAAGATTAACAGGGTTTTACTGAAACCCATCATAACTTATAAAACTTATAAAATAAGTCTTATATAGTCATTAAATATACCATCATAGATACTTTTAAAGACATTTCAAGATTGTAATGAATAGAAAAAATGATGTCAAGATTTTCTCAGACATCTTCAAGAAGTTCTACATCAGATTAATATTTAAAAATACTTGGTCATTCTTATCCCTCAACTTCTGAAATGAGTCATTAAAAAATATGTGATATTTTGACAGAAATGTTTAAAAAATAGAAAAATTTATGGCTAGTAATGAAGAAAGTTTAATATATGATAATCACGTTTGTCAAACATCAAGGTATAATTAATATTGTAAAGATTTAGAAAACTATACGGTCAATAGATTTTGCTTTCATCTATACATTTTTGAGCTTTAAGATATTTTTTTAGATCATCATTATGATTTTGCCAATAAGTAAAAGTTCTTTTAAAGAATTTTTATTCAATCAAATTATTTCAAAAGTATTAGAATGATAGAAATTACTACTAAAAGAATAGAATTAAGTTTTCTATAGAATTACTATTTCAAATTTTTAAAATTTTATCATTCAAGTTCTTCAAGTGAGAATCAAAGACCAACTTTTCAATCAAATAATTATCAAGTTAAATCAGTAAACTCTATAATCAGTTGTAATTGAGTCGTTTATCTCAAAAATAAAAATGAAAGAATTTATCGAAAAAATTGGATAAGGTCTCACTTTGTATTCTTTGCACAGACTCAGGCTCGCGAAGATTCTGAAACCGTAGTGATAATAGAAATTCAAAGGACAGAAGCCAAAAGCAAGTATTGATAAATATTTGTAACCATTATGAATTTTCTATTAACATGAATAAATAAAATCAGATTATATTCTGAATATCTACCGTCTCATGTGAAGATCAGTAAATTCAAACATAATTGATTCCATTTATTATTATATTATTCAAAAAATATCATACTCTACCTCTACTCGACCTATTTCTCAATTCTAATTTAGATAAATCAAATGTGATCAGTCTTTTTAATAATTTGAAACTAAATAAAATTCTATTCATAATTCGTTCACTTAAATAATAGATCGAAAGAATTGAAAGCTCGAACCTTAAGGTAACAGTAGTCATGACATAACAGATATATTCAGCAAATTTTTGCTGAGGCTAATGTTTATATGTGGAAAAAGGACCATCTGCGATCACTTTTTGAATCGAACTTTTTTCCTATCATAAGTCCCTGCACTATTACTACGAATCTTCTCATTCAGATGCAAACTATTTTTGAACATGTGAAGTATAATATATTGGTTAATGTAATCCTTCTGTCTTCATTTTTTTGTTCAGGATTATAACGTTATGAATGATAAGAGCACAGATTATAATCTATTCAAAATTTATAACATCCAAATATAGTAATAATTCTTGTATCCAAATAAATTTTGATATAGTAGAGAATGCAGATTTTAATAGCACATACACTTATAATAGAATATAATTTGCTACATTTTGAAGTAGTTTTGAACTCTTTCTCACTTTTATTTTTAGTACAAATTGCAGATGATCAATAGCTGTGTTATGTAGATTATTAGCGTTTTTTTTATTAATTTAGTTTAAACTACTGAACCGTTGTTCGGTACCGTATCCAAACATTTTACTAACCTTTATATTTTTCATCGCTATGTGAAACATTTGTCAAATTAGACAAGCATTTGAATCGTTCTATACTTGACCTAATTGAACATTTCAAGCATGGAAGTCGAAGTGTACTCCTTGTCTGACATTTGAAATTAAAAAGGCACATAAAACTTAAAAGATAAGGTAAGACCGAAAACTAATATTTAATATTAAGTCATCTAGCCCTTTATGAGAACGAACGAATATGCGAGAGCTTTTTCAAAACTGAATCAGAGGTTGCACTTTTTAGAGATTAAATGCTAACCACACAAAAAATACTTTACAAATATTTATTTAGAGCCATATTTTAAGTTCTATCCTAAGCTCGATCTCGACTCAAGTTAGACTTGAAATACAAATTTTGATAGCACCAAGTCTAACTTGAGTCGAGATCGAGCTTAAGACAGAACTCAGAGTATGGCTCTTAGTCTTATAAAATGTGTTCAAATATCCTAGAGACTGAGAAGTGAAATGAAACCTAAAAAAGGCTCTAAAAAATTCTAATTAATATTGGAAGGCAAGCAACATTTTACGCATAAACCTGAAAAAATTATTCCTGTAAAAGTTCACACCAGTAATATTGAATGTGAATTGTGAACAAGAATTAGAAGTTTTTAAGCCCATTTAACAAACTTTGAAAGTTTTTCATTGATACTAATCTTGAGTATGAAAAGCTTCTGCCTACATCTCGTGAGAAACTTTTAAATATCTATCAGATTCTTGAATACGTTCTTAAAGCAGTAAATTCAAAATTCTGTAACATATTGTATAGTTTGAAAATAATTCTTGTACTAAAGTAAAAATTATTGCACGAACAGGAGGATAGAAATAACAGAACAATGAGAAATAGGATGAATTGCATTACAATGCGAGAGACTATATGAAAATTAATTGTTAAACTGTTTAATGAATTACAAAAAATTTCAATTACTGAGTGAACATTTTTTCTATTCAATTTAGGGTGCAACAAATAAGAGAATTTCTACTTATTGATTAATTTATTAAACATGACATATTTCTTTAAATGATATAAATAAATAAAAACTTATAGCATTGGTAAATATTGTCAACTCTGATCTCACAAAATAATAAAAGAGTTCTGTTAACAGTTAACAGTATTCGGTTAGCTTCGCATTGAGTGAAATGCTGAATAGAGTATGAAATGCAATTATAAGCTCTTTTACTTTTTCAAGTAATTAAAGTAGTACTTTTCGGCTTCCAAGCCTGAGATATTAATCAATTTGAAGTTATGTACAAATACACGATTTAATAACTTTTTGAAGGAATCATGACTTGTTTTCATTAGGCTTATACCAAAAATAATAATAGTAACACTAATACTAGTAGTAAAATTTCTTCATGTAATTTATATCTTATGATTTTTGAAACAAGGGCTAATAAGAGAAATATTCATCAAAGACCAACATTGCTTTTTCCAATTGGTTGATCTAAAACAGTAATTCAGTTGTTAAATCTGAATTCTAGATGGAAGTTAAACGGGCTTAACTATCTTGGCGCATATCGTTTAGAATACTAAAGCTAATACCTTTCCTTTTACAAATTTTTTCTCAATAGATCATAAGAGCGAACATTTTAGAAATCTGTATGGATTTCTTAACGTTTATCTAGTATAAAGATACTTCAAACTAAAAATATCACAGGAACAGAGCTTATCTTTGGATTCCTATTGTTCAAACTAATATATAAAAAAAATCTTTTATCTTGATTTATACTGATTTGTTGTTGATATGAAAATAAACTTAAAAGTTATTTTGCAAAGTCGTTGTAATCTTTCACGTTTGACAAAAAAATGATGCAATGGATAAACCTAACTACCAATTAAACTTTGTCTTCAAGTTGTGGAAAGAGATTTTTGACACACTTTTAAGTATGGAACTAAAGTTAAGTTTTTGATACAGTATGACAATAAACTTATATTATTAGGAAATTTTCTTTCAGTTTCTTATAATTTTTTCCTTTGAATCTTAGGTTACTATTACATTTGATAACCATAAAAAAAAGTTTTCCAAACATTATTATTACTAGTAATGTTACTTGAAAATTAAATGAATATAAAATACGATCAAACTAATAAAATATTTAAGATTCTATGCTTTTACAGAATTAAAATTTCATAAGAAAGCCTCAGGAAATTCATGTACGAAGTGAGATTTGAATGAAGTGTTCAGTAATTTTGGCGTGGAAATTTTTACTACATTTACAGAAGTTTTAACTTCTTATATAAAGGCAATTCAAAAAACAAACTTTTTTCTACTTTTACTTTAAATAATGTCGAGTGATTACTATAAAGTTCTATCTGTAATTTAATTAACATTACAGATAGAACTTTATAGCACTGATCCGATAATAAATATTATGAGAAGTTTGCTTAATTTTGCATGCGGCAAGTGATAAGCAGTCCGTTAATGGTGAAAGAGATATGAATCAATTGAAAGTCGTGACAAATAAATGTTAAGTAATTTTTTTATATTTGAAATGATTTAATGATAGAAAGGGTTGTGTTTGTCATTTTCTCATTAAAAATTTGCATTTTAAGTCAGTTAATTTCAGATAATTGTACGGTATATAACAAAAAAGCTAAAACTTATCTAAGGGCTTTCTTCAAAGCTACTCCCTCTACAGAAATTATCTTCGCTATTAAGTAGTGAAACATTCATTACAAGGACTTTAACGACTCGAAGCGTTTTTGAGCCTTCCTCTCAGATGCGTCTTACTTTGGCAAGTCTTTAAATACAAGATTACGCAATGAAGAGCTTAAAAGCTTTTATTGAGCCTTAAGGTTTTGTTAAGTTAAAAAGTGTAGAGAAAATCTATTTTTTAATAAGATAGACATTTATGGGAAAAATACAACTACAACAGTTTGAGATACAATTCGATGGAAATAAAAGAGCTTACCATAATTTGGATCAAGTTTCTGGTATAGTTTTGCTCGCATTTAATGGAGAATTGGATTTAAAACATGTTAAGATTAGAATTAAAGGCCAAGTTGAGACCAAGTGGACGAAGACTAAGTGGGTCACCAGCAGTAATGATAGACAATCACGTAATATAACGTATCACCAAATATCCACTCTACTTTCGGATAATTTTGATCTATTGCAAAACGGTATGATTTATTATTAATATTATTTTGTTTTTGGGAGTGGTTTTCAAAGTATGACATATGGAACCTCGAAAACCACAACTTAATTTGTTTATAATCTAATTAAGCTTATCTTTATTTTTTAATACCTTTATTGCACATAAGCTGAAAAATTAAGATATTATTAGGTTTTAGATATTTCATTTGATAAGAAAATCTGAGGTAGAGGCTAAACTATTCTCAAGCTACCATAAATTTCAGAAAAAGAAAATAATACCGTAAAGTTTTCGAGGTTACTCAATGTTTTCATTGAAAATCCCGTTAGTAACCTATGGTTTACTTCGATCAAAAGGCTAACTAGTTTACAAAGTATGAAATACGGATAGTATATATGTTGAATAACGGAAAATAATTTATTTAAAAAATTTTTATTACTAAATAATCTGCGCTCAAACTTAAAGATATACATATATTTTTAAGCAACAAACATTTTTCAATAGAATTATAAAGCCTTCAAATTCATTCACTGTAACTTCTATTGTAAAGCCCTAAAAACGTTAAATGGATTGTTCAACTCATATTTTCAAATTAAGTTAACAAAAAGTTGTTTTTGAGGTTTCATACATCAAGTTTCTAAACACATTTTCTCAATGCTAAATTTTAATTGAAGTGCTCTACTTATAAGAGGAAAACTTTAACAAAATCTTCCCAATAATGTCTAGTGAAGGAAAGTATCATTAAGAAAGGTGTGCATCAAATACCGTTCAATTTCCAACTACCCGAGTGAGTTATTTTGAATTGCTATTCATGAATACTTCGAAAATACTTTCGGTTTAACTCAAAAATTTGTTTACTGTATGATTAGCGATCTTCCGACTTCATTCAGGGGTAATTATGGACACATACGCTACTGGGTCGAAGTAGAGATCGAAAAATCCATATTCTCTTTCAATCACGAAGCCCAGGAATATTTTTTCATATATTCTACAATCAAGGCTAACTTGAGTGTAATCTTAAAATCTTACTTATCTCAAACTCGTTTGAATAAATTGCCTAATAACTATAAAAATATTTTCTCTCTTCATAACAAATTCTTATATCACAGACACCAGTAATCTTTAAGAAGACCCAAAACTACAGCTGTTTTTTCATAAACAGAGGATCTATTATTATTGATGTCAACATTCCTAAAAGCGGTTATAATGGAGGTATAAAAAATTGAATGTGTAGTAAGACTAACATTAGGCCATGGTTCTGCGGCGCGACAATTCATTTTTCATATCAAATACATGAATACTTGATACATATGTAAAAACTCTGGCTCAACGTGAAAATGAATCAATCAAGTCTTACTTTAAATAGAGATTCAACTCTTTCTCTACTTTTAGGTGACTTTATACCAGTTTCTTATGACTTGACAAACAAGAAAAATTCTCCGATCAACATAAAGGCAACTCTCATGGAAAGACATATTTTTATAGCTAACAAAAAGCGAAAAGAAGTTCTGGAGAAGCATATCACGACTGGAGGAGCTATTATCGAATCCGGAAAGCAAGCTGTCGATCTGCTGAACGTTCCCATTCCTGCCAATACGAAACCTTCGATTAAGAGTCCGTTAATTGAAGTAAAATATTTTGTTAATATTCATATCGATGATAATAATTCTGGCATTAAATTCAATTTTCCTGTGATAATATCGGATCTTAATTACGAAATGGAATGATTGTCCAATATACAATTCTAATTCTTATACTAGTACTTTAACTTCTCTTTAAAAATTTTTATACTATCTTTTTCTGTTTTTTTAATAAGTTTTTAAGCATCAGATTAATAAATAACAGAGTTTTTCGAGTTTGAAATCAATCATTTGATTTATAATAACTTTTTTGAGTTAGGCAAATGGAAAATTTGAGATTATCCTTGAGTAGTAGTTCTGGTAATAACTTCGGAAAAATTATGAAATTATTGACTATGATTATTGAAATTATGAAGTTGACTAAAATTAATTTATCTTTCAACGTGAGACTGAACTAAGCCTAAATAAAAGCGATCGTAGCATTTAGCAACAAAATAAATATTTGAAACTTTCGATAGTAGTTCTCACGGTTCAAATAAATCAGAACGAATATGGTGCATTTCAGAACAATTTATTTAGTTTTATTGCGATTGCCATGCTTGAGATCGAGTAATTTATCCAACTTCATTGTCTTGTTTTATGTTAAAAGATATAATAATAGAACAAAAATTTTGGTTTTCACTTATTGATCTCTATAATACTTCCATCAGTATTTAAAATCAAACCGACAAGTTTAGAGTGTTTGAAATAGTTACAATTGTTGAGTACGCGTTTTTCTCCTAATAAATTGAAAATTTTTTCAAAGATAACGATTACAAAATGACATTGTCACACTAGTATCGATTTTTATTCAAAATCGATGGTAGACCTTACTTTGCCAACATTAAACACTCTTTATTTAATGCACATCTCAAGTGAAAAAGTACTAAATATTCATATTTAATTTTACAAACATTGAACAGAGTCCAACTATAAAAATGATGGATATGTCTTATTGAAATCTTTTTCAACCATTAAGCATTATCCATAGTTGAAAACAACTCGACAGATATTAATCTCAATTGTCGGAGTAATATACACTAATTTTATGTAAATTGAAGACTTTGAAAAAAAGTTCAAAGAAGCAACATTTTCAACTTTTATCAAAGATTTATTTACACTTCGAAGTCAAAATATGGATGCTCTTTTTAGGCAAATTTAATTAGAAGTTGAACAAGACTTGAGAAATATTTCATTTATTATAGGATGTTATTTGAAGAGTTAAGTTTGCAACAAGTTACGAGTTCGACAAAATCAAACAATTAAACTATTGATCGCATTTCTAAAGACTTATAACAATTGCTAAATTACTGCATAGTTATGCTTTAAAAACCAATAACTCATCATTTGGTGTATTATGGTTTATTATTTTGATTGAACCATAAGTTAATTAATAAAATCGTATGTTAACAAAGTATCAGAAACGTTATATAAATTAAAGAAAAATTTTTCAGTAGATTTCAACTTATACACAATAGACTTATATAAAATAAGTGAATAGTTAGATAACTAGATAATATAAATCACACAATTTAATATCATTTGAATAGGTAACATGTTATCTCATAATTCTGCAAACGATAAAATCAATCTCATTTACTCGAAAAATCATGAATCTGTCGGTATCACAAGTTCTTTTAACAACTTTTGTATTCTCTGGCTGGTCAACGAAAACGGCCCAAAACGAACCAAACTTTTTCTTCATCGCTTCGGTTACATATTTTACCATTTCATTAGTTTTCTTAAACTTATACGAAGCATAAGTGGCTTTATCTATCGCAAGTCTTTGTTCTGATAAAGTCAGTGTAGATGAGGTTAAGTGTACTTCAAGCGGGGCTCTAAAAGTATAACACGATTGAAAATTAAATTTCAAAGCATATTAGAAACAGAACCTTATATTAATTACAGTAAAATCTCTCAATAACAAACTTCCAAGTAAGAAAGCTTTGATTAACTTCATAAAACTAGTTATTTAGGGGCTTATGGTAATTAATAAGCATTTTTGGGTTTTTACACACATTTTTTGAGTGTCTTCAGGATTTAGTTCTTGTTCAGGAGTACCAGATATTTCATCATCGATATCTTCATAATCTTTTCCCAACCAGTTTTTACCATAGTATAGAATCAGTGATCCTTTTTTGACACGATAAATGCCTCCTTTATTAATAATCCAATCTGAATATGAATCAGACATCTTGTTTATTCTCTTATCAGATCCGCCGAAAACATCGAATTCTATATGAGTTGTACCGGCGGTTACGTCACACCAATGCCGGTAGTATTTGTGCAACCAAACCACTGGATATTTACTAAAAAATTTTCGAAAAATTATGATTATCTAGGTCTAACAACTAGTCTGTGGAAAACTTTGAGAATGAAATAAAATGCTTAAAAGTTTGAACATCTTCAAACACTAAATATACCATAAATCTCATATAAGTCGTATATACAGTATAATTCTTGACATTATTTGCGTATGTCAAGTATGGGCCAGAATCGATATCATTCTTAACTTTTTAAAAAATTGTATATTTCAAGACATATCGTTTTTTACAGTCTTAATGTAAACAATTAGATAAATTTTTTACTTCAGAATTAAATCTATAAAAGTTTGAAAATTTCGATGAAAAACTTACCCTTTGATATCATATCTATCATCTGGATTAATAATTTTTTTCTTAAAATCTTTCTTTTTAAACAGACCCTCGCGCTGACAATGAATCTCAACAGGAGTTTCTAACTTATTCCATAATGTTATCCATGTATCACAAACCGATACTTCAAAATGATAGCACAGTACATATAAAAACAATAATTTAAAGTAACACAAATTCATTTAGTTATTGGAAAAATTCGTATATAATGAAGAGAAGTTAAAATGAATAATAAATAAATTTCTCCTAATTTTCTATCTAAAGATAAATCCAAAATTAGTATCAGAAGCGAACAGGAAAGTAGATAACACAATAAAAAACACTTATAACTTGAGTGCAAAACTTAAAGTAGCACCAATAGACAAGTTAAATACTGCATTTACTTCATTATAAGTGTAGTGCAAATTGCTTATTGAAACGTTTTACTTCATTTTTTCTCAGCATAAAAACCTTGAATTGTCCACTGTTTTCACTAAATTAGTAAATACAGTTTTCCCAGTCGTTATTCATCATCTCCGTCAATGATTTCGTAATCATGTTTTGCATATACTGTTCATTTTGGTTGCGATTCAAATCACGACTCACTTTCGTTTTGCTCAATAGTGATACCAATACTTGAAATACAACTTTTTTTCATCATTCTCTTGAAAACTACTTTTAATTTTATGGTTAATTCAATTACTAACCATTGATATAGACGTCATTGAGTTGGGGAGAAATTCGATATGAAGTGGTTTTTAAGCACTTTTTGTTGCGATAGTCGCGCAAACTTGACTTCAGTTATAAGGAAAAAATTTTTAGAACTCATGTTTGTTTTATTTTCAAATATTTGCTTGTTTAGATTTTAGAACTTCATAGATAAATAGAGATGCAAATTAACAAATCAAGGACTTCACTGTCTTTATAGTAAAAGCTATTCAGTGTAACAATAGTATAAATGTATTTCAAAATACATCTTAAAAGATTATTCATTTATCTCATAGCACTAAAATGAAAATTTTCCAACACTTTTGCCATAATTAGGATGATAGAAGTTTGAAATTTTAAGACTTTCATCTAATTAATTATCCCTCAACATGAATGAGGGTTTGTTTATAACTCTATTTTTAAAAAATTATATTTTGATACGATTAAAAACTTAGAGTCTATCAAAACTAATTTGGCTAGACAACTTTCAAAGTTTATTCGTTAAGCTTAATGCCAAACAGTTTATTTCCTAAGAAAAACATTCTCTCATTGTTCTCTGTAAACAAATTTATTATTTCATGCAGTCTTCGAACATCCTGAAGGATTTTTTATCCCATTATTTTTAGTTCATTACTTTTAACTTCCGTAGGAGTCAGTTCGCAGTTAGAAAATCCTCTCTATTTTTCTAAGTTATTATGAAGAGCTCAAGTTCTAAGAATACAAGTTTGAGTACACACTTGAAATATTTCTTTAAAAATATTTCCCTATCGATGTAATAAATTCTGAAAGTTTTTGAAACGATATACTGTAAATAAGAGTTGCTAATTATTAGTAGATATAAAAACTAAAAATCTTACTCAACTATTCAAGAAGCATGATTGAATATTTTTCATAACTCTACTAAGTTAAAAGCTATATGTTTTTAAATTTCAAAATTGAGCTCAAATATTAATGGAAATCAATCTAGAAATCTAATATTCAATTAAACGTTTTTAGCTCAGTTATTTTCTACTGACTACTGGCTATTGGTGCTTAAGCTTTTATCTAAATCTGCTGATTATTATTAAATTTTTTATTTTGCTTTGGTAAGTATGAATGAACTGACAAACCCCAAGGTTTAGGGATGAGGAAATCAGTAGTAAAATTGATTTTAACCTGTTTTGGCTAAACTGACTTGCTAAAATGTCATTCTGCTAAACTGACACCAGTCACTTATCAATGAGATTCCCGAGATAACTCAACTCACATCTATATTATAATTTTTTTAGTTTCTCATGGATAAAGTACTTATACACTTTGTTAGTTCTGATCAGGTCAAGCTGATCTCAACTTGTTAGAAAATAATATAAGTTACTAATTCTTGATTTAAACTGTTCGCTCAAATCTTCATTGAAAAGCTTAATTCTATGGTATCCTTAGACAACTCTGAACGATTAGGCTTAATGAAACTATTTATAAATTTCTACTTTGAATAGAAATAAATACTAGAATAAAAAAATTGAAAACAATGAATTATCATAATTTTATATTTGATTGAAATTAAATCAATTCTTTAATTAAAACAGTTAAAAGTGACAGTATGCCACGGAAAAATCGCAAATAACTTAAAGTCTGCGTGAGCAAGCATTCGATAATGAAACTTACAGCTTTTTCTATTTTGTGTATGTTCTCGACCACCACTCGACAATGATAACCCATCAATTTCACAACTGAGTAATTTCAAGTATTTATTAAATTTAATATTAATTCAATGGTTCTGTCCTTAATTGATAAATAAATTGCTTCATTTGATATTAAATGACAGTTAAGATTTTATATTTAGATTTAACTAAATGGGGAACGCGTGTGGCTTAAAAGACTCAAAATTCGGGAAGACGTCAACGGTTGTGCATTGATAATTTTTCTCCACGAATTAATTACTAAGCTTACGGACTATTCATATTAAATATGAGTAAATTTCTTCCTAATAATTAATAACTTTGGTACAGAAATTTTATGAATTTTTATAGATTGAAAAACTGCAACTCATTCAAATTTTAACAATTTAGTTCTTCAAAAATTAAATAGTGCTATCAGAGCCAACTTTTGTCCGATCACATTTTTTGTACTCACTAAGGGGCAGAATATTGCTAAATCTCATATTTGACACGACTAAGAAATTAATTGCTTTTATAAAATTTACTAATTATTTTAATATAATCTTCACGCAAGATCATTCTTTGCTAAACTCAAGCTTTAACTGTTGTACTGAAAGTAGAATAAATTTTATTAACAATAGACAGCAGTTTGCTTGTCTAAATTAAAATATAATCAGTTAATATGATATTTACTAAATATTGAGGGAAAAAAATATATCTCAAGTGAGACAAAGAAACCTAACGAAAGCTATAGTTTCCTCAGCTAAAACTGTAAAAAATCAATATCTCTAAGAAACTGAAAAAATCTAACTGATATTATTCAAAACAACACAATATGAAACACTTTGATAGAACAAAAAAATTAGATGTCAATTTAGGCTAACCTAATAAACAAGTTCTCGGGCAAATTTCGAGCGCACTTCAATTATTTATGGACTATATTACTGATTTTTTCGAAATAAAGTATGCTTATCTCTTGTATCTGATTCATATTATAAAGAAAATCTTATAAAATTCAATCCATTATCAGCTAATGAACCAGTTATAGCCACAAAACTATAATATGAAGCTCACTGGTAATTGTGATTAACATCTGTCCCTTTTTTATCAAATAGTTTCGACTAATGATAGAAATATTTAACAAATACAAATTTTTAAAAAACCCTAAACTGGACATAAAATATCAATTCCCTAAAGGAATAAAGTATTTACAACTAAATAAAACACTAAAATCTTACCAAGATTAGTAAATTTAAAATCAGGTAAACTACGCATTAAACCAGTTTTCATGCAAACGAATAAAATAAGATAATTATGGTATCCTTATGAAAAGATTCCTGTACTTCATAATTCTTGTAAAGTTTTAAGTTAGCAATATTTTAAGCCTCATAGTTAATAATTTTTTCCTTTCATCTGTAAAATAATATTCAGATAAAATAAAAAATATTTTTTTGCTGAACATCATAAATAAAAAAATAAGCTTTATGTGTAATAGAAATCTATACTTATTTGAGCTTTTCCTGAAGAACTTTGTGACATGCAGTTTGAAATTACCTAGTTTTGTCACTACCGATAGTATTTACACTTACATAAGAAACTGAACCAATAATTGCTAAATTAATGTAAACCCTGATCGTCTGACGCATAGCTGAAATACTAATTCTTTTCAAGTACAAATCAATCAAAAATGCAAATTAATATTGGTTATCTTTAGCTGCAATCTACTTTTACATAATAAATGTCTTATTTTTGTCTGGAGCCTTGATTAACAAGTGTTATAGAGGTGTATAATTTCTATCTCTTAATAAGACACGCAATTATTTTCAAGGTCCCAACAACTATTTATAACTTATTATGTAAAAAGAGAAGGCAAGTATCTCGTTGAACAAACAACGAGAACTTGAGAAATCTAATCCTTGTTTATTCAGTCAATCGATATTAAGAACTCAAAGATCTTTTGATCCGAAATGAGCAAAAAAGAAAGAGAAAGTAATGTATGACATTCAGCACTTATTTATTTTTCTCTCATACAAGATCTTAAATCGTGGACCATGAGTTGAGCGTAAAAAGCAATAGAAACAATTCATCAGTTTTTTAAAATGTGTATTATAAAAAATTATACGAATAATTTTTTTATAAATAAAGTACGTCAAGATTCTTAAGCCTTTAATTGAATATTAGAATTAGAGTTACTTTACGTAATTCTCTTAGAAATAAGAGCAATCTTAAGCTTTTTATTTGTTACTCTTTTAATTTTTGCTTTTAGCTTAATATTTATTGATATTTTCATGTGCTCGTGGTTTTCACTTATAGATTAATGTGTCAGGAATTAAACTAATTCCGTAGAAATCCAATTTTGCGATTCTCGCCGTTTCAACAGGTCGAGAGAAACGAATATTCTTTTATTGAGAACTGAATAATACGTCTTTGACATGAACACAACCTCAAAAGACTTGCGTCACATTAACGTCATTTCGCCGATCGATATTAGGCTTCAGATCATTAATAATATGGAATCAGTTTATGTAAACTCTGTTTTACAATAAGATGGCATTAGAAACTATGCCAAAATCTTTGCCAACTGTCAAATATTTTGATATTAAATTGGATAAAACTCAATTAGTCTACAAAGCGGGTGACCAAGTCAAAGGTCATTGCTTTCTAGATGTTGAAGGATTATTGCAATTGAAGAATCTTGACATCAATTTGATATGCGAGGGATGCGTTGATTATAAAGAAAAGTAATACTATTTTGATGTAATGTTATTTTCAGTTCATTTATAGTTTGAAAACCTTTTGATTATTTTTTTCCAGCAAATTTGACAAGAAGATGATGTCGTTTCTTATCGAAAAATACGATTTCATAAAAAGAGGTAAATATCTTTCCACTATTCTTGCAAAATGCTCTGCTGTTCCACGATAATACATAATTTTCATGAATTACGTTTATTTTATTACAAAATCTTAAAATTTTGTGTTGTTCCATAGCTTAACTTTGAATATGGCCTTATTTTCATCGTAAAATATAAAAAAGTTATGATTTTTTTTAATTTTATGAAGACTTTCATCATTATTTTCATTTTAAATCTTCATGCTCGACTTAAATTGTGAAGCTTGCTTAAAAATTAATCGTTTATTTTAAAGCTGGAACTGATCAAACACTGAAAGGAGAGGTGAAAATCGATTTTTGTTTCACGATTCCAATGTAAGTTTATTTTTATCTCGAGCCAAACCTTGTGCTTTGCTAGTTTTACGCCTACAGATGTTCTTTTCAGTCTCTTTTGTGACTCGAATATTCTAATTTTGTTGAATGTAAAGTCAATACAAAAACAGTATGGAAATTTTCTAATACTATACAATATTTGATCTAAAAATATTTAATATGGTCTATTAAGGTTCAAATAATAATTCTTATGAGAAATCAAAAAGCAGAATTTTAAATTCCAAGCGCTTTTAGAACGAGCAAATATTTCTTTATGCAAACATATCGACTAAGGTTGAATCAAAAAATACTTTTAATCTTGTTGATTATGGTTGGTTGGTTTGTACTTCATTCAAATTAATAGATTCTGAACTAATAATAATTATTCATCAACTGAATAATCTAGTGAAATATAGACATTTTACAGTTTCATACTTAAAGTTCAATTTTTAAGTATATTTGACGAAGATATAAAACTATGTATAATTTTCTAATGTATGCTTTTCTTATAAGTGTAAAAGTTTTGCTGTCAGAAAAACTTCTTAATTCATGATTAAATTGCTATACCTTTAGCTATAAACCTAAATCAAATAAATTTATATTTGTATCAAAAATTATTTTTTCGATGAAGAAAAATGATAGATATTGGTTCAGCTTGCATTCAATAAATAAACTAATTAATGACTTGTAATAAATAGAAAAAACCAGAGCAATGAAATTAAACATTGAAAAGGTTTCTAATCAAAATATTTCTTGCTTCAGAATTACTTTTTAAGATATTTCTAATAAAATTGATACAATTCTCTCTATCTTAAGCACGTTGTTAAGCCCCGTTTAAAGAAGACCAGAAATAAACATTAGTTTCTTATGAATTTATTTGTGCTTTATAAAAAGGGCTTAACTTAGTGTTCAAGATGGAGAGATATCAAGTTTTTAGCTTATTGATAAAAGTTCAAACTCAATAGTCACTCAATGAAAACTATTTAGAATGCAAATAAACTCATCGAATAATTTTCTGACTTCGAATGATTGCTTGGATTTTTATTATTTACTATAAAAGTTCCAAGAAATGAAGTATTTGGGTTCTTAATCATATAAACTGAAGAGATTCTGATATTTTGCAATTTAACTAGTTGAAAATCTGCTAGTAGAAGGATCAAATTACAAGACTACCTATAAGTAGAAACTTGATATCTATTTAATATTAGATATTCAAGTTCTCAGTCAATAATAGTTATTTAAAGTGTAACAAAACAAAACGGGATAACAAAAATATTCTATCGGTCTCCTTCATATCAAACTGGTTCTCACGACATCATCCTTTGTTTGAGGGTTTTTGGGGTATCAGTAAGACAGGCTCATCAAGACATTATGATATAGATAACTAAAAGTCAAGCTTTGTATGTACTTAATTAAAGTATGAAGTTTGACAAAAGTAGATTTAATTCTAAATAGTGAAAAAATATCTTAATTAAGAGATTTGTACAATGAGTGAAACCCATAATTATGATGAAGCTATGAATGCACCAAAAACCTGTTACCATAAACGCGGTTTGGCTAAAACCGAGGCTGACGTAGTTGCAGACCTTATAGAAGAAATTAGAGCTCTGAAGATATTTTGTCAAAATCAGGGTTTGCCTCAATCCTAAGCACCATAATCAAGGTCGGACTGTAATGAATAAAACTTATCTTCAACAATTTTGAATCATTGTGAATGTTAATTTATATTGCGTCAATAAGATTATTGGAAGATTACTAGATTCGCAGTTCGACAATACGGAAATCTTGCACATTTAGAAATACAAGTCGACTCCCTTTTAAACACGTCTTGACATATATTATCAGCTTTTTTCTCTTAAATCATTTGATTTCCTTTAGTCTAATTTTGCTGTTATGTTTTCTATACTTAAAGATTCCTAGAGTTAGTAGCTTGATAAAATTGAATGAAAATCAATTTTTCTTTAATCAAATTGTAAGATATGAAAAAATGATTCTTCGAAAGAGACATCTATGTCATAACTACCCTTTTGTCAAAGCATGGATAAATTGCTTGCAAAGAATGAGAGTTTCAGACTAGACGATAGTCATGAAAATTTTTGATTTTATGAATCTTGATCTAGTCTCTAGTGTCAAATAGGGTCACTGGGGTGTAGTGGTCAGCGAGTCGAATCTTGGGGTGGAGGTCCCAGGTTCGAACCTCGTGGTCGCTATACTTCTTTGACTGCGACATGCTGGCCCCATGTCCTCGGTTATAACCGCCTTTGGCCCGATGTGCATGCCACCGCCTCGAAAAACTCACTCTGTAAATCTCGAGTGAGTCTCAAGGGAGTTGGGCTCGCGTTAGTCTCCCGAAAGGGAGGGAAACGCACGCAAACGAACGAACGATCTAGTCTCAGTCTCGTGTGCTCCAATACAATCTCGTCTCATGTAAACTCTTATCTGAAACACCATAACCGCAAAACTTTCTATAAGGCGAGATTTCGTTTTCGTGAAGACTAGACTGTGCAAAGTAAAATAGTAAAAAAAATGACAGTTCGTGATATCATAGTAGCTTTTGGGAAATAAAAGTTATAAAACTCAATGAATATTCTTAGAAAACTACTTTTAAAATATACAGTATTAATAATATGCAAGTAGGAGTCATGTCATTAGACGCATTTGGTTAAACATTCAAGACTAATGAAATGCATCATTTATATTATAGAATATTCAAAAATTTATGAAATCTCAAGGAAAGATTAATATTTTTCTTGTTCGATAAGAGATCAAACAATTTTTTCATTAGTAAAACAAGAATTCACATCTTCTAGACGTTCTTGCTAAATACTTGTGTTACTTAATAGAGACACAAACTCCTTCTATCGTATTCTCGAATACAACTTATAAGATCTGTTTCACGACATGGTTTGCCAGCCTTCGCAAAAATAATTGATTTTCATGATGCAACTAATATACACTAGCATTGTACTTAAAGCCTTACAATTATCGCATTTTCGTAAAAGCATTATAGATGCTTTTACTGAAATTATTGCACAAGACGTGAGTCTTTGTAGGTGTTTTTTTCTAAGGAAAATAGAGCTTAACAAAGAAATACCAAACAAATGATATTAAAAGCAAAAATGCATTTAATCTTCAATTTGCTGACTGAAACGAGTCACTTGCGCAACATATTTCACAATATATTTGTGATCTGGTTTTTATTAGAAATGATTACATCAAAACAACCAGAAGATGGTTGGTTTTCGGAATCTTTAAGAATCATTTGATATAAATCAAAATTCATGATTTTAAAAGGAAAGTATTAAGTTTGTTCAACGAAAACAATAGAAAAATTATTTATACAGGAGTATAAAGCAGAAGTAGAATTTATCAGTTCAAAATTAAAGTTAAAATTTTCTCATTTGATTTTTGTTTGAAAATACACCTGAAACCAAACATTTCATTAAGTTTATAGATTAGTCAAGTACTAGTAAAATTTCAAATAACAGTATAGGTGTTCTGTCATTATTTACTTCTTGTTTTAATCAAACATTTTTAGTTGAACATGTTTAATAAATAATTGTTTTTTTCAATGCATGGTATTTCGCAAAATATTATCATAGCATTCAACGACATTTTTTCAAGTTTATATCTAACTATTTGAAAAATTTAGTTATACAACTCGATAGAATGTATTTCTATGAATTTATTCATAGTTTAATAAGTTATTAATTAATTTTAAATGTTGATCGTAGAAAGGGTTATCCGTCATCATTTACTGGAAAATTTGGTTTCATTCGGTATAAGATCGAAGCGGTTGTTCATAAAGACTGGGACAGTTTTAGGAAAGAAGTTGTCTTTAGTGTCATCTCACCACACAATGGCTTCGAATATGAAGTACTTGTAATGAAAAATTAGCCTCAAGTTTGATCCTCTTAATATTGATATAACTATTTTTGTGAAATTTATTCCACAGAGACCTATAATAAGAAGTACACAAAAGAAGGTCGGATTTTATAACGATTATATCGAACTCTATTCTAAACTGGATAAAGGATGGTATACACCAGGTTCGAAATTTATTCCTTTACCAATTTTGATCATGTTAAATATTTTGAATTTTTTTTCAATTTGAGAATTTTAAAAGAAATATTTTTTCTAATTTCTGAAACTTCGCCATCAAACTGATAATACCACAGCCGTCCACATAAGATAAATGTTTCGTGAAATATCTTAAAAAGCTATTTAATAGTTTTTGCAAGAAACTAAATTTCGAAAAAAGTTTGTAGTCTATTATTGAAGGTATAATAAACTTAGATTACAAATAAGCAGAATCATAGAGTTTGAAGTGCTAATGGTATTGTCAATATGAATCGATTTAACAGCTAAATTCATTTAGAAAAAGTTTCATTTTAAGACAAGTAAAATTTTGTAACATACTTAAAACCTTAGCAAGCGAAGTATTCATCATGTCACTCAAGAATCACTAAGTTTAATGAAGAATAACACTTAATTAAATAATCATAGAGACACTGTGTTTAGTATCAAGTATTTATTCAAATGAAACTTCTATTACTCACCAATATTACTCTGAATTTCAGTTTAATTTTCCTGAACTTTTCAGAAAGTTTGAGATAAGATTCAGTGCAAATGAAATGGAATGGGTATTACGCAAAAATATGGATTCTCAATTAATGATTATTTGATTAAAGTATTATCAAACTTACACAACCAGTTTCAACCTTAACATTTCTGCTTAAGCCTCGAGAGTTAATTTAATTGTCATTTTAAACACTATTTTATGCTTAGAACTCAAATTGAAAATATTAAAATTTGATTAGAAAACCATATTTAACTAAAGTTATCTCATTTTACAGGTGATAAAGTATCAGTTTACTGCAACGTGAATAACAAGACAAGCTATAAACTCAAATTAACTCTATCGTTGCATCAAAAACAGAACTACTATTTCACAAAACTTAAGTCAAGAATCAATAACGAGGAGAGTTTCGACTTCATAGAACCAAATCTACAATGCTATTCTAAGCGAATACTATTAAGCATTCCTTCAAACTTGAAAACAATGTCATTTGAGAGTAAACTAATTGAAATAAGTTATGAAATTCGAGTTTCGATCCAAATATTGGGACTTAAGGACTCATTACGAGTAGAACTACCAGTCGTTATGACAATTCCACCAAAAACTCCTTCCAACTCGAATGAAGGACATCTTTCATATCCTAATTCGCAGTTACCCCCCTCTTATAGTGATTGTCAAATTTTCCAACATTATGCTTCTGAGGACATATGTTTTCCATCGCCTCCATGTGATAGAGAAGAGAAAATTGATGGAAAAGAGTCGAAATCTCCCATTTTTGTCGATCTGCCACCAAGTTACGCAGAAGCAGTTTTTGGTATTGATTCTATTCGTTAATTGAAAATATAGTTATTTGTGAGACATTCTAAATAATTTTAAGTTAAGGTGGGGTTTTGATGTTGAGATTGTAATCATTTTACTAAAATTAACATGTTCTACATATTTTATTGTGACCAATTGTTTGCAAAACGATGTTTGAATCTGTCGTTATGCTAACTGATTCATAAAAATCAATGAATAATAATCCTATATTCTATATAGAATATAAATGTTACTGTTATTGCATTTAACTGTATGTGAATGATATTTTTCTGAAGCTCAGGAAGCCTTTTAATGATTCGTAAATGTGACTTGAATGCAGTTGATATATAATGCAGTTAATCAAAAAGCAGAATATATCTCTTTATTTAATTGATTATCAATTGAATTATTGTATCGAAAATTTCGAGCATCTAGTCATTCAATATTGTATTAATTTGTATTGTGAAATATTTTGCATAAATTTTCATGAGTAATAAATATTGTGCCAAAATTTTCAAATTTATATTTTAAAATGTTGTCATCATATTTCTTGAAAACAATTAAATCTATTGGATAGAAGTATTCATCTTGAGAGTTATATAACAATAAGATATTCGTTGTTCAAT
Organism: Archegozetes longisetosus; assembly: GCA_018873245.2. Classification (NCBI taxonomy): domain Eukaryota; kingdom Metazoa; phylum Arthropoda; class Arachnida; order Sarcoptiformes; family Trhypochthoniidae; genus Archegozetes; species Archegozetes longisetosus. The sequence goes on from JAEMBT020000006.1 coordinate 4,638,982, forward strand.
GAGAACTACTTTAGACACGCGAAGTAACTTCTTTAATAAATAATGGAGTAGACAGAATTTTTAAATTTTTCATGTTGACAGTTTTAGAAAAAATAAAGCTGTAATTACTTAATTATTCAGAGCTATTCATATATAGAATGAATTCACAAATCTCTTAATCAACAAAGAAAGCAAACTGTAAGTAATTAATAACGTTTTATTGAGATAATATTAAAAATCAAGCTAAAACTTTAACTTCTTCATTGTGATCATAACATACAGCTCTCGCCTGGTCACAATAAGTCGATGATGTCTTATGGATTCTGAAGAAAAGAAATATCACGTCTTTCTACTAATGAATGTCTTACCAAATAATACCATCTTTAAATAATTAATACAGAAATATATCGGTTCTACCTCACTGAACCTTTACATTATTCCTGTAGATTATCAGTTCCCATCAATTACTTTTCGAAGAATATTCAGATTTTAAATTACATTTTGAATCTATAATTTCAAATAATACTCAAACTACATTTTCACTGCTCATAAACTATCAAAACAGCTTAAACCGTGTCAACTTCAATCACTATCATTCTAGATGAACTATTCGTGCTGATTAGTATTACTAAAGGTTTTCACAATGATTGAAATATGTAGTTACTATTTAAACTCTTGTTATTTTTTCTCGCTAAATAAGTTAATAAAAGAATCAAATATTGAATGAGTGCCTGGCTCAGAGGGATAAGTGCGTTATTGAGAAGAACTTCTCTTAAGTTCGCATTAGAATAAATTAGTTTTAAAATTTAAATTTTTATTTCTAACATCATATCGAAACATATACTGAAATCCAAATCTCAGATAAAAGATGGTCAATTGTTATAGGAATTTGGGTAAAAAGTTAAGCCCAATTATTCTTTCAATGTAGACACTGATTCAATTAGCTTCGATAACTTTGAAATAGTGTGCATATTAATCCATATACAGTAGCATTATATTATAAATAATTCGAATGATGAAGCTGTTAATGAAATGTCTAAGTTTATGAGAATATTTTTTACTTATAAGGGAATATTTAACAAAAAATTGAGCCTTACTAAAAAATTGGTGTAAGTAATTGAAAGTCTTTATCAAATGAATTTTTTATGTTAGCCCAATGATATAGTACGCTCTCTTCTATTATGAGACAACTCTCAAGTTGTAAACTTTTAGGCACATTGTTGACTTTCCTTTCATTTGTTAAAAACATCCAAGATTGCGCTCCATAGATCAGATTTCTTGTTGAAATGAATCACCAATACTTTAATCTTATGTGTAATTTTATTGTTAGACTTCGCATTTTGTTTAACAAAGTACAGTCCTGGGATTTGTTTTTGACACACAGTATGCAACCTTTCGCACAACTTACGTTAACAGTGAAAAAATATAACTTTTCTCAGTTGAATAAATATTACACAATTAATTTGTGTAAATATAAATCTAAAAGCGAGTCGCATCACTGTTTCTATCCAACATTTCTTGATAGCGATCAGCCATTCAAAGTTTTCATTCAGTGTTAGTCTTTTTTTCATTTATAAAAAACACATGCTTTAATACGTACGCTTTCTTAGTTGTAAATCAAAATTTTCCATAAGTTGATATGATTTTTCATAGGGTTTGATACGAATTAGTTAGTAAAATGCATATTATTTGGCTAAGGATTTTACGAAAAGTTGCATATGGCGTATCAAAAATAAATCCTAATACTGCACATTAAATATTGAGAACCATAACAAAACGTGTACTTGCATAAATATTGTATTTCAAATAGATTGTTAGTATGTGCCACCCATAATAATACATTTTCTCAACTAAATCTGAAAAGATATTCTAATAACTTAAAGTATTAGAATGCACTGCAGTATCATTATACATTTACAGTTTATATTTCAAATTTGAGTCATAAATGTTTCTTAAAAGGATATAAATTTCAAAAAATATTTTTCTGAAAAAGTCTTATTTTTCAAACATAATATGCCATCATACTAGAACTCAATAAAGTAATAATCCTTGGAAGCAACCGGAATTGATGCATTGTTGTGTGGTTCCTTCCATCAAGCCATTATATATATCAGATATTAAGAAAGGCATAAAATATTCAATATAATAGAGAAGAAATCGCGAATGAAAATTGACGAGAAATTGATGTGCACCACAGGATGGTTGATATAGTAACAGCCTTTTTCTAACTATTCGGATTATTAATTTACTGAGTATATTTTCATGTCGTATACTAAGCATGCATACAATTAGTTTTGCAAGATTATTTAGTGTGAATTATGAAACATTCACAAATTTATGGGACCTCATGAAATGGATAATAATGTTCCTATTCTGTAGAAATATCAACTTTCTCATTTGTAAAATGAAAATTTTACATATTCTAAACATATATTATTAAATTTTCTGTAGTCAGTAAATGTTTGTGTTACGTAATTTAGAACGAACTCCTTCTACTATACCTCGAATGCAATTTATAAGATCTATTTCATGACATGGTTTTGCCGGTCTTCTCATAAATAATTGATTTTCTTAAGACAATTATTATATGCTAGCATTTTATGCGAAGCCTTACAACTATCTCACTCTCGTAAAAGTATTATAAATCCTTTCCCTGAAACTATTGCATAAGATAAAGGCTCTTTGCAAATATTTTCCTAGGGAAAATTAATTTAATTAAAAAAAATACTAAACAAATAATATTGAAAGTGAAAATGCTTTTAGTCAATTTGTTCATTCAAACAAGTCTCTTACTTAACATGTTTCGCAACATGAAGAACTAGTTTGAACTAGAAATAATTACATCAAGACAACCAGAAGATAACTAGTTTTCCGAAACTTAAGAATCGTTTTTGATTTAAAATAATATTTTGAGTGAGAAACCCGTTAATTCAATCAAAAGCAATATACAAGTAATTTTCGATATTGGAGATAGGGTTTATTCCTTCCCTATTAAAGATAAAGTTCCCTCAACTGATTTCGATTTGAAATAAGAAGACTCAAATTAAAAAACAATTTTGAATAGTGTTTTAATCTTCGTAATAGCTTAACTCTAAGTACTTAACAAAAATTAGTTATTAATTGATAGTATAAACACGACTAAAGGAAGGGTTTTGTAAAATTGTTTACTTTATACTTTATTGTTGATATTGAATATTGATATTGAAAAATATGGTTTAAAAAAATTGACTGACCTTTAGCAATAGGTCAAATATTTAATCATGAAACCCAAAAGCACAAATATTATAGGTTTTGCTAAATTATTCGTCTAAATTAAGTGAATTATTTTAATTATACATGATTGATAAATAAACGTTATTTCCTAAAGAATAAAATATTGTCGAACACTAGTCTATTTCAATTAGGTTTTTATAAGATTAATATTCGATCGTTAAAAATATTCAAGTGTACAGCTCGATAGAGTGCATTTCCATGGATTTATTTATTGCTTAATAAATTATTAATTAATTTTGAATGTTGATCATAGAAGAGGTTATCCGTCATCATTTATTGGAAAGTTTAGTTTCATTCGGTATTATATCGAAGCAGTAGTTCATAAAGACTGGGATAGTTTTAAAGAAGTTATCTTTGGTGTCATCTCATCACTTAATGGCTTTGAATACGAGATATTTGTAACGAAAAATTAATTTCAAGTTCGATTCTCTTAATATAACCATTTTTGTGAAATTTATTCCACAGAAACCTATAATAAGAAATATACAAAAGAAGATCGGATTTTATAACTATTATATTGAACTTTATTCTAAACTGGATAAAAGGTGAATATACTAAGTTTGTATTATATATCTGAGAATCTCAAACAAATATACCAAATAATCTCAACTATTTAAACAGTAATTTTATTTTTAGGCTTTTATATTTTATTTTACAAGTTGTATTATGCTTAAACTCTCTAATCTAACATTTAATCATATTTGTGCACATTCCCAGAATATTTTTCAACAATAATTGTTATAAAAAAACATAATCCTATTTTTTAAGCCTTCCCATTGTCTCAGTCAGTAGTCCTTCTAAAAATTTGTAAACTATTATTAACTTTTTCTATTAGTTCTTTCAATATTCCCAGAACTTAATCATTGATAAAGTCATTTTGGAAAATATGAGTTTAAAAAAATTTAAATTCATTGATTGAAAAAATGTTATCAGAATTATTTCAAGTAGTTTAAGATTAATATTATTTCTATTATTAAAATTAGCCAAAATACTCTCTAGTTTCGATCTTCTCTACTATCACCATATTTTAAGGTTTAAATCCAAATCAATCTAGCTATAATCACAATAAAATAATTCTACAACATATTCTATATTTTTAATGGCAGTTGAGTATAGATTTGCTGCCAACGCACGTAAAAGAACGTATCATAAACTAGAACTTTAACTACAAGAAAAACAGAACCACTATTTTGTAAAACTCAAGTCACGAAATAATAACAAGAAAAGTTTAGACTTCGTTGAACCAAGTGTAAGATATTATTTAGAAAGAATACTGTTAAGTAGTGGTCAGTGTTTCCGAGAGTCTTGATTTCGGGAATTTTCGAGATTACTCTCAATCGAGAACGAGAATAATTTCAAGACTCGAAAAGTCTCGTAAATTTTTTGATGAACTTTAATAATACTTAAGCTTCAGCTAGAATTATTTATTGATTAGTTAAAAATATTACTTATTATTTCAGCTCAGAAATAAATGTTTATCCCTTACTAATTAAGCATTGATAACTCAGTGATAAAACGAAGTAATACTCTATTTAACTTGTCTTTCATAAAAGAGTTAAATTTCATTCATTTTAGGTTTGTAGATAATTATGTGATTTCGTTTGTTTTTAATCAACGAGCGGCTGTTGTATTTAAAGCATGAGTATGTGACTGCTTTGCAGTTCTCTTTTCTATTAAAACCTGTAAGAAATAAGTGCTTGAGGTAATTATTACCAGAGTCTTGCAAGCGCCTCAAATTCGTTCAGTCTAGATCTAGAGTTAGAATTTCCGATACTCTGTACCGAGTTCTCGAACTCTCGTACCGGCCACTACTATCAAGCATTCCTTCAAACATAAAAGCAACGTCATTCGAGAATAAATCAATAGGAATAAATAATAAAGTTCGTGTTTCAATGTGAATTGCGGCCTTTTCCCATCAGCTGCAAATTTACACTTTCATTGTTTAGCAGAATTTCAGTTAGGGACACTAGTTGTTTCGTTGGTCATATTGATTCACTCTAAAACCTACTCTAATTTGACCTTGTGAAATGATACGAATTATCAAATAACCCTGATGTGTCTAATACAACTTTGTAATCCCTACGCTCGAAAGTTCTGGCTTCGACACTTTTAAAATAATGAGAAGTTCTAGAATGATGCCATTCGGTTAAACTCCACTTTAGCTTTTAGAAGCAAAATCTCATTTCCAAGATTCAGATTGTAGACTTCATACACACACACACACACACACACACACACATATATATATATATATATATATATATATGATAATATCAAACTGTAGTTTTGGGATACGAAAGATTGAGAAAGTTCATTTATCTAGCTTATATGTTATTCTTTTTATTTATTTTGAAAAATCTAAAAGTGTGTTTTTACATAATTCACAATGATATTTATTCATGTATCTTGAAAACCTAAATTCATATGCAAGTTATGATGTCAAGCCTTTCTACTTTTTAGTTTTCATGTTAATACTATAAGTCAGTTTTAGCAAAACTCTGTCTTTGTCAGATAATCGTTGATTTGTAAGATAAATATTTATACTTCTGAACTCAAGAAATTCTTAGTTATAGTTATACTTACCTTAAGTAAATAACAAAGAATTACAGTAAAAATGAAAAGAGAATAATCAATTTATTCAAACTTTGTTTCACACTAACTTGCAAATTCTTATAAATGTTTACTTAAGATTTTCAAGCTTGAAGCTATTCCATACTTAAATGACTTTCAATTGAATTAAACCTTTCATACAACATATTGACTGAACAAAAATAATAAAATTTCTGGCACTCTAACAAAATCCAACCCTTTGAAAGGCAACAATAGCGGTAAAAAAATGCATGTGATATTGATCTAGAAATAAATCTAATTGAAAACCACAACCATTCTCATAGACTGTGATCGCTATGTAGCCTATACATAAAAATTCTATTACTGGTAATTAAATGCAAGGATTTTATAGACTAAAAGCATTGTCTTATCTCTGTTACAGTAACAATTGATGAAATTTTTATTTGACACACATTTCACTGGCATGATTCGCACAGATTGTGTGACCCTTTAATTTAGCGCAAGTCTATTATCAGTTAACTTGTTCCTATTGAGATATTAACTGATTAGCTGATAGCTAGTTAGCAAAGCATGCTACCCAATTCATTTTTAAGATAATCGCAGCATTTTGAAAGTGAAATGTCAAACAAATGTCAAAATTGCTTCAGTTTTAATTATGAGAAAATGGCATAATTATTAAAATATGAAGTCATTTTGAAAAACAAATAAACAGGAATTTCATTTTTCTCTTAAAACAATTTGTGAAAACCTTTACGCAACAATGATTTTCTATATCAAATTTAGACTAAAATCTAGATTAAAGTGAAAGTTAAGCTCAACTGTCATATGAATTTTAATAGATTTTAGGTTTCAATTCATAACTGTTCCATATTTTTCGACTCGAAAAATTCTTTTATCTGCGATCTTGTATTTGATTCAAAGCGATGCAAACCTTAAACCTTTAGTGAACTGTAAAGAAATTTTTTATAAGTATTTCCATCTGCTGTTAGCTGAATAAGGCGTCCGAATGCTTGTGTATTGAAAAAGTTGTTTGACGTACGCATGCGTCGAGTTCGAGTCTTGCGATTGAGTTAAGAGACAAAGAATTTCTCAATCGAGAAATCAATTGTCGATAGTATTCGTTGAGTGCTAGTATTGATTCACTTATAATGAAATCTCATTCAGACTTACATTCAATTCAAAAGCATTACTAAAACAACCAATAATTTGAAAATATATCAAATAAATAAATAAATAAATAATCTCAAAATGTTTTTAATTAATGCGAAAATAAGTGAATAATAATTGAGAACAAGGTTTATATCAACGAAAATAAAGTCACTTTTATTTATATATAATCAAAACTAATTTTTTATTTGGAAAATAACAATAAAAGGTAAGAAATAATTCATATTTTAAATATGTTTAAAAACAACTGTTTTCATTATTTTTAACAACCAGATCAAATGAAGAGCGAGTCGACAACTGATTCATCGATGGACTCATCGCAACAACAGATCCAGTCATCGAATGGCAGCTCATTATCTCAAGAATCAGATCCAGATCTGAAGACAGCAAACAATACATTAAATAACAGTTCAATTGAGGCAACAATTGATCCAAAGATCACAACAAACGGTTCCGTATCTGTTGAACAACAAACTCAAACTGATCTCATCGATGATTGTTCCGAAGACAATCAGATAACGGGTTCGGCGACCACTCAAACCGTCATTAATGACAATAAGACTAATAATATTAATCCAATGAATAACAGTTTAATTAATAGTAAAACCAGTACTAACGCTAATAGTAATAGTAATACAATAAGTAGTAGTAGTGTCAGTACTAGTACTAACACCACGACCTCATCGGTAGCTAATAATACTACTGAATCGCCAAAGATTGCAACCAATTCTTCGACTGTTAATCAACCGAAAAGATTACACGTCTCTAACATCCCGTTCAGGTTTAGAGATCCTGACTTAAGGCAACTTTTTGGGGTAATTACTCTGTTTATATTTTTGCTTTTGAGCATTGTTTGCTCTTCAATTTTCTTTTTTTGGTTGTATTGAAAACTAAATTTTGCACTACTAGAGCTTCCCTTTACGTCTTAAAAGTTCAAGTTTTCTAGTCAATCAATATTTTTTCTCAATCGAGGCCTTCAAAATAATAAACTCATAAAAATGAAGTTTCCTCTAACTAGCTATTGTTTAAGCGTTTTTGTCTACTATTTTAAAACTATTTCTCATGTTTTACTAGTTTTTTTGCTCTACTTGCCCATAAAACACTTTCTCCAAGTGTTGAAAATTAGTTTTTTCCTATAGTTAACGACTTTTACTCTAATTTTGTGTTTGTCTAATTGATTTTTACTGTAATTATCATTTATTGATTTTTAGCTACAGTTCTGTTTCTCTTGTTATACTAATTCATAATTTTCTTAAAAACAATCTCTTAATTAATTTTGTTTAAGTTTTGAGAAATAATCTCTTATAACGTGGACGCAAATTGTCTAATTTTTTGAATTTGAACATTTTTGTGCAATTTTTTGCATTATTTTAATTTTCTTAAAAACTTTGAACTGACTGCTCATAAATCAATTATTAAAGACTCGGCAAAACTATAATTTCCTATAATAAATGACGAGCTTTGCTCAATTATCCTCCTTTTTTTAATCAATTTAAGAGATTTTTGAGTACTTATGCTCCTCATAAATTAGATTAAACCCTATTTCTGTCGTTCTCGGAATGTTTGACGTGAATTTGATTAAGATTTGTGTTGACAAGACTTGAGAAAAATAAGTTTTTGTATACATTTGTGATTAGAAGATGAAATTCTTGCTTTATGTCTGACTCTAATTAAATAACATTGTTTCGACAGCAATTCGGACCCATTCTCGACGTAGAGATCATTTTCAACGAAAGAGGATCGAAGGTATGGCTAAAAATAAGTTATAAAGAAAACAGTAAAAATCTATAACAAGGACTATATATAACTCGAAATCCTATATATCTATCACTCAATAAAGGCTTGGCTTCAAATTTTTGTGTATGTAAAAAGCTATGGATTCTCCTAAATGGCAATATGTTATTCAATTCTCACTTAGAAAGATAAAAGATATTCTCATTTTTCAATCTTATTGTCAATTCTCACGAAACCTAAAAATTTGATTCTCGTCTTCTCTAAATTAGATTTGATTTTCTCTCTAAAAGAGATTTTAGTATTCATTTGGAGATGATTTTTCTCTCTCTTATTCTCAATATAAATGATTACTCGATAGAAAGTTATGAACAGATGTTGAGACAACTCGATAGTGATAAAAAAACTTTAATTTTTTTCTACATATACTTAAAAGTAATCCATAATAAGAACCAGAACTACATCTCCTCCTCTTCTCACTCCTTATATTTCCCACATTTTCAGTACAAAAGCCTATCCTTAACGCTAACGAACGACAAACAGATGTTAAGACAAACAAGAGTTCCAGAAGAGAAAAAATTTGTTTAATTTTTTATAAATTCTTAAATAGTCTTTCTCAGCATATTCTTTTCTTGCAAAGGCGTTATTTACAATAAAAAGGATGAGAACTAACGCTGAAAATCTGCTGAACAGATGTGTTTAAGAATACAAAACACTCAAAATGAAAAAAGTTCACTTGTTTCTGGTTTTTAATATTCAGAATAGTTTTCTGATCCTTAAGTCTATTGAGAAACTCTTTTTTTTTTTTTGGTTATATACTCTTTATATACAGCAAACGTCGTTGTATGAAAACTTCTTTAGGTCAAATTTCCTTGTATAGAATCTTATTTTAATCGAAATTAGCTTAAGTACAAATTTGTTTGCATCAAAAATCTGTTGTAGATTAGCAATGATGAAGTTTTATTGCAAACTGTCTTAGTTTTTTTAACATAAGACTTATAAGATTTTTTCATATTTTGTTAAGGGCTTCGGTTTTGTGACATTTGCCTCGAGCAGTGATGCTGATCGGGCTCGAGAACAATTGAACGGAACTGTAGTCGAGGGCAGGAAAATCGAAGTGAATAACGCGACTGCAAGAGTCCAGACGAAGAAACCAACGCCAACCGCTATCATAACTAACGGTAAATGATTTATTTCATTATCAAATAGGTTTAGATTTATCGATACTTGAATAGATTTTTATAAAAATGCAAAAACAGTTTATTAGCACGCATTGCGAAGCCGTCTCAATCATCAATACAAATGAAAAGCTTTTAGGAATAAGTCAGTTGAAAATCGGTTACAAATCAGGAATAGTTTTAGTTTTCCATATGAATTACTGAAAAACGTTGAGAATCGTTTACAAATAAGAATAAGTAAATTGGAAAACAGTTCTGAATCGCGTGTGACTTAAGCGATGCTCTGAAAAGAATTTCAATCTCTTCTGACATTTCACAAAAATGCTATTTTATTCGTGAATGAGTTGTGGATATAAAAAGAAGAAAATTGCATACAATACAAAAACTGATACAAAAACGTTTAACTTTTGGCACACTTGATATAACATATATTGATACTGTCAGACATTTACTTGAGAGGAATAGTTATCCTAAAAATATACTGAAAACATTGTGAGACTATTTAAACGCACGTTATTTTGTTTATGGAACAAATTAATGTTATTTTTGCTGGGGTCCAATCCTATTAATCTAAAGATGACTTTATTTTTCTAAAAACTATTGCTTGAAAACACTGACAGTACTGTAAATTAATGAATGTTTGGATCAGTTTATTGAATGTTCGGATTAGTTATCAATAAGTTTAACACGCCTTCACTTCAAAAGTATTAATCCACAAGACTTTTAGTTATAAAAAACTTGAGAAATAGTTTGACAAAATGTTCTATTAATTGGGCTGAATCTGGAATGCGGTGTTTCGTGTAGTTTGGAAAATAATACTCTGCACAAAATTTGACTTATGATTTTGGGTCATTTTTCCAAATGTTTGATTTTGTCACATATATATGTAGTTATATTCGGATTGCATTTGCATTGCTTTTAACACAATTTCTTTCTCTAGGAATCCATTAAAGCTAATTGATTATTAATAAAATGAAAATAATGATCTCTATCTGTCTCAATGAAACAGTTAGTTTCTGTTACAGTATCTATTAATAAACACTTTTGCTATGATTTGCCATAACTAGTGACTGTTTGGTACTCTATATGTTGAATGTCGAGAAATAATGTCTTCTTTTCTGGTGCACAACAATCCTTGTGGAATAAGTATAGTATATATAGAGATCATAAGCAAAAGAAAAAGTTATACCAATTCCTAACATGCTCTCAATTACATTGCACTCCAATAACTTTCAAACTCATGTCACATAACATTAAAACACAATTTTTTCTATTCTTTCATAAACAGCTCTTTCTTTCTCCTTATTGTTGTTGTACTTTGATTTATTATGTTTTTAATTATCTTTAATATTACTTACAATTTATGTCATTCTCACGTACACCAAAGGCTTTAAATATTACGTTTTCACATCATTTTTCTGATCAAAGGATAAATTGATTTATTAATGCTTTAATTGCTTCTCAAATTTTTTGGTGCTTTTTCTGCTTTCGGTTTATTGGGTTTTATTGCACTCAATGCGCAAAAGATTCACATAAAAAATGTTGGATTCATATAACAACTACAAAAGTTACAATTGATTTATAATTTTCAACAAGAAGTCCCTCACCAGCAGCTAATCGAAAGTTAAATTAAGTTTAATAAGACTCGTGTACTTCTGTTGAATATTATATTTCAATATAATTTGAAGAGACAAATTGAAAAAGTTGAACAACTTTTTGTTTAGACAACAAATTAATCGGATATTGAATAAATTGTTATGTGTTTGCATTCTTTATATCAAAAACTGGTGTCATATATAATGCAATAATTTATTATAATTTTTGGGTGACTTTTATATTAATTATATATTATTAAAAAGAAAATCACACTTTATTTTAACAATTGATTGCATGTTTTCTCTCTTTTTTTCATTGCATCAAAAAAATTATTAAAAAATTGCAACAAAAAAATCTAAAACCAAATGACTTGTTAATGATTTTGGTTCTTCTATTATCTTCTTGTCTTGTATTGCCTGATGACTGACTGGTTCGGGAATAATAATTGCAATTTAAAAATACCAAATTTTATAAATAAAAAATAAAATTAAAAACTGAGTAGTGGCCGCTTTGAGGGGCGTAGCGATACAGAGAGGCAGCACGAGGGTCGCACGGGCCGGAACCACACCTCTGGCCACAGCCGCCGCATTTGCAAGACACCCACTAACTACCGTGCATGGTTATACTGCTACCCCGTAAGTGTTTTTTGATCATAAAAAACGACGAACAACAATTTTTATTTGTTTCATTTTTCATCAATACAACAGATTTTGTTATTTTTGTGTTGAAACTCTAACCTTACCTCTTTTATAATCAGAGTCTGGGTTTCAATTTACAAATATTCAATTAGAATTTTTACCTCTTTCAACCTTCATTATATGTTTTAGCTAGTTTCAGTTTAGTCTAAAAAGTCCAGTCTCTGCTTATAATTGGTTTCTCTTTTGTTTTATTTAAAGTCTACCTTAATTTTCCAACTTTGGTTTATATCTTCTTATGTTTTGTTTATTAACCTTCCTGTTAATTTATTTTTTAATCCAATTATCTACTAACCAAAAAACTTCTCTCTATTTCTCTATTTATTTAAGCTCTTAATTGTATTGTTGGATAATTTTTAATTATTAATTGTATTCATTTTGGTTTATTTTTAACACTAATTTGGTTGGTTATGGTATTCATATAAATATTTACAAAATGATATAATTATATGGAATAAGAGTATGTTCTTATCACTTGTTTGCACAAACTTTTAATTTTCAATCTAAGACATGATTCTCTGTTTATCTAAAAATCTATGTCTTTCTTTTAATTCTCGCTTAATTGTTATGTTAATGAAGAAACATGTCATATGAAATAGCAGTTTTCTGTTTCATAAACACCAACACTATTCATCGCATACACAGCAAAACAACACAAAGTTTAGGTAATTCTACACAAAAATCAATTGATAAGTAAAAAAGTTTTGTTAAATTTGAGGTTAATTTACGCCATTTAGCGACCTATCAATTAGTTATTAGGTCAGACATATTTTTAAAAGTCAAATCAAATCAATTTAAAGGTAAGATTTTGAGTAAAAATCAATAATTCGTATTAAATGCCAACCAAACCATCCATTTATTTAAAAATTATAATTATAATTAACCATAAACTAGATCTAAATTAATATAAAATTGATATTTCTAACATTAGTCATAAGTTTAGCTTAATATCTAAAATAGTTTTAATGCTTAATTAAATTTTAAAATAATTGCTGCTTAAGAATAGTTGCTTTTATGTAAATGAAACGGATGACTAACTTTGGACGCAATCCAATTGTTTTTCACTAATTACAGCCTTATTGCCAGGAGTGCCGTATATCAGGACCCGTTCTTAACATATGCGGCCGCAGCCGGCACTGAAAGATATCAATTACCGGTTAGTATTGCAGGTAAAGCCTGGTTATAACAGTTGAAGGGATTTGGCAAGTAATTTACCAGATTCCTGGAATCTGTTGTAACAAGATTTTGCTGCAACCAAAATCCATTTGTTTCGATTTTATCATTATTGTCATTATATATTAGGCCACATATGCCGCTAGCGCAGCATACACTGCTGCTGCCGCACGTAATTTCGCGGCCGCTGCGGCTGCCGCTCAAGCGAATCCAGCGGTGGCTGGCTATGCAAACCTTGCTGGGTATGTAATGATTATTTTATCAATTATTTTGGTCTATCATTAGCTATAATTAGTAGATTTTATGTAACAACGAAATAAGTGACTGTTTTCATAGTATTCACTTATCCTGTTCTTCAGTTGCATAAGAATGACTCCTTTTTCTGATGTGCAGTTCTGTAACTTATTATTATTTTTTATCGATTTTTCCCTACCCTTCTATCGATTAAATTTAGTTTCTATTTAGAGTAAGATCTGGTTTTGAACTTATTTTCATTGATAAAGATTTTATCTTTTCTCCGAATTGTTTTGAAAGTATCAGATTGTGAGAGTTTACGAAGCTAGCTTTTCAATGACTGATTATTTGCGAATTAGTTTGAGCATAACTAAATTATTAAGTTTAGTGTCAAAAACCAAGTCACGACTTAACGGTTGTCATCATTGGATATTTGCACACTTTTATGAATAATAGATCAAAAATACTGTAAATTTTTAATTACATATCGATTTACTTTCCAAAATTGACTACAGAGCTCAAAGCATATCAAAAATAGTCGAGTTCTGCAAAATATCGATTTTGTTCTCCTCTGGGTTTTGGAATGTACTCAAAAGTTTCTCATTTTGCGGCAGAAGATTTTGTTCTATGTTTAGATTATTTTCATTGAAAATAAAATTTCTGCCCAAATAAAATTTAAATAATAATAAGCAAAAGGTGTCTCACACCCGGTGTTGATAGAATTGAATCAGAACCTGAAGTGTTGACACTTGAAAGTAATCTGGCTTTAGTGACTTGACAGAGTTTTCATTATTTGAAAATTACAGTTCGACAGCCGTGCCGTAAAACATTCAAATAGTTTGATGTAGGAACAAGATAAGTCAATGTTATAATACTAGTCACTTATGCTGTTCTTCGATCAAATCATTTAATTGCTATAGAAGTGTCGAGTTGACGATCAAAGGCTTAGTATTTTCAAATATTTATTAGATTTGAATTTAAATGTTTAGATAGGCCTAAAGTTGATAGAACTTGTGCCAACAAATTTCTATTAAGAGGTTTAGGGGAGACTTAGTTGTTCGACGTATGAGACTTTAGTTTCAATAGTCTTAATAATATTGCTAACAGAATTTTCTTTTTATTCTATGCGTTTTTTCGTGACTCATTTCAAGTTTAGCTCAGTTGAAATTCTTTTTTTTAAATATTGATTAGAATAAATGGTGTTTCTGTAGTAGAAAATTTGTTTGAATTTTGTCAGATGAGCAGCTTATATTCGAACAGTTCATGAATAAATTTCATAAATAATAAAATAGCTTTCTCTGTCAGACTAGAAACTGACAGAAAAAATTATTCGCTGCAATGAACTCATGATTCGCTTAGACTTTTAGCTAAAAATAAATTATTTATTGTTATTGCTGTAATTTTCCGACAGAACTGCTTCTGAATCACTAGTAATGTAAATGAGTTTTAAGTTTTTACATACGTTTCACTTTCAATACTAGTGTAGTATAAAAGACTAGAAAAACATTGTGCACAAGAGAAATACATAAAAATAAACTACTATTTAGTTGCGATAGCTGCAAAAACAATTTAGGCTCTTATTTATCATTATTTCTATAACAAAGTTATGAAAGTACTGAAAATCGATTCAAACTATTACCGACAATTTGAATGTCTATCTAGTATTGAAAAAACTTATGAGAGAAACAGTTTGGAACGTATTAAGTACTAATTGCATTACTATTTAGTATTGAAAAACTAAAAAGCGATTTCAATCTTAAACTATTTTAATAGTTATGGCCGAGAATTCGCTGAACCATATTTAGGGCACAGTATTGGACCCGTAACTGGTTATGGAGTAAGAAATGAATTTTTTTCTCAATTGATAATCAATTAAACTCTAAATTTTTTGTATTGAAAGGTCGCATATCGAAGCGCTGCTTACAATCGATTCACACCTTATTGAGCACAACAGAAATTAATTTAATCCTCCAAAAAAATCTCAGTTATTTTGTCTCTAAAAAGAAAAAGTAGAGAACAAGACAACTACTGATACAATACTCGTATACATAGATGAATACCGATTTCTATTAACTATAGCAACTATTTTGGAGTCTCATTCATGTAAAAACTGACTTTTAATTTGTTCTCAAATTCATTCATGACTTGTGCGAGCATCCAAGGGATTCATTTATTTTCTCAAAAAAATCTCAACAATTGTTCACATAATCCGAAGAAAATCTAATTTGCATTTAATTAATCGATACGTTCATCATTTAATTTGTTAATTATTCTCATTTTAAGCCTAAAGTCTTTTTTCGTGTCTTTAAAGATATTTTTTTGAACTAATTTATTAGCTCATAATTTGCCTCATTTTTTAGACATTTTTTGAACAATTATTATTATATTGTTTTGTTTTGTAGTAAGAGATGGACTGCTAGTCAAACATCAAGTAACTTAAAGCTTTCTTTTTTTATTATTAAGGGAAGTTATTGAGAAAATCACTTTTTAACATTTTATTCTATTGTCTAAAGACATCGAAATATCGAAGATTTTAATTTTTAAGCGAAAATCAATCAAGTTTTAAGTGAACCCTTTAATACTCGAGTTAGGCATCAAAGATATTGAATTTTTAGAAAATGTAATTGTTTTAAACAATTTGTGACAATTTAACCAAAACCTAAGCGAAACTTGTAAGTTTGTGGAATAACTCTAGTTTTCGTTTCCAGAGAGAATTGCGATTTTCTTTGAACGCTAATTTCTGTTTATATTTAGCTAAAAATATACTACATAAACAAATACCAAACTTTTGACTTAGCTTTTCAGTCAAACCCATATCTAAGCGAAATATTTAATCGTCTACAGAGCTACAAATCTTTGACTAAACCAATAGTAGAGAAACAATTAATTAAAGGCAGCTTTTAATCCGTGAAAAGCTTTAATTAATGAAATGGTGAATTAGAAAGTAGATTTACAGCTAATTAGAAACTGACAGCTAATAGGATGAGTAACTAGCTATTTGTTTACTGAATTTTGGATACGAAAGCAGATTATTATTAGAAATGCTCAATAATCGAATTGAACGTAAAGACGAAAAGAGTCTCTTTTCAATATTGCTTTTCTCTTCTCTATCAATATCTTTATAAATATATATATTATATATATAACTGTATTATTAATTGTGATTATTATTGACTTTTATTATTGATAATTATATTTAAGAAGTAATGCTAAAGAAGTTTTTCAATATTATGTCACTCTTTAAGAAATGCAAAGCAATCACTTCTTCTTTTTTGTGTAAAAACAAATTTCATTGTAAGATGAAATGCATTTGTTTTTTGATACAAAAATGGTATCTAAATATTGATTGTATTCCTAAACATAAGCGACTACTACAACAATACCAAAGATTACAAACTTTTAAAACTTGTTTTTATGACTGATGTGACAGAAAAATAAGTTATTCACTCAATTACTAATGATTTGATTGGATTAGTTAAGAAGAGGAATGAAATAGTTTTTCGAAAGTAAAATTAACTTTGTTGTCATTATTCTAAGATAAAAATGCCAATAATTATAATTAAAACGCATTATTACTGAGTGTTTGTATTAATGAATGTGCGAAATAACTCATAAGAAACCCCATTATTTTCAGTATTAAGTTGTAAAAATAGACCTAAACGTGATTTCAGATTTTATTTGCTGTAAAAAAGGTTCAAAGCCTGTAATGAGTCGCAAAAACTCGAAATGTTTGAAAACGGTATAAAACCTAAAAATTTGGCTGAACCATAATTATTTGAGACTCATTAGTTGATAGCAGTTACGCATAACATTTTTTGCCTCAAATCACGTTTTCGTTTACTTAAATAATTGAATGTTTTCTGTTCTTTTGAACATTGAGTATTAGTTTTTATTATTTCAATATTTTATTTGTTATTTACCCGAAATTAAATTCTCGCAAAATACTTTTCAATCAATTATATTATAATAATAAACGACTGAATCTCTGTTTCAATATTACTATTAAATGAAATCTCATTTTGTTTGTATTTGTTGTTAAACCAGAACTAAATGTAAATTAAATAATCATTTGTAAACTTAATATCAGAAAAGTGTTTCATTTTAATTAAATATAACTTATTTATAATTAAGTTTGTCGTTTTACGTATTATTTATGAAGTTTGCGGCTAAATTTTGTTTATTTAAGTCAAAAAGTAATATTCAGATTAATACTTAGTGGTGTCTCAATAGATTCAAAAGTCTACTGTCTTTTTATGCCTGAGACCATAATTATACTCCCTGTTTAACTTAAAATAAGTTATGCTTAATCTTCGTATTGTTCGATGGATTAGAAAATTTGTAAAATTTATCTGATACTTAGCACTTATTGGTATAAAAACTGTAACCATATTCAGCGTTAACTAATGGATTGGTCATTCGGAATGTAATTACCTAGTATTCTTTGTTCCACTCACTCACTCACTCACTCTCTCTCTCTCTCTCTCTCTCTCTCTCTCTCACTCTCTCTCTCTCTCTCTCTCTCTCTCTCTCATACAAACAGTTGACGAGATCCAGAGACATTGTTTGCTAACCCTGAAAAAAAGTTGGAATTGAAAAAACTATTAATTATTTGGTGCACATGTTCAGTTTACTCGAAGAGCATATTTATAAAACTGTCACTATTGTTAGTGATCAATTGAATAAATAATAAATACGCAAACAGTGGCACTAAAGTGCGAATGATTCACTTATTGACACATTATATCTATTCCTAGAAGCTAATCATAGATCAAATAAAAGTTATAGATCCATGAAAAGGTGGCACTCAGTCGTGTCATTGAAAATCTAGAATAAATGAACTAAAATTAATAAATATAAATTCAAAATGATTTTTGTGGAATTAGGTAAAAGTTTTCTCCAAAGTAATGTATACATTTTATATTATTATACTTTCAATTATCTACTTCAGTAAAGGTAAGGATTGGATGAGTGCGATATAAGTCGGCAAACGACACTTTTCAAGCTTGAATTACTTCATTTTTATGAATAATTTAAATTACAGCAATTAATAGTGAAGAATGCAGTTCAGTTGCAACAGACAGATGTCGAGCATCTATTCCTGGCCCAAGCGGTGTCTTCACGTATTCTGATTGCCAGTCAAGTAGCAATAATATACTGTGTTTATACAATTGTAATCCATATAATTGCAATAATTATTGCTTAAGACGTGGAGAAGGTTTTAACTATGGCCTCTGTATTCTAAATACTGTAACGAGAAAAACAACGTGCAACTGTTATCAACGAAACCCTGAGAACAACGGAATCTTTGGCGACACTTTAGAGTAACGTTTAAATTGAAAACAAATAAATTTGCATACACTTTTCGTCATATTGACAATTCTTTAACAATTAAGATCTATTCGCTTATTTTAAGCCTTTTTCAAGTTTATTAATACAATAGCTTATTATTGATAGGCATTAAATAAAATCATTTCACTATACTTCTGAATACAAGTTATATCAATAATAAACTATTTGCAACTTTCTAAGAAAGTCAATACTTTAATCCTAATTAAGAATATTTAGAGTTAATAAAACATTCGATATAAATAATATTCTAACAGAATTGGCAATAACTTAACCATTCTCACTCCTCCTCCAGGATTGACTAATAATTTTAAGCTGTCACTAGATTAAAGAGTAGCGATAATTGCCTTTCCCTCGTCTTCAAACAGATCATAAACATTAAAAGTACTATTTTTATCACTTTTTGGAAGGAGTCTTGAGAGCGGCCACGAATACTGAAAACAGATTCAATTTTACATCTCATTAAAAAATGTATTTTGCTTTGTTGAATAAAACAATAAAATGAGTCATACATATCTTGAATTGTGTCCAATGTTTGTATTGAAATATACGATCGCATATGAATAAACTTCATTCACAATAGGATTCATTGGTTTGACCCACACTTCGACTGAACTTTCCTGTAATTCAGAAATTCAGAAGTAATTCACATTTTTATGACAATCAAAAAAATTTCGAAAATTTGATGTTTACTTTGAGCACACGTTTACCCATAATTCCAAGTTTATCCTGATTGACATCAATTATTTTCTTATTCTGTAATACATTCTTGAATTCTGGTCTTAATTTTCTTAAATCATTTGACATATAAAGAGGTGACGACCAAATGGCCCAAATAGCCATTTGAGCTCTACTTTGATCCAATGATAGACCAAAATTACCGATAACTAACATATCTAATTACCAAATATGATATTTCAGTCATTTTATAATTTTCATAAACTAATGCCATAGAAAAATGTTTAGAGATAAACATTTATAATAAACTATTTCGAGACCCCATTTGGTAGCAGTACTATAGACAAAGGAATTGGCTAAGTTCACAAAATTGATTTTAAGTAATTGACGAATAATTCTAGAATTTAATCTGTTTTCTATCTATTTTGTCCAATGTTTATATCCGTCAAGTTTTTTTAAAGAATTTAATCTAATGTTTCATACCAGGATCGAAGAACTGTCCCGGACCTGAAAATGATTACAACAGAAAAAGTAAATAAGGAAATTTCGATCGACTATTTCTAATGAATGAAAGATTGATCTTTTAAATACCATTATATTTGGAGAATAGATCTTGATTATTGGCATAATAATCAATAATTCTCGTGACATATGGATTCCAAGTATCAAAGATATCATAATAGTTGCGGAAAATATTACAGGTTTTTGTAACAGAATCATAATTTGGTGTAATATTGTATATAACTTGACCTCCGGGCCATTCGCAGTTGAATAAGATTTTTCTGCCTAAAAATATGTGGCAATTATACAACAAAATAACTCATCTTTAAATACCTGTTTCATTGAGTGCTCTCTCCATTTCAGGTACGAGAACATCAAATTTTTTAGGATCTTCATTACAAGAATCGAATTTTAGAGAATCGATACCCCATTCGGCGAATGTCTTAGCATCAGTTTCGTAGTGTCCAAACTGTGCTGGATATCTATCAAAAACATTCTCTCATTTATCAAAGTTTATAAGACTAAGTTTTTGACAAGTTTTCACATTTAAGTCAGAGGACAACATATTTTTCAGTGAATCTAAACAAGTAAAACATCAAAGAAGTAATACCCGCCACAGGTTTTAGTTCCAACATCACCATAAATTCTTAATTTCAAGCCTTTTGAGTGCATGTAATGAGCCAATGCTTTGATACCATTCGGAAATCTTTTTCTGTCTGCAACCAGTTTACCGCTTGAGTCTCTCTCCTTTTCAGACCAACAGTCGTCTATATTTACGTTGTCATATCCCAGATCTTTGAATCCATCTTCAACTATGCGATCAGCCATTTCTTTATACAGTCTTTCACTAATACAAGAATCGGATAAGTATCACAATCAGTAACGCACCCAAGCCTTTGCCATAAAAGCTAACCCATTGGTGGAGTGCGACCCAAACCATTGTCGAGTCCCGTCACTAATTCTGCTATACATAAAAAAATACTAAAATATTCGACATTTTCAATATTATGTTTCGAAAAATAACTCAAAATACCTTTCAATATGTTTCCTATAATTTAAAAATGAATCTATGATTTAGATTAAAAATCATAACATTTGTATTATTTCTCGTACACTTCTTATGAAATACAATTGAATTTTGTAAACTGCAAATTAATTGGATCTAAGAAAACAGTTTTCTAGTTTGATAGAATTTTAATATTATAACTATTTAAATGCAATTGTTTTTAACCAATAAATCAAACGTTTCATTAGAATTTTTGATTTGATTATTGTTTTATTGAATAAAGTATTATTATTGTTCAAATTTTCATTTAATATGGACGAAATATTAGAATAAAAATGATGTATCATTTCATATGAAGTTCTGCACTGATTCGACTGGTTTTTTCTAAAGTAAATTTGCTAAACTACATAATACATTAAAATAATTTGAAAAAAATTACTGAAAATATACTCAAACTTTGATAAAAGCTAGAAAAGTATTCATAATTAACAAATGAATAACAAATTATACAGTGTATCAGAAAAATAGAACTCATCAAATATGGTTTGACACAAGAAGTGGAAGATTTATGTGTAAGTCGAATGAGTTTGGGATATGAAGAATGACGCCAATTTTAAAATAGACTTTAATTAGTGACGATTCGAATGAATAAGCCTTCAAATTAAACGGTATTTTCAATGCGACCACATTAGAAGACACCGACTCGGGTGAGATGACATCACCAACTGAACTGCTGACAATTTTCTTATCACTTTCGAATAGAATTCGATCAGATGTAAAGTATTCTTCAATTTGGTGTAATGTTGCTCTTGGAATAAGACGAACTGATGATCGGTTAGCGACTAAATAGTTGACTAAAACTGTATCACCTTTAAAAACAACGACGAGTTTGATTATTTTACACAATTCTAAAGTCTACTACGATTTGAAATAACTTAATACAGACCAACAAAATATCCCTTTCTGTCCAAGTGGGTTGATAATCGAACTGAACCAGTTTTGAATATCAAAAATCGTAAAGTTTTCTCAACTTTGCCTCCAACTGAAAGCTGTGATCAATTATTTTATTCATACATTTGATTATAGTTCCGAACTATTGATAACTGGCTTATGCCTTAAATGATTCGAACTTATTTTGTAAAGAATTAGCTCTGATATCAATTATTAGCGCGTATTAATGCGAGTGAAGCTCGGATTTTAGTTTAGTTAAGATCAGATAATAGTGATTAGATAAATCTATCATAAACTTAACTCATGAGGTACAACTATAGAACGTTACCCACAGCAACGTTTTTCACTTATTCGTGACTATAGTGAAAAGTTCTTTATTGCAACTCATCGTGATTCTCTATAAGAAAAATTGATAAATTTTTAACCTAATTTAAACATTAAATTCTATCGCATTCTAAAAGCTTCTTAAGACGTGCACAACTTTAACTCGATTGAACCCTCAAATTTGCAAAATGTATTGAAATAAAACTACAATCAAATACTTTTGAATATTATTCCTGTCTAAAGATTTTTTCGAATACTTACCTTCATTTGATCGACACTGAGATTTGAAGGGCCCATAACATCGAAATAGACACTGCGAGTTGATATGTAAAAGACATCTCTCTTTATACTTGCCTCTACGAAGTACTTAATATGTCCATAAACACCATTAAATGTGGATAAGATTTGACTAAAAGTTATTTTACAAATAAAACAATCAATTCGAATGAAAGAATAAATAAAAATATGACTAATTAATACTTCGGTAACTTATATTCAAACCACAAACGATGTTGACCACTAGCGATATAGTCAATTCCAACTATATTTTGGATGAAAAAATGGATATGAAATAGATTTTGATTGAGAAAGGTTGATTTCATACGTATTTGCACATTTAATTTGAATGAATCACGAAATATTTGTCGTTCATCCTTTACGTTCAAATTTCTGAAATATGAAATTTTACAATCAGTTAATCAGATACTTTGTAATTATTTGAATTGGTAAGTGACACACCGATTACAAAAGACTTGTTCGATTCCAATCAGGAAAAGGTGAATTTCTCTGAGCGATAAGTGTTCGTCAGCTTTAATAATTAATTCACCGCTTATTATGTCATTAGGTCTATAAAAGTAATCTCTCGGCTCTAATTTGATCTCAAACTTTTCTATGAAAGACATAAACTTTGCTTAAAATGATATTTGACTCAACAATTATTTGTATTTATAGTGAATTGAGAGAAGACTAGATTGAAAATAAAGTTCTGGTTCCAGAGATCTGGAATTCCGCGAGAAAGTATTGAATCTTACGTCATTCAGGTTTATCAAACCTTATGACCTTCTATTTGTTGCTTCGGTGATGACGTTACAAGTTGTGATGCAACGATTCCCAGAAAAATCAATAAAATTCTGTTTATCCTATGAGAGAATGTGACACTTGTTTACTTCTTTACTTTTGTATTTATACTATATTATGTTGTGCTGCACTGCAAGAATAAACTAATGTTAAGAATGCCTATAATTAGCTGAATGAAATTGTTAAATTAACTTCTGCACAATGCAAGCTGTGAATGTATTTTATGAGGCTTTTTAACTCCAATTCATTAACGTATTTGTTCGACGATCAGATAGCAAAAAGGATATTTTTTCATAAAAATAGTATATTAATGCAAATGCAGTTTATTTTTTGTCTGATGATTCATATCTCAAATCTATTTAATTCATGTAAATATAATTATAGCTCAAACGTGTGACATGCAATCAATATGAATCTCTCTCTCTCTCTCTCTCTCTCTCTCTATTTAGTATAACCTTTTACGTGAATTTGGCTTCCGATTTAGGTTGATGATACTGTCACTTTCGACGCTCATTAAATTCGATCATTAAAATAAATTAACATACTTTCAAATGTCGGAACTCCATGTATCTATTCATTTAATATCCTTGTCACGCGATTTTTGCAGCACTGTCGTAACTAGTGTTCTTAGTCTGGGGAGGCTAAAATTCCGAAATTTTTCTGCTTAGATAAAGCTTTATAAGATCGAAATTCAATAGAATATAATTTCTCCATTACAGTGATTTTTAGCAAATTTAATGATAAAATGATCTAAATGTAATAATGAAGCGGTTGAATATTGAATTCAAATTAAATAAAATTCTCTTTACTCCTCGAAGCGTAAATTTATATTTAAAAAATATTGTGAGTCGTACCTGCAGTAAACTACAATAGACTAAATCAATCAAATAGTACATCAATGAAAGTGACGTCTTCTAAAATAATAGGTTGTGATAAAGAAATGATCGAAATAGTGTCTGAACTTAATTAAACACTTTTGTCAATAATTATTTAATGTCGTTAGATATTAACCATTTTAAAAATTAATTAATATTAACTAATTCAAGTTAGAAGTTTATATTGAAAATAAATCATTATTTAAAACAAGTTTCAAACCATTTTAAAACTTTTATATTGCGTGTTTTCATAGGGTAACACTCATTTGACCGACGCTTATTTGATCGACAAATTTGTTTGAAAGACAAGTTGAATTTATGTAATAGTTTCTTCTATCAAAATAATATAGTTGTTGTCCACCCCTATGATGAGGCGTCAGGTTCATATTGTCGAAAATCAGTTTATCGACAGTGACATTTGTAATAATAGCTGAAGAAGCGCAAGCCGAACAAGTTGTTTGAACGAAAGATGTCAAAACAGCACTGATCTACACCTTCAGACGAGCGATTAGAGAGTATAAACATGACAATCACCATATGTGACCATGGTCAGCTAATGGTGATTATTATTTTTATACTCACAATTTGTCTGACGAGTTGGTAGTGAGTACTAAATTGTTTTAACAAAACACCGAAATATTGTTGGTGTATGTTGTCAGGCAAGTTGTTTGAGTATAAAAGTAATAATCACCATTAGCTGATCCATGGTCACATATGGTGATTGTCATGTTTATACTCTAACCGCTAATTAATTATGGTATATGATTAATTTGATATAGTTACTAAATAATTTGAAGCATTGATCATAGAGCGACAAATGATAGCATTTTTGGAAATTATTTTAAACCTTTAGAATCGCGTACCAATACATTTATATTGATGGTAGCCTCATACCCATCATTGGATCAGACAATCCCAGATGCAAACAAATCAAAATTTTCTAATAGCATTTTGAGAAAACAATTTTGTAAAGTTTGTTTAATTGTTAGCATCAACAGTGACAGTACTTATATTCAGTTTAATCAAACCTTTAAACTATTGAAGAGCATAAGCTCATTGTGAGCTGGGCTGAACTCGAAGCTCAGCTAATTTTAATCAAGCTCAAATCAAAGCAGATGGTATTAGCCGTAAAATAGTGATCAATATTGAACTAATTATCATACGTTAGCAAATTATGTATCAAACTACATCAAATCAAATGATGAGATGTATTTCTGAATTATGAATGATTGTGTTTTCAAAAATGGTTTCACTTTAAAAACAAACTTAATGCTATAGATATTTATTAAAAGAGAGAATTAGTAATGACTTAGGTTTTAAAAGCAATATTATTTATATTCATTACTTAGATCTCATGATATTTGAAAATAAGATTATCTCAATTAGTCTCCAAAAATTATTCGAAATAAGAGATAATTATTGTTTAAGACTATTATCAAAATGTCTTCACAAAAAAGTGGAATACAATAAGAAAACATGCGATTATTGATAAATCACGCTGAATGTGTTGAGCGCTATATTGAATTTGACTTTACAGGGCACAAATAACAGCTTAATAGGAGAATTGATTTTTGATGCATGCGTACAATCTACGGCTAAATAGGGAAACATCTTTATATGCAACTTGCGATTTACATCCATAAAAACATGATTATAAAAATAACATTAATATAACATCAAAAAATGAATATTTGCACATACAGTACAAATTTTTAATTAATTTTCGTTATATATTTAATGACTAGTAATATAAACTTTTGAAAAGTTTCACACTTTAAGATTTACAAATAAGAATAAATAAAATTAACAAATATTAAAAAATGTTCACTTTCTCACAAATACTTAAGTGGCACTCTTTTCAGGGCTTCCTCTCAAAGACTAACTCTTCACAAGTATTTCATGAATTGAAATGATCAAAATCTCGAAATGGTTGAAAAGCTATGTGTCCACAATGTTTTCACATCCAGAGTGTGCACATATTATCTATTTGTTCGAATTCGAAATTTCTACAGTTATATCTTTGAAGTTAAGATTTTTTGATCCAATCGACGTGAATCGAAAAATTGATAAAAAATAATTATATTCATCATTGTAAACCATATGCTTAAAGAATAGAGATTGCTATTTAATCTTTCAATTCAAGGCTTAAAAACAAGTTTATTTTGAAAAATTGTCCCTGAAGTCTTAATATAATTAAAAGTTAATTGCAAAATTTTTAAATAAATCAAATATAAGCAGCTTAATTATTTCAATTTTAAATGCAATTTTATGTTTGATCTTTTAAAAAGTATTTTGGAATTTATCAGGAGGTAATTTCCATTCAAAATGATTAATAGATAAACTTATGAATATTGTCTATGGAGTTTGTACGACTTAATTAATTACCCTTAAGGTGAAAATGTTTGAGAACCACAAATCTAGATATTTATTAGTTGTTATTAATAAGATAGACTTTAGGATAAACTTAATAAACAAATATGCTGAGAAATTTTAATTATATCAGCTTGAACTGAAAGTTTTGAGTCTCCAGCCATGTGATGGAAATTTTTTTGAACTATATATATAAACAAAAAACTATTAATTATCTAAAAGATATTTCACCGCAGGATTTTAATTTTGATTGAATTTAAGTAAAAAAGTTAAACTTCCATTCGAGCCAAATCATTACTCTGATGAGTTCTCTATTGAATTCGATAAGAAATTGCTGGGTACAATCTTTCAAATTGATAACCTTTTTACTTAAACTCAATTAAAATTAAAATTCTGCGGTGGAATATCTTTTAGTTAGTTATAGTTTTTGCTTATATATGCGATTCAAAAATATTTCCATCATATAGCTGGAGGCTCAAAACTTTCTGTTCAAACTAATAAATAAATAAATTAATTAATTAATTCAAAGCTTCAAGGAGCTCTACTTAATTCAGTGCTTAAGATTTAGAATTTTAATAAACTTTATTTAAGAAAGTAATATATCATTTTCATTTCATAGAAAAAGTATTATTGCTTTGCATAGTTATAAGTGATTTGGTTTGATCTTCATTTATTTAAAACAACTTTTCACTTAAATTCAAAATCATAATAATAATAAAAATTTGAAGTTTAGATCAACGATTACTGAATATAATATCAATCATGTCAAGAAAAAGTTTGATTTTTATTTTGAGTATTTTATTTATCAATTATTTGATAATTTGTTACGTGACTAAAACTTTTGAAGTATTCGAAACATTTTGTGTGACAATCATTTCTTTAATTATTTCGTGGAATGTTTCGAATTTGATAAATAGTCGTATATTAACATCGAAAATATCAACCAAAAATCGTGCAGTTCTCATAACAGGTTGTGACACAGGTTTTGGTCATCAATTGGCGATCGAAACACATAAATTAGGTTTTCATGTATTTGCCGGAGTCTTGTTTCCTGATGGAATTGGAGCTCAAAATTTAAAGTCTATTTGTTCACATAGAATGAAAGTATTGAAAATGGATGTGACAAATTTCGATCAAGTTTCTCATGTTATAAACCAAATCAAGTCATCTGGTGTTCAATTATGGTCTGTTGTTAATAATGCTGGTATTATTTCTTGTGGACCAATAGATTGGGGACATGATATCAATGAATTATCAAAAGTATTTTCTATTAATGTTTTTGGTGTTGTAAGAGTTGCAAAATTATCAATACCTTTGTTGAGACAATCGAAAGGCAGAATCATCAATGTTGCGAGTGTTTTAGGTCGTATGACGCATTCTATTTCACTTATTTGTAAAATTTAAGCAAATTTGAGAAAATTTCATAAATATTATTTGATAATGTGACAATATTCTTAATTTGACTTCGAATTAGAAAACATTGATGTTCAAATAAAAAATCAAAGTTCTTCAATGTATAGTATATTCTTTTCTCAGTTTATAAGTAAAAATATTAAAGAAATTAGAATCCTCATATACTTCTAAACTGAAGGTCTCAGAATAAAGTTTCTCAGATTTAGGCTTCTGATTCATTTCATGATAGTCTTGCTCCAAAAGATGTAATTTAAAACTCATTCTAGAGTACTTTTCAATTAATGATAACAATTTTCAAATTATATCTTAAAATATTGACAAAATTTGATAGAATTTTGATATTTTGCAATGAATGAAATTTAAGTTTTGTTTTGACCATCATTTTAGGCAGAATAACTCTCCCTGAATTGTCCATCTATTGTATGTCTAAACATGCTGTCAAATCATTTTCTGATGGACTTCGCAGAGAACTGAATCGGTTCAATATCAAAGTGATAACTATAGAACCCACTATGTATAGAACTTCAATGACTAACTCGAACTCTGTGGTGGCTAGTATTACAAATTTGTGGAATCGAACATCTGATGAAATTCAATCGGCTTATAACGAGAAATATCGACAAATTTTCTTCAGAAGAGTTAAAAATAGTTTAAAAATTTCAAGACCTAAAATTGAAGAAGTCGTTGAAGCAATGGTAAATGCAATCACTTTAGAAGAACCTCAAATATATTATAAATGTGGTGGCTTTTTGGATCATTTCATGTTATTTCCTTTATTTTATTTTCCTGAACTTATACAAGATTTCTTCATAAATATACTGTCAAAATACTATTCAAGATCTTGGTTGTCTGGAAACTCCTCATAATCTTGGTAAATAATTTTTTAGGCTTTTGGAAAAGAATGCATTAGTAATATCACAACTGACAAATTCCATTATGGGTATTTTTCATAGCTTAGTTTAGAATCCTTTTAAGAATAGCTTCAAAAACATATACTAATGTACTATAATATATATATATATATTAATATTAAAAAGATGAAGTTGAACATATTGAAGTCTTTAAATTAAAAAGGTTAAATCATTTTTAATAAAAATTGAATGTACTAACAAATGAATAATCATTATTTAGCTGAATATATATAATTCAAAAATAATTTAGATCAGTGTTTTGTAATTTCGCCATCTCTGGCAATACATTCTTTAATTTTTCTCGAAAGAGATCTTATAAAAGGTGCGATAAATATTTTAAATTTCTTGAATTTTCAGCACTTATTCGGCGACTGACCTTACTTCCATGGTATCCAGCCTACTTTTCATTATTAGACAAATAGGTCGGTCTCGAATGTAAGAATAACCTATAATAAAACTGAACAAGTGAACATGGAACTACGATGCTATAATTGTTTTGATTAACAACCAGAGTTTTTTTTAACAAAGTGTGGACCAAGGTATATATTTTAGGTTTATCACAAGTTGTCAAATGATAAACTATTTAGTCGAAAAATATTCAATGATTTCATGTCTTATTTTTGATCAGAGTTGCCATCCTTCAGCTTTTTGAGCCGAAAGTCAGCCTTTTAAGTTTTGATCAGCTCTAAACCCTTAGGGTCGACATTATGGATCAGCCTTTTTAATTTTTCATAATTTATTTCCGAATATTCAACTGAGGAATTTTGAATATTTTGAATGTAAATTTAAGATCAAAATTATCATTCAGTAAAATCTGTTCATTAGAGAACAATGCTTTTATTTCTTTAGGTTTACCTATGATAATTTTAATCTTTTAGATTACATTGAACTCTTGCAGTAACTGTCTTAAGCGTTTATAAAAAAAACAATAAATCTTTAGCTTTGAATGCCAGTTGTGTTCAGAAAGTAAAGTGTAATTTTAAATAACACTTCTAACTAGTTTGTTGTGTTCAATTGTTTGCGTTTAAAATTTATTGTCAATAATTGAATCTGTATTTTCAGTTTAAGTAAACAATACTTGTATTGAAAGAATTTTCAGCATAGTGAACAATATTTGTAGTGAAAAAAGTAACAGATTATTAACTAAAAGTATTGATGTGGAAATATGTTCAAAAGTTCGTTTTAACTTAGAATGTAACCTATTTTATAGTTATGTATTGGAAAATAGAAAACTTTTAAATGCTGCAAAATCTAATATGAAACATGTCTATAAATTCAAATGATGTAAACTGCCTATTAAGCAATAAATTATTTTGACAGAGGAAACTAAAACAAAGGAGGGCTCTTACTTTTAAAAATTCGGTCTCTTTGATAGACCTAAGGTGACAACACTGTTTTTTATGGCTTTCATATTTTTTTCGCTGGATTTTGCAGCTTCAATTAAACTTTATTATTAATATAAACACATATTCTGTGAACTCATTACATGGTATCGAAAAGTTTACTTTTGTATAAATCTCAGCTTCAAAAGAGTGAACATTAAAACTATTTCTTCCATCAGACCATGGATTATTATTTTACAAAACTCAAATCATTATATAATTAAATATTAATTTTCCAAAGCTTCTGAGCAATCAAAACTGGAGTAAACGTCTCCGGTTACAGGCCAACTCCGGAGACTGGAGAAAACACCTTAAAACCGGAGATATAGACCCGTACCTAGAAGTTAAATTAAAATATTGTTGGAGGTTACTCAGCATTTGCGACGATCAAACATTATGAACTTTTGATTATAAACATATATTTGTAATTAAAATGTTTTACATTAGTTCAAAAGTGTTTTATCATCATAAGATGTTAAATTAATGGGCCACCATTTTTATTAACAATAGGCACTTTACCAAAATTGCTGTCATTTCTATTGATTATAAATAAAAATATACAATAAAATCTAGACACTAGTTTCAGAAAGAAAAGCAGTCAAGTTTTAAAATATCTCATTTGATTACAACACTGTTTCTGCTCTTCAGTATTTTCATGAGAAATATATTTTGTTTAAAAATGAATGTATTTCCATTACAAAAAAGCCATTTAATCAAATCTTCGAATAGGAAAAAACTGATAGAATAGAGAATCCATACCAAAGACTTATAATTGAAGCGATATAACACAAAAACTCAATTGTTTCCAGTTTTGGATTGTATCGATATACAGTTAACGGATCTGGTGACGAATTTATAAAAATGATGCTTTCTGATTCATTTATAGAGTCTTGAATTTTTATCGTTGGTTTATACAAATTCTTTACACAATCTCTTTTCGGACACATTTTAGAACAATATGTGATGTCCTTCATTGTTTTCTCATAAGTATTTATTGAATTATTGGAAATGACTCCTTTTAACTCGAAATGTGTCTTAAACCTAATTGGAAGAGTTGCACATTGTGCAGGATTTAATCGAATGAGACATTTTTCCATACAATCATTTTGTGATTCATATTCAGTATAATTTAAACAATTTGTACTGTAAGGGGACTGAAGTAAATGATAAGAACTCAGAGTATATTCAATTGATAGAAAAGTTCTACTTTTGAGATAAACTGAATCCCAACTGTCCAAACTTAGCTTTTCGTTGAAGTGAGTCAAATACATAAATCCCCCGTTATATTGAAGATCAACTGCTTCGACCCATAGAACCAGTATTTTCTTTTCGCCTGGATATAACTTTTCTAGGAGTTTGTGTAAATAATTGTATTATAAATTATAAATTTTTCGCTTTTTAAGTGCAGATAAATATTAATAGTTAAGAAAGCATTATGAATATTAAATCTGATTAGAGATTCTATTATTTTGATATAAATTTATGAATTTTAACTAAAAATGTCTTACCATAATCTCGAAAGCTCAAAGTAAAGCAATAATGAAGCTCATTAATGTAAAAATTTGCGTTTGAAGTAACATTATGTTTGCAATCATTTTTACAAGAATTATCATTTAGTTCATCTAATACTGTTGTCATAACACAACAATATTTGAGGGTATGACTTAAGTTCATTTTATCCAATATTTCAAAAACTGACACTTTATTCGGAGTTCCTTTATGAAGTCCACAGAAATGAATGTCAGGAATTGGAATCTCTGCTGAATCAAAAGATGACTCAATGGAAATTGTTGTCGGATATGTGAAAAAGTGTTGACTTATTGTTATTATTTGATATGAACAACAAATTACCACGAATATATTAAATACAACAAATGAAATCTTATGTTCAGACAAATTCATATTGTCTATAAGTTGTTAATATGATAGTTTGAAATCGTTGAGAAAAAAGTCTAATTTTTGTTTGAATATCTCTTAAATTGAAACTGTTGTTTTCATAACAATTTCTAAATTTGAACCATAGAAACGGCTTTTATTATGAAAATAAAAAACACTTAACTTAACGAACACTTTCTAGCTAACTGATAATACTTCAAATCAAATCAATAACCTTATGTAAACAATTAGAAAAATTAAACCAATAAAATAGCTTTTGCTTTAAGACTTCTACTTTAAAATAGATTGTTCTACAAAAAATGTTAGGAATTAAACAAATACAATTTACTCAATACTAGTTAAAAGACATATTTTGAGTGAATATCCCTTCATTTTTAACCAATAAAAGAATCTCTTTTAAATTTGATTGAATTTTAGATCCTTAAAAACTGATTATTTTTAAGGTTGAACTCAAAATTTTAATTCCTGTATTTGTACTGTGTAGAAATATCGAAATCAAGTGTTTCAAGGGAGAAAGTAAATTCATTGTACAGTTTCCGAAACAATAAAATAATAGAATTGTAAAGTTGCTTTTCACTGTAACATGAAAACTTAGCTTTAAAACCAACTTTACATAGCATTACCAAATTGATTTTGCAGTAACGCAAAGTTGGTTTTGAAGCTAACTAGGGAGGGTGCGAGCTGAGGAAGTCAGATCAACATATTTTTGATTTGGCATTAATCTATGCGACAATTAGATTGACCAAAACTCAAAAATTCGTGCTTATGGGCTCTCGTTTGTCCTCAATCGGTAATGTAAAATGCAATCCTTAGCATTGCTGTGTATGGCAGCAATGTATTCTGTAATGCTTTTGCCTTATGTCATAAAAAGTTGACTTCACTGTTCAGTTTAACGCTTGTCAATGAGTTCAATGCATATGTGTAGCAGTGAACATTTCTGCCATACAAAGCAACGCTAAAGATTGCATTTTATATTTACCGAATGCGGAAAAACAAGAGCTCATAAGCACGAATTTTTGAGTTTTGATCAATCTAATTGTCGCATAGATTAATGTCGAATCAAAAATATCATGATCTGACTTCATCAGTTCACACCATTCCTTAGTAAGTTTTTCATATTGCAGTGAAAACCAACTTAATTATTCTATTTTTTGTTTCGACAACTGTACACATTATGCAATTATTTGTGACTGTAATTCGGGATTCATTCTTGGTTTTATTCGATAATTATGATAAAAGGATATATATTTGCAATAATTATATTAAATTCGAATATAAAAATTATTGATCAAAATGTGAGGGAAAATAGGTAGCTTTGAATGGATTCTACAGAGTTCTATCTTGCAAACAATCTTTGAAAGTTGAATGTTTGCTATTTACTTGAAGTCAATCGATAACAAGATTCACATTTTATAAGCTTAATTATTTTTTCAGTTAATTAAAAAAATTATTCTTGAAATTGCTAATAATTCTTTAGTGTAATTCAGGAATTCATGAATAAAAATAATTACAAAATTACATAACATATCGAACTGATTGATAAAAAAGTTTTGGATCATAAGTTACCTGAGTTTAGTCATATAAATCAAAGAAAAACAATTTTATTAATTTATTACAGCTTCAAAATGTACGATAACTGTAGCACATGTAAAGTCAGAAAACATAGTTTGAAATAAGAAGTGGAAGATTTATATGTAAATCAAATGAGTTCGGGATATGAAGGGTGACATGAATTTTAAAATAGGCTTTAATTAGTGATGATTCAAATGAGTAAACTTTCAAATTGAACGGTATTTTCAATGCGATCACACCAGAAGATACTGACTTAGGTTCGATGCAATTAGCAACGGAACTGCTGACAATTACTCTATCTTTTCTGAACAAATTTTTATCATATGTAACATATTTTTCGCTTCGATATAATGTTGCTCTCGGAATAACACGAACTGATGATCGGTTAGCAATTGAGTACTTGACCAAAACAGTATCACCTTTACAAAAGATCAATAAAATCTTAATAGAATTTATAATTGTTTCACGGTTTGTAACAATTCAATACAGACCAACAAAATACCCCATTCTGTCCAAATGAGCTGATACACGAACGGAACCGGTTTTGAAGATCAAGAATCTCAGAGTTTTCTCAACTTTTTCTCCAACTGCAAGCTGTAATTAATTATTAGTTTTTTATTCATTTAATACAAGATACAGTCATTACTGTGATTAACTTTAAATGAAACTAAAAATAAATATGTTCGTTTTGGTGTAAGTAATAACGATTTTCCGTGATTAATTCAATATTTTTACTTAGCATCAATTATCAGATTTTATCATATTTTAAAAGCTTCATCAGATTTAATTATTATGAACCTTAAGTATTTTCACAGTAAAACTATAATTCAACGCATTTACGTAATAAATCGATTCATGTCCCTTTACCTTTCATTAATACTTACTCTCATTTGATCGACACTGAAGTTTGAAGGACTCATAACATCGAAATAGACACGACTCGACAGTGCGTTTGATAATACACCTCTCTCTATCTCTGCTTCTATATAGTATTGAACGTGTCCGTAAACACCACTAAATGTGGATAAGATTCCACTAAAACAGTCATTTTACGGATTAGAACCAATTCATATGAAAGTAACAATAAAAATATGATTAACTAATACTTAGGTAGCTTATATGCAAACTGCAGATGATGTTCACCACAACCGATAAACTCGACTCCGTCTGAATTTTGAATAGGAAAAATCAGTATAAAATAAATTTCGATAGAGAAGAATTGGCTCCATACACAATTCCACTAAATTGAATGAATGAAATAATATCTTTTGCTCATCCTTCACAACATTTTTCCTACAGTAAAAAATCATAAGATTTAATGGCATTTTATAATTCTTTAAATTCATACGTATATCCATTATTGACGTATCCATTATAAAAAATTTGTTCGATTCCAACCAAAAAAAGTCTTATTTTTCTCAGTGATAAGTTTTTATTAACTTTAATAAGTAATTCACCATTTATTATATCATTAGGTTTATAGAAGTAATCCCTTGGCTCTAACTTGATCTCAAACTTTTCAATAAAAGACATCAACATTTTTACTCAAAATTATGTTCTGCTCAACAACTATTTGTAGTTGTTGTGAGCTGAGAGGAGGCTAAATCTCAAGTGAAGTTCTGGTTCTCAGAGATCTGGGATTCTGTGACAAAGGATTAGTTCGCATGTCATTTAATTTTATCAAACCTCATGACCTTCTATTTGTTGCTTCGGTGATGGCATTACAAGCTGTGATGCAACGATTCCCAGAAAAATCAATAAAAATCTGTTTATATTCTTGGTAACACTTATTCATTTACCTACTATATAGAATCTTGTTTTACTGCTAGAGAATAAACTTATGTTAAGAATATCTTTAATTAGGCGATTGCGAGTATAGAATAAGCTTTTATGCGACGCATCTATAAGAATACAAACTGTAAATGTCTTCCTTGAAGTTTATTTGGTGTAATTACTTTACTAACATCACCAATGGACTGTACGTTGAGAAAGAATGCTTTCATAGATCTTAACAATATTCATTAAATAGTATACTTTTCAAGTTTTGGTCTAATTTTAGTTTTGTGATTTATACCTTAAATCTTTGCAAAGCGCATGAATACGAACATAGTTCAAATACAAGGTATACGGTTGCGTCAGAATCTCGTAGAATGTAAGAAATAAATAAGCAGAGAGAGAGAGAGAGAGAGAGAGAGAGAGAGAGAGAGAGACTATCGTTATTTATTTCAGTATAAATGAAGAAATTTGAAGTACGGTCTTGGGACTTATTTTTGACACACCTTATATAACTTTTCGCACAACTTATATTAACAGTAAATAATAAACTCTTCTCAATTGAATAAACATTACGCAACAATTAATTTATGTAAATACAAATCTAAAAGCGTGTCGCACCACCGTTTCTATCCAATATTTCTCGATAGCGATGAGCCATTCACTGTTTCCATTCAGTGTTAAATTCATTTTTTCATTTATAAAAGAACACGTGCTTTAATACATTTTTCAATGCAAATCAAAGTTTTTCATAAGTTGAAGGTTTCATACCAATTGGTTAGTAAAGTACGTATTATTTGACTAAGGATTTTATGAAAGGTTGCATACAGTGTCTCAAAAATAAACCTTAAGACTGTACATTTACCTTTTGCTTCCATATCAAGCTGTTTATATTATATAAGATCATACTAACTTAATTTAATCAATCTAATTCCCATCCAAGATAATATAAACAGAATTTTATTGATTTTTCGCGGAATCATTGCATCATAATCTTATTATTTAAGCTGTAGATAAAAAGTTAAAGACTGATAGATTAAATGACATGCAACCTAATTCTTTGTCACAGAATCCCAGATCTCTGAAAATCAGAACTTCATTAAAGATCTAGTCTTCTTTCAGTTGACAACAAATACAAATAATATTGGTATAATTGAAAAGTTCGTACTCTCAGTATCAAAGAATGGATTTTACTGAAATTTTTTACAAAAATCTAAAATTAATCCCCCCGAGCACTAATGACCCGCTTCATCCTCTCCTGCCATTTGTCATAACCCGTCGCCACTCACCAGAAGTAATACTGTTAAAAAATCATTTACTGCCTGATCGATCTTTTCTTCGGACGAGAATCGGCTCCCTCTTAAATGTTTCTTAACCAATTCATGTGAAATAGCGTTTGGCTCCAAAACTGAATTAATTTCTTCGGCCGTGTCTTTGGCTGACATTTTCTTCTTAAAACAATAGCCAATAATAACCCGAAAATCTCGAGAATTGAAATCAATTTTTATTTCAGACAACCGTTGTTAAAAAATCATAAAATGCAAACAGAAAGACAGAAAAACTTTGAAACTTGGTGTTCAATATTTAAAAATGACATATTTAAACAAAACATTCAAAAAACAGTTTAATTATCATCAGAATCTGGTTAGGGTACGAACTTTTCAATTATATCAATATTTTAGTGAAATATAGTTTCGAGGAAGAAAGGTTTATGTCTTTCATAGAAAAGTTCGAGATTAAGTTAGAGCTAAGAGACTATACCTACAGACTCAATGATATAATAAACTGTGAATTACGCATTAAAGCTAACCAAAAGTTGTCCCTTAAAAGTGTTAGACTTGTTTTTGTTGGAATTATACAAGTCTTTTATAATGGGTATGCCGCTAATGATCATGCCGCGTACGAATTAAAATAATCGTAAAATATCATTAAATTTCGTAAAAATTCGTAAAAATTATGATTTTTCCTGTCAGAATAAAAGTTGTGAAGGATGAACGAAAAATATTGTTTCATTTGTTCAATTTGGTGGAATTGCATATAAAATCTACTTTTTCAATCGAGATCGATTTTATATTAGTTTTATAAATTAAAAATTTAATCAGTGTTAAGTCTATCGATCTTGGTGAATACCATTTACGGATCATTTACGGTTTGATTATAAGTTACCGAAGCATTAGAGAATGCTATTCATGGATATTTTCGTGCTCTTAAGTAAATTGTATTGACTTTTAGTGAAATCTTACCCACATTTAGAGACATTTGGGACATATTCAATACTATCTACAAGCAGATATCAGGGGTTTGATAATAAAAGATATTGCTAGATTGTGTTCATCTCTATGTTATGAGTTCTTCACATTTTAGTGTCGTTCAACTTAGAGTAAGTATTAGAAAAACTCTTAGAATATGGACTTAAATATTATTTAAACGTATTTAATTACTGCATTTGGTATAGACAGGAATTTAATAAGATGAGTGAAGAACAAATTAGTTAATTACAGTTTTCAGTTCGAGGAAGAGTTGAGAAAACTCTGCGATTCCTGATTTTCAAAACCGGTTTTTCCGCATATCGCATTTGGACAGAAAGAGATATTTTGCTGGTCAGTATTGAATCATAAAAAATTGAATACCTTAGAATAGATTTTAATTGTATCTGTAATATATGTAATCTATCATGAAACCATATGAAAAGTGATGCAATTCCGTTAGATACTGTATATGGTTGCAAACCTATCACCAAATCGGGTTATTCCTAGAGCAACATTATATCAAATCGAAGAATGATTTGCATCTGATGAAAGTCTGTTCGGAAGATATTAGAAAATTGTCAATAGTTCAGTCGTTGATTGAGTCGAACCTGAATTAGTATTCTCTGATGTGATCGCTTTGAAAATGCCATCCAATTGAATAGTCACTAATTAAAGTCTATTTTAAATTCATGCAACTCTTCATTTCCAGAATTCATCTGATCTGCATATGAACTTCTTGATAATAAAAACTTACCTCTTAAAGTAATGAAATAAGTAAAACGTACTTAAAGCTGCGTTTCAAATGTTTAGAAAAATTTATCTCTTTAAAACTTAAATTTGAAGTTTATTAATTATAACGCTTAATTAAACATATATTGAATTTTATTATATGAATAAAGTATGAGCTGAGCTCAATGTTTAAAACAGAATCTAAAAAACAGGTTAACTCGAGAAAGGTTTTTATTATCGGGATGTTTATATAGATCTTCCACTTCTTATCTTAAACTGTACCTTCTGACAACTTTTATGATTTATTATTTAAATTTTAGTTACGAAACTTTATAAACTGTAATCAATCTTTAAATATATATATATATGTATTTGCCTCTTAACTTAATTATAAGCACAGTGGCAACTACTTTTAGGTATATGAAAATATCTTATACTACAGTTGTACTTTTCTTTGTATTTAATAAAAAATATTATTCAATTGGATAACTTGATTTTTGAAAATAAAACTCATAATACCCATATTTAAAACTGGAATAATTTGGTAGTAATATTTTGTTCATAGTGCCTGATAATCAATAGTATATTCAAACTTTAAAAGTAATAAAATTATTCTATTAAGAAAGATTAATAAATGCAATTAAAAACATTGGTAGAAACTTGGTACTGTTTGACCTAAGAAAAGATTCTACTAGATTTGTTGTAAAAAGTTTAATTCAATTCATTACAAGAAGTAAAATATTTTTTAAGTTCACGTTATATAGAATGAAAAATATTGCAACTGTTACAACTTTTTAAAGATAAGTTATAGAATTAAAGGAGGGTTCCGAAACATTGTTAATTCTACATAAACCAGGAAGCTCTAAAATTAATAGAAAAGCTTGTTTCGTCAACTATATTTATGAATCTCCGAAAGTATAATGATTCGCTGACGACCTTCAACTTTGACACTTCCTATATATAGCAAAAAATTCTTGAAGAAAAAATCTCTATATTCATGCAAAAGATTCGTAGAATTTTTTCAAAATTTTTTCTTAAGTGAATACAATTCGATCCTAAGATTAGTATAAAATAGTTTTATGGCGAAAACGAAAATTAAGAATTGTTTTGACCATATTACCCCAAGTGTTTCAAACTTTTATGAAAAAATAAAATTTCTCCTAAACTAGATGGTTTAATATCAAGTAAAAGTTTGAAACACTTTAGGTAGCATAGCGACAAAAATTGAAAATTTTTGTTTTCGCCACAAAACCTATTTTATTAATTTTTAATTCAAATCAGTCTTAAGCTCTTAATGTGAAATCGAATAATAGATAAAAATCATGAAAATGTGAAGCAATTTATCAATAGTTGTGTGTAGTAGTGAAACTAGTGATAGGACTCGACATTGGTTTGTGTCACACTTCACCGATGCGTTGACTTTCATGA
Organism: Archegozetes longisetosus; assembly: GCA_018873245.2. NCBI lineage: Eukaryota > Metazoa > Arthropoda > Arachnida > Sarcoptiformes > Trhypochthoniidae > Archegozetes > Archegozetes longisetosus. The sequence goes on from JAEMBT020000006.1 coordinate 4,679,060, forward strand.
AAAAGGTTCGGATGTGTTACAGACTATGATATTCTTTCCGATTCTTGTATTAGTGAACGATAGTGTCTAAGAACTGGCTTATTATGTGCACTATGTTTTAAAATAAGGAATTATGCTGATGCCTGACCTAAAATTTGCACCGGGTATTAGTTTTTGGGGAATTTTCACTAGAAATTAAAGAAAAACATTACTGGATTTTTTATCTGGAATGTATACATTTTTCGAATTTTATAAACTATATGTACTTTATTTAATTTAAAAGGAATTTTTGAATTATGCAGATCCTTTTTATTGATATCTAGTATGGTTAGGACATTATGAAAATGACGCAAAAACTTTCGCCGAACTGGGTATCGATTCTTGTAATGAAGATAAGAAAGTTTAATGTTTTCGTACCTCAAATCGATGAATCGCTTTATGCAGCAGATCTTGAGTCTAGTTCTTTTCACTTTGTCATTACCAATTTTTTAGGTATAAAATCTTATTCAACTACAAATGGCCCAGAGGTCGTCAAGCATAACATAGCTCTTGATTATGATTCTGTTACCAGAACGTGTAAAATTTTTCGTAATTACGAAGGTATCCCTTGTATTTGATATCACGAGAATCATTTACTATTATGGATATAACCATAAAATATTCCCGAAATTGAATGGAGCTTAAAAATTTGATCTTTGATATTTTGGAAATAGTTGATCGAAATTTATCATTAATAACTTATTTTTGTTATAATAATTTTGATGTTCTGGACAGTTCCTCAATCCTAGTATAAAGCATATTATTAAATAATTACAGTGAAAAATTGATGAGAAGAAATAAAAATGAGAAATAGACTGAATTTTGCATATTTTTTCAATTATTTCAATAATAATTATTAAAAATCGTAAGCTTAAGAAATTATTTTTATTTGTTTGAAAATTTATTCAACAGAGATCTTAAAAATAGAAATAGTTCATAACGATATAATCGCTTATGATAGAATTTGTGCTACTCAAGGATATACGTCCAAAAATATATGCTGACTTTCTAGATTGTAGCCGTTTCAATAATATTACCTTACACATAAACTAAATTCTACCGTTTAAGAAATGATTTCAATCTTTCTTTTTTAAACGAGTCTGACTTTTATTTAAGAATGTTCTTTTACTTACTTGAGTATAACTGCAATCAAACAATAATGAAGAATAGATTCCTTAACAAAGAAAATATGAAGCATTTAGTGTCTTCTGTAAGCTTTTGAGATATTTAGATAACGAAAAGGCTTATAAATAATTATTAATTTTATTGAAATACTGAGTAGTCAATGTCAGTCACAGGTTTGTTTATTATCGAAATTCTTGTCAAAAGTTTTATCGCCAAAAAATTAGAGTTTATAAATATCAGATAAGAGCCTCTAATCACATGAATGTAATGAGTAGTGATTTTCCCCATTGAGGTATTCAATAAGACCTAAGCCCTTTTAATGCACAGATTTTTCAAAAGCGTACAGAAGGAAGTAAATACTTCATATATACACTAAGAAAAGTCAGTAAAAGTAGAATCAAAGGTAATTCAATAGTAATGGCTAAAATAAATTCAAGAAAGCTTGATTCTTGCAAAGATGTTTCATTATTTTTTTCATCAGTTTTCTGGTTATAACAAAAAAATGAAATTCTATTTTCAAGTCTCTAGGGTTCGAATCATTCTTTATACCAACTGTCGGTACAGAAGAATTTTTCTGAGATCTTTTAGATCGAATTCATAAACGAATGCATTACTCGATTCCTCACTTATCTTTTCTCCTGTTACGTAGATCAGTTTTTTTCGATCGAAAAGCAGCTATAAATAACATATCTTTAGACACATCAGTACGGGTATAGGTTCATGAATTAATCCGATTATAATTTAATAGAGAATTTGTAATCCGAACAACTTCACTTAAGCTATTGAATTAATTGTACCTTCGGCTCAAAATGTACTGTTTAAATTGAGTATTTCTGCTCACAAAAAGTTTAGGGGTTACGAATATATTTAAATTAAATTTGCAAAAGTTTTGTAAGTTTTTGAACTTTGAAATAACAAATGATTCAGTAACTTAATTTGCAAAATAAAAAACTGAACTCTAGTTAACAATCTACTATCTAAAACTATTGTAGGAATTAAATTGTCATTTTTAAACTAAAAATCAATGTTTGAAAATAAAATTATTAATTTGATATCATGAAAATTTAAATGAATCATAATAAGTAATTTTCGTCTGAATAAAAAGTAAAACTATTTCTTAGTTTTTATTAATTCACGAAATCTATCCCTTATGCATCTGTTCATTATTTGGTTTAACTCTGCTCCCAATCGCTCAAATTGAACAAAATTTTTTGAACCGACTGTACATAAGAAATAATTTTCGTCAAACGTAACGATCAATATCTGTGAGCACTGATACAGACATATTGGCTTGATATATTGACTTTGGCTCAATAAATGTCGTAATATTCCTCTAGTATTTGTCAAAACAAGTATTACTTAGGCTTCTGTTTGACATTTTTGAACAATTATAATTCTTATATCGTTTCCAATCAATTTTTCATTGTTATTCCTGTTGAATATCTCTTTATGACTTAGTACCTCTGTGGTATAATACTGGGCTTAGTGCTTCTTCTCCAAACACCATATTTTCGTACAGATTTTTCATCTCAATTCTTTATACGAGTTAGATTTTTCAGTTCACGACTTCGCACAACGGCTTTTCATCGAGAGACACGCGAGAATTCTTAAAAAATTATTATTCAGATAAATAATATTTGATATAATAAAATCTTGTTTTGAAATCAGTTTGAGTTAATACCCCGAAATTGAACCGTTTATTCGAGTAACGTCGATTATGTATAGCTTAGGCTTGTTCAAGTTAGGATAGATCATTTGAAAATTTTTATTTCTCTCGATCATTGATCGAAATATTTTCAGTTAAGGAAAAATTATTTAGCGCCAATATGTCTCGCTCTAAAACGTCTGTCGCCAAAATTCGCTAGTAAAAGTATGGAATCAATGCTGAGATTAATAGAATTGCTCACAATAAACTTGAGAAGCATAAGCATTATTGAACATATGAACATAAGTATAAGTGTAACACTTAAAAATTCAATCACAGAATTTTGGGACTGTATTCTTATCTTCGTTATGAGGAACGTTACGGTTTTATTACAATTCGTTTCTTGTTATCTGATATTTCTTTCCATCTTATTTAATAGAATCGACATAACTCTCATTACAAATTTTTGATGGCTTTTCGAAAAACTTTATTTGAGATAACGTAAAAATTTATAGATAATAAAATTCTATAGATATATGAACCACTATTTAACAGTATTGCTTTAATTTTTTATCTGCTAATAATCTAACAATCGAAACTCGTTATAAAAGAACTCCGGCTATGATCCAAGTGTTAGAAAACTTGATTTGAAGTTTTTATCTCTGCAGAATTCAACATAAGATTCGATAGTTCAAGCCGTTATGGATAATCTTGATGAAAAGTTTTTAATTTATTTTATCCAAACAACTATTTAGGGCGTTTCATGTGAGATATAATCGAAATAAGGAATGTTTCGTATTTACAATTAATTACAAGGTTTCGATACTTCATTAAAACTTATTCAGATATAAACTGAAAAGGATGATTGACCCTCCAAATTCTGGAACACCTTTATGAAATGAAGCCTGTCACATCGCGTTCAATAATGGTATTCAAGGTTGCTGACCGCAGTAGTATGCAATTTGCAAATTGATATAATTTATATTCAGTTAAACATTCAATAAAAGTCTATTGAATAATATAAGCAGCAATAGATTTTTCAACTGAAAAGAGATCCTGTTATCTTCGTTCGACTCGTGTTGCTCCTCATAATTTCATAGGCTTTCAAAAAAATATCCAAAATATATATTAGGCTGTTCGGAAAGTCTTTTATTCTTTTTAGTTTGTCTAAAATACTTGCAGGTTATATCGGTTTTAGATTTGTTTACTTATCGAATCGAAGAGCTAAACTCAAGCGCAGTTATTTGTCTTTAAATTTTTGCATTTGAAAAATTTTAGATTATAGTGTCTTAAGTAGCCGCCATGTCTACAGACCAAGTCCACACTCGCAATTGTATGCTTTATGAGTTTAAGAAAGACGGTAAGGCCACGGAGGACACGAGAAACACTTGACATGTCTATGGAGACATGTTGGGTGCATCTAAACGTCAGTATCGGTTTCGCTGATTCCAATCAGGCGATTTTGGCCTTGAGAATGGTCTTTGTTCGGGAAGACCGACGGAGCTGTACAATGACTTCTTGAGTGTGGACATTGGAGAAAACTCGCGTCTAACTACCCGAGAACTGGCCGAGAGATTCAATTGTTCAAATTCGACTACTTTATTACTTTAATGCTTTTATTACATTTTTATTTTTTAAAAAATAGAAAATTTTCAGGACAACCTAATTGTTCTTATCTTTTATTAGCTCGTCATATTATCATATGAAAAATGCCCGTAATTGAATTCCACAGTTGTGATATTACTGATACGTTCTATTCCGAAAGCCTACCTGTTTAAAATGCAGAAGCTTATCAAAGTTTATTCGCCTCGTGTTTAGCCCTACCGTATTAATACACGTGCTTTTTATTAATATTTTTTATATACTCAATATGATCCGCATACTGTATATTGAAGTTTTAATTAAAATCATTTGCTCCGTTCACACTAAGATATTTGACTGGTTTAATGGAATTTATGATTAGATATACCATTAGAAACTTTCAAAAACACTACGAAATTGTCAAAACTTATTTTTGGAAATTTCTTATCTCAAATAGTTTAGGGAATGAATGTCCCATAATCGAAAGGCTCTACATGAATGTCTTTAAATCTGTAACTTATTCCAATTTTGTTCTTATGACATCTCAGATAATCGGTGGTAGCTGAAGGTATTGGTTGTGAAAGTTGAGTGTACAGAAATAAGGGGTTGTAAATCTCACACTTATCATCAGCTGGCACTTAAACCTTCGAAATTGGTCTTAGACCATTGTATTTGAAAAGATGGGACCGAGTTTATTGAAATCAGATTCCATTCACTCACTTCTTTAGCGCATTTCTTATAAATGGAATTTGAACCATTTTCACTCTAACGTAATCTTTTGTAAATTCTCAACGTTAAACCAGGTGCTTTTGTCTCATAGCTCATGCATTTTATGTCCCAAATGACTACTCTCTGACAAGCCTTAAGTCATAAATTCTTACTCTTTATTCTAAAATAGAGCTTCTGACTTCTTTGGAAAGTTGTCTAAACGCACACCCAACTTCCTATGACAACATCTTCGGCGGGTCTTAAGATAATTGGGTCATATTGTGTATTTGAGATGAATAATAATGTCATTGTAATTATTCATAGCAACAATTGGGAACGCGCGTTTTTACATTGTCGAATTTTGATTTGAGAGGAGACAAATAAACTAAGATAACCCTTTCTAACTATTTACTAAGATTTTGAGGAGATTTTAGACGATTAGGACCTTGGATAGTATTTTGATATTATATTAATTAAGAAATCTTGTATAAGTTCAGGAAAATAACATAAAGGAAATAACATGAAATGATCCAAAAAGCCACCACATTTATAATATATTTGAGGTTCTTCTAAAGTGATTGCATTTACCATTGCTTCAACTACTTCTTCAGTTTTAGGTCTTGAAATTTTCAAACCATTTTTAATATTTCTGAAGAAAATTTGCCGATATTTCTCAGTATAAGCCGACTGAATCTCACCAGATGTTTGATTCCACAAATTTGTAATACTAGCCACCACAGAGTTCGAGTTAATCATTGATGTTCTATACGAAGTAGGCTCTATGGTTATTACTTTGATATTGAACTGATTGAATTCTCTGCGAAGTCCATCAGAAAATGATTTGACAGCATGTTTAGACATACAGTAAAACGAAAATCCAGGGAAAGTTATTCTACCTAAGATGATTATTAAAACAGAAATTGAATTTCATTTATTGAAAAAAAAATCAAAATTATATAAAATTTTCTCGATATTTTTAGATATAGTTGAAAATTTTATATTACCAATTCAAAGATGCACTAGAATGAATTTTAAATTGCGTCTTTTGGAGCAAGACTATCATCAAATGAATGAAAGAAACCCTAATCCAAGATATGCAGTTTAGAAATATATAAGGATTCGAGTTTCTTTTGTTTTATTAAGAAGGAACTGAGAGAAGAATGTACTATGCATTGAATAACTGGTTTTTGTTTGAATTGAATGTTATATTATTGCTATTTTAAAAAAAGGATTTTCAATTTGTTTTATAAATTTATTATGTTGTGTCTATGAGAGTAAACTCTTAATCTGTTATGACTTTAAGGAGTTATATTTGGTCTGAACTAATTATAAAAAAAATTAATTGTTCTGAGAATCTAATAATGGAACGCTTAAACATCCCATCTTAGTAGTATAATTTTAAAATTATAGCTCGAAAATATTCTTAACATCCTTGTATTAATTAGTCTGAAAAGCATAAAAAGATAGAGTAATTGAGAACAAAGATAAGTGAGAGCTTAGACTCTGAGCTATACACTTAAATTACGTGCATTACATTCAATATATTAAATACAGATTATTAATTGTTAAAATCAAAGAGTTGTTATTTCAGTATATGAAAATCCACGCTCGCACCATTTTGAAGTCATATTCAAAGAACTCTCGCAGTTCTATCTGTTAATACTCATGAAACTTTTTTAATGCTTAAATTCTATAAGTACATAGGACAAATTATATAACCTGCAACACTTGCAACATTGATGATTCTGCCTTTCGATTGTCTCAACAAAGGTATTGATAATTTTGCGACCCTCACAACACCAAAAACATTAATAGAAAATACTTTTGATAATTCATTGATATCATGTCCCCAATCTATTGGTCCACAAGAAATAATACCAGCATTATTAACAACAGACCATAATTGAACACCAGATAACTTGATTTGGTTTATAACATTAGAAACTTCATCCAAATTTGTCACATCCATTTTCAATACTTTCATTCTATGTGAACAAATAGACTTTAAATTTTGAGCTCCAATTCCATCAGGAAACAAGACTCCGGCAAATACATAAAAACCTAATTTATGTGTTTCGATCGCCAATTGATGACCAAAACCTGTATCACAACCTGTTATGAGAACCGCACGATTTTTGGTTGATATTTTCGATGTTAATATACGACTATTTATCAAATTCGAAACATTCCACGAAATAATTAAACAAATGATTGTCACACAAAATGTTTCGAATATTTCAAAAGTTTTAGTCACGTAACAAATTATCAAATAATTGATAAATAAAATACTCAAAATAAAAATCAAACTTTTTCTTGACATGATTGATATTATATTCAGTAATCGTTGATCTAAACTTCAAATTTTCATTATTATGATTTTGAATTTAAGTGAAAAGTTGTTTTAAATAAATGAAGATCAAACCAAATCACTTATAACTATGCAAAGCAATAATACTTTTTCTATGAAATCAAAATGATATATTGCTTTCTTAAATAAAGTTTATTAAAATTATAAATCTTAAGCACTGAGTTAAGTAGAGCTACTTGAAGCTTTGAATTCATTTATTTATATATTAGTTTGAACTGAAGGTTTTGAGCCTCCAGCTATATGATGAAAATATTTTTGAATCGCATATATAAAAAAACTGTAACTATCTAAAAGATATTCCACCGCAGAATTTAAATTTTGATTGAGTTTAAGTAAAAAGGTTATCAATTTAAAAGATTGTACCCAACAGTTTCTTATCGAATTCAATAGAGAACTCATCAGAGTAATGATTTGGCTCGAATGGAAGTTTACCTTTTTTACTTAAATTCAATCAAAATTAAAATCCTGCGGTGAAATATCTTTTAGATAATTAATAGTTTTTGTTTATATATATAGTTTAAAAAATTTCCATCACATGGCTGGAGACTCAAAACTTTCAGTTCAAGCTGATATAATTAAAATTTCTCAGCATATTTGTTTATTAAGTTTATCCTAAAGACTATCTTATTAATAACAACTAATAAATATCTAGAATTTGTGGTTCTCAAACATTTTCACCTTAAGGGTAATTAATTAAGTCGTACAAACTCCATAGACAATATTCATAAGTTAATCATTTTGAATGGAAATTACCTCCTGATAAATTCCAAAATACTTTTTAAAAGACCAAACATAAAATTGCATTTAAAATTGAAATAATTAAGCTGCTTATATTTGATTTACTTAAAAATTTTGCAATTAACTTTTAATTATATTAAGACTTCAGGGACAATTTTTCAAAATAAACTTGTTTTTAAGCCTTGAATTGAAAGATTAAATAGCAATCTCTATTCTTTAAGCATATGGTTTACAATGATGAATATAATTATTTTTTTACCAATTTTTCGATTCACGTCGATTCTTCAAAGATATAACTGTAGAAATTTCGAATTCGAACAAATAGTTAATATGTGCACTGGTGCACACTCTAGATGTGAAAAGATTCTGGACACAGCTTTTCAACTATTTAGAGATTGTGATCATTTCAATTCATGAAATACTTGTGAAGAGTTAGTCTTTGAGAGGAAGCCCTGAAAAGAGTGCCACTTAAGTATTTGTGAGAAAGTGAACAATTTCAAATATTTGTTAATTTTATTTATTCTTATTTGTAAATCTTTTTTAAAGTGTGAAACATTTGAGAAAGTTTATATTACTAGTCGTTAAATATATAATAAAAATTAATTAAAAATTTGTACTGTATGTGCAAATATTCATTTTTTGAAGTTATATTAATGTTATTTTTATAATCATGTTTTTATGGATGTAAATCGCAAGTTGCATATAAAGATGTTTCCCTATTTAGCCGTAGATTGTACGCATGCATCTAAAATCAACTACCCTATTAAGCCGTTATTTGTACGCTAGAGCGTCAGCTAAGTCAAATTCAATATAGCGCTCAATACATTCTGTGTGATTCAGTGTGAATATAACTGTATTAGTACGCGATTCTAAAGGTTTAAAATGATTTCTGAAATTTCTATCATTCGTCGCTCTACGATCAATACTTAAATTATTTAATAACTATATCATTAATCAATATTTGACATTTTTACTGGTCTAGACTTCATTTATTAACTCATTTTAGTTTTCATTTGAATATTTCAGAATAATTTTTCAACTTTTCTGATTGTTTAAGACAAAATTAAATATAAAATTATTCTTAGTTTAGACTTTTCGAACTAAGCGAAATAATAAGTAGATCTGATATTTATCTCTAAATGAGGACGAGATTATTGATTAGTGAAATAAAAGTCAGGTTCTTACAGAAAGTGAAAATTTGAATCGCATTACAATGGCTTAACCATAATCATATGCTTTAAATACATTTGAAGTGTGAACCACAAAATTAAAAACAAACCAAACGCTAATTTAACACTTAAATAAGAAATATCTTTTTAACATTCATAATAGTCTTGAAAATCTGTCTCAATGTTTGAATAACACTATAAATAATAAGTTAATATAACAATAGAAATAGACGTAAAACTTGCAATTAATGCATTGACTGTATTTTTATAAACTATTGTGTCGATAAGAACTTAGATTTGCGTTAATTTAAGTCATTTCATTCAACTAATGGTATATATATTTAGTATAAATTTATATTTTTAATAGTGGAATAAGTTTTATTATAGAAGCATATAAGTAAATAAGGGAGTGTCACTTTCACTAAGAATACAGACAGTATTGTTTTATTTTTCTGGAAATCGTTGTATCAAAATGTGTGCACAATATTATTGTTGAAAATAGTCACGATCTCTATTCATACATTAATGTTTTATAATATTTTTACGCAACTTAGTAAACATAACTTTGAAGAAAAAAGACGAAAAGTGTTCAAAGCGCTTATTTCGACTGAATTTTATGTCTATGTTTTAGATTGCAGACCAGTTTTTGTTTAAATAAAAAATATGCATTAGTTTGAAGTTTTGAACGAAATTTTGAGCCTCAAACTCAAGTTTCTACAAGCTCAGCTCAGAATTCTTGATCTTCGAGTCCTGCTTGTACTTAGAAGATGAGGTTCAAACTGTGAGTTGAGCTTCTGAGCTTACTCTAAAAATTCAAAATAATCAATAGCAATTTTTATAAGCATTCATAAGAGTGAGTGAGTGAGTGAGTGAGAGAGAGAGAGAGAGAGAGAGAGAGAGAGTGTGTGAATGAAGTTCTTATTAATTGCATATTACGCTTTTGAGCTCTAATGTTTACACGCATTATACAAGTTTGAGGTATTAATCATCAAACTAAAAATAAACTACATTTTAATAAATATACTTTTTTAATGGAAAAATACCCCTAAGCTATCTGATCATCTAATAAATATTTTTCTCAATTAATTGCAGTCAAAAAAGCTTCAAAGAATACATTTACAGTTTGAATTATCTGAAAGTTGATTTAACAATCTCATTCAACTAATTATAGACATTCTTAAGATTAGTTTACTATTACAGTGCAGCACAACATAATATATAAATACAAAAGTAAACAAGTGTCACATTCTCTCATAATATAAATAGAATTTCATTGATTTTTCTGAGAATCTTTGCATCACAACTTTTAATATCATCACCGAAGCAACGAATAGAAGGCATGAGTTTTGATAATATCTGGCTGACCATCTTGGTTCGGGTCACTTACGTGAGATTTTGATACAAAGGGGGGAGTAAACAATTTGTTCAATCAAATTTCAGAGATCAATAAGTTTTATACTTAAGTTGCATGAAAACTTTAACCACTGAGAATCACATCAATTACCAGCGAATAATTAGCTGTATTTGAAAGCGTATTTTTATTAGATTTTGCAGTTTTTATTATCTCCTCATTCTTCGAAACGCAATCAGCAATGCATGACATTCGAAAGTTAGACTTCATGCAGATCTCTGCTCTGATCAAATCATTTGACTTCTCTTGTCATCCCATAATTTCTTCATTCGACTAAGTAATCTTTCAACAAAGTCATTACCTGTCGGAATGCAAAGAACTTATTCAATAACTTTTGTTAGGTTTGGCAAAACAATTGATTTTCAAAAGTTTGACCCAAGGCTTATCATTATTCAGAGCTTCATCTTCATCACTAATCAAAGCGGAAGTCAAATTGAAAAGCGTTATCTCATCGAATAGCTGGTCCTCATCTATAAATACTTTAATGAATTTCAATCAATTTTATAAATGCGTGAGACTCTCGCCTCACGCGAGTTGCGCGAGAGGTGGTCAGCCTGGATCAAATTAAATGACATGTGATCCAAAACTTTCTCGCAGAATTTCAGATTTCTGAGAACCAAAACTTCATTTGAGATCTAGTCTTCTCTCAATTTACAATAAATACAAATAACTATTGAGTTAAATATAATTTTAAACAAAAAAAAGTCCATATCTCTCATAGAAAAGTTTGAGATCAAGTTAGAGTCAAGGGATTCCTTCTATAGACTTAATGATATAAGACTTAATACGAATTAAAGTTAACAAACACTTTTGCTGAGAGAATTAATCTTTCTTTGATTGGAATCGGATATTTCTTATAATGGGTATGTCACTCACCAATTCAAATAATTACGAAGTATTTAATTAACTGTTTGTAATTTCACATTTCAGAAATGATGTGAAGGATAGACGACAAGTATTTGTCATTCATTCAATTTAAATGCGTAAACACGCATGAAATCAACTCTTCTCAATCAAAATCTATTTTATATTCAATTTTTATCCAAAGTATAGTTGCAATTGACTGAATCGCTAGTGGTCAGCATCATTTGCGATTTGAATGTAAGTTACCAAAGTAATAGTTAATCATATTTTTATTGATTGTCTCATTCAAATTGATTTAGAATTTTTAAAATGACATTTTAGGCAAGTCTTATTCATATTTAATGGTGTTTATGGACATATTCAGTACTTTGTAGAGACAAATATAAAGAGAAATGTCTTTTACGTATTAAAACAAATTTTTAACTCATAGCGTCTATTTTGATGTTATGAGTTCTTGAAATGTGTCAATCAAATCAATGTAGTTACTCGAAAAAGTCTTTAAATAAGGATAATATTCAAAAGCATTTGATTGTAGTTTTATTTTAATATATTTTTCAAATTTGAGAATTTAATCGAGTTGAGGTTGTGCACATCTTTAGAAACCTTCAGAGTGCAGTAGAATTTAATATTTAAATTAAGCCGAAAATTGAATTTTCCTTTTAGAAAGCCCAATAAGTTGCATAAAAAACTTTCACTACAGTCTCGAGTTAGTCAAAAATATGATTAAAAGTAACGTTCTATAGTTGTACTTCATGAATTAAGTTTATGATAGATTTGTATTGTCAATATTACTAATCTTAACTAAAATTCAAGTTTTGCTCGCAGTAATACGTGGGTTAACCGCGATGCCAAAGCCAATTCCTTGCAAAATAAGTTCAAGTCTTTTAAGGCATGAGACAATTAATAGTTTGGAACTATAATCAAATGCACGAATAAAATAATTGATCACAGCCTTCAGTTGGAGGCAAAGCTGAGAAAACTTTGCGATTTATGATATTCAAAACTGGTTTCGTTCGATTATCAGTCCATTTGGACAGAAAGGGATATTTTTTATTCTATATTGAGGCATCTAAAATTGCAATCAATTTAAGAATTATGTCAATAATTGATTTATTGGCTAGAAATAATTGCATTTAAATAGTTATAAAAATTAAAATTGTACCAAATTGAAGAAGTTTTGTTTTGTTAAATCGCGTCAATTTGTTTGCAACATTTGGTTGTAGTTCATAAGAAATGTGTGAGAAATAATACAAATGTTTTAACTTTTAATCTAAATGATAGATTCATTTTAGAAATTAAACATATTGAAAGATATTTTGAATTATTTTTCGAAACATATTATTGAAAATGTGGAATAATTTAGTTTTATTTCTGTGTATAATAGAATTAGTGACGGGACTCGACAATGGTTTGGGTCGCACTCCACCGATGGGCTGGCTGTCATGGGAAAGATTTGGGTGCGTTACTGATTGTGATACTTATCCCGATTCTTGTATTAGTGAACGGCTGTACAAAGAAATGGCTGATCGCATAGTTGAAGATGGATTCAAGGATCTGGGATATGACAACGTAAATATAGACGACTGTTGGTCTGAAAAGGAGAGAGACTCAAGCGGTAAACTGGTTGCAGACAGAAAAAGATTTCCGAATGGTATCAAAGCATTGGCTGATTATATGCACTCAAAAGGCTTGAAATTAGGAATTTATGGTGACGTTGGAACTAAAACCTGTGGCGGGTATTACTTCTTTGATGTTTTACTTGTTTAGATCCACTGAAAAATATGTTGTCCTCTGACTTAAATGTGAAAACTTGTCAAAAACTTAGTCTTATAAACTTTGATAAATGAGAGAATGTTTTTGATAGATATCCAGCACAGTTTGGACACTACGAAACTGATGCTAAGACATTCGCCGAATGGGGTATCGATTCTCTAAAATTCGATTCTTGTAATGAAGATCCTAAAAAATTTGATGTTCTCGTACCTGAAATGGAGAGAGCACTCAATGAAACAGGTATTTAAAGATGAGTTATTTTGTTGTATAATTGCCACATATTTTTAGGCAGAAAAATCTTATTCAACTGCGAATGGCCGGGAGGTCAAGTTATATACAATATTACACCAAATTATGATTCTGTTACAAAAACCTGTAATATTTTCCGCAACTATTATGATATCTTTGATACTTGGAATCCATATGTCACGAGAATTATTGATTATTATGCCAATAATCAAGATCTATTCTCCAAATATAATGGTATTTAGAAGATCAATCTTTCATTCATTAGAAATAGTCGATCGAAATTTCCTTATTTACTTTTTCTGTTGTAATCATTTTCAGGTCCGGGACAGTTCTTCGATCCTGGTATGAAACATTAGATTAAATTCTTTTAAAAAACTCGACGGATATAAACATTAGACAAAATAGGCAGAAAACAGATTAAATTCTAGGATTATTTGTCAATTACTTAAAATCAATTTTGTGAAGTTATAGTTAATTCTGTTGTTCACAGTATTGCTACCAAATGGGGTCTCGAAATAGCTTATTATAAATGTTTGTCTCTAAACATTTTTCTATGGCATTAGTTTATGAAAATTATAAAATGACTCAAATATCATATTTGGTAATTAGATATGTTAGTTATCGGTAATTTTGGTCTATCATTGGATCAAAGTAGAGCTCAAATGGCTATTTGGGCCATTTGGTCGTCACCTCTTTATATGTCAAATGATTTAAGAAAATTAAGACCAGAATTCAAGAATGTATTACAGAATAAGAAAATAATTGATGTTAATCAGGATAAACTTGGAATTATGGGTAAACGTGTGCTCAAAGTAAACATCAAATTTTCGAAATTTTTTTTATTGTTATAAAGATGTGAATTACTTCTGAATTTCTGAATTACAGGAAAGTTCAGTCGAAGTGTGGGTCAAACCAATGAATCCTATTGTGAATGAAGTTTATTCTTATGCGATCGTATATTTCAATACGAACATTGGACACAATTCAAGATATGTATGACTCATTTTATTGTTTTATTCAACAAAGCAAAATACATTTTTTAATGAGATGTAAAATTGAATCTGTTTTCAGTATTCGTGGCCGCTCTCAAGACTCCTTCCAAAAAGTGATAAAAATAGTACTTTTAATGTTTATGATCTGTTTGAAGACGAGGGAAAGGCAATAATCGCTACTCTTAAATTTAGTGACAGCTTAAAGTTATTAGTCAATCCTGGAGGAGGAGTTAGAATGGTTAAGTTAGTTCCAGTAGAGGCCTATCATTGAATATCAATAACTTTTTGTTAACAGTTGCTTCATTTAATCATAAATGATTATTTCTTGACGAAATTCCAGTTTGTGATGAATTGATTAATTTTTAAGTCATTTACCTAAATCTTGAGAGTTAAATAAAAAGAGTTTTATTCATTGCTTTCATAGTTATTCAAATTTCAATAAGATCTCTAACTCAATAAATTTTAACATCAGAAGATCTATGGTTTGGATTAAAAGTTTAACAAACTGCATATTATTAGTTATAAATTTCTGCCATATGTCTCTAAGTATTCCAAAACAAGGATTGCGTTCATAGTAATTACATGACTTTTTCGTTACAGTATTTAGAAATTATAGCCATCTCGATATTACAGCAATACTTATTACAATTTTTTTGATCACAATTATATAAACAAATGTATTTTTACCTTTAAATCAACAACAAAATTAGAGTGCCCACTTGTCTTAAATCGTTCAGAATTGTCAAGCAAATCAGGTATTGAGTCTTTTTTCTTGCAAAGGTATTCTATAAGATTTATGATAAATTATAACCATGAACTGTATCGAACGGACAGTCGGAATGATCTCTTCTTAGGAAAAGTTGATTCGATTGGTTGTTTCTAAAGCCCATCAGATACTAATGTAGAGTAAAGACGTTGTAAAGTTGGGGTAAATGCATGATTGTAAATCAATCGCAAGTCGTCTTTTTTTAAATAGATAATTAATATCAGTTGGAGTTCAGCTAGGACTGAAATGCTCAAAAGTTTGATAAGGAAACAAATAATCTCAAAAAGAATTGAAACCATGCATGAAGAGTACCAAAGCTATAGTTCCATGAAATATAACATGGACATTTGAGTAGATATTTTATTTAAGTAGAAGTAGATGCTAAAAAATAAGTGTATCTTAATTTTGTATCGCGAAAATCATAACACAATACTATTGATATTAAGCAGTGAATGTGCGTGTTTGTGTGCGCGCCGAGTCTCCATTCACCCGCGTGCAACCTGCAGTTCATTTACCAACGAACACCATCGACCTGAAACTAGCCAGCAATGTGTTAATTTTTTATACACTATATTGGCAGTACAAGATTGACGTTAGATAAAATAAGACCGTATATTCTTGAAAATACCTAATCCGCAAAAGTGATCTACTCCAAAGTCATATGAGGTTGAAAAGAAAGTCTGAGTATTTTGACCGTGTTTAATCAACATTATTTTTGTGAAGAATGGTTATGTTTAAAAATCAATTTCAGTTGCATTTCCGTATATATATTATTTGTCTACAATTTTCTTTTGGAATTAATTTTGGTATCTATTGATAATCAGTTCTTAAGCCATGTCTTCAGATGAACTCCACATAAGACATTGCGGATGAATCCAGGCTAATGGGTCTAAAGGGGCTCCTGACCCCCAAGTGTGATAGATCATTGGATCCAGCTCATCGAGCTGAATATTTTGATACCACACTTGACCACTTCTGGCCAACTAGACCTAACTCCCTAGAAAATGGATAAATCTGACTTTACCAAGTTATAACCCAAACCATGTTATTCATTACGAGGTACTAAACCAAACAAAGATGGATATCTCGAGAACTACTTGTGATAATTGGCTAAGTGAAGTATCAAAATGCTCAGTTTGATATCCAAAGTCTAATGATATATCGCTAGGCTGGGTCAGCCACTTCCGTCGGGAATTGGCCAGAAGTAAAGCATGCAATGCCTTATGTGGAGTTCATCTGAAGACATTGCTTAAGAACTGATTATCAATAGATATCAAAATTAATTCCAAAAGAAAATTATAGACAATTAAGATCTTATGTTGGCGAAGGCATTGAAAAAATAATTTTTAACCAACATTATTATTCTGCTATAACATTAATATTGTGGAAACTATAACAAATTAATTAGCTGGAAACTTCCTTCTTAATCGAATGAATAAGTAAAGGTATTATAAGACTATTGTTGACAGTACTATATTTGCTAAATAACAAAAGTACATTTGCTTTTGTTAGATTCTTTGCTTTGCCGGGAAAACTCCGAAATTGCTAATTTAATATTGGCTAAACCCTGTTTTTCTGTTTCTATTAGCAGATTTTCATTTTTTATCAGAATAAATGCACTAAATGTAATAAATTTCAGGTTCAGTAAATTTAGTTAGTAATTGTTTTGTATACTATAGTACCACCACCACCACCACCACCACCACTACTACTACTACTACTACTACTACCACTTATAATAATATAGTATAAAGCGATATAAAAGAGCACAATGTAATGTGAAATAGTATTAAGGCAGCTGAAAAGTAATTGCATATTCATGTCTCCTTGAAAATAGGTATAAAAATGACATTCTGGTATTATAAAACGTAATTGATTCCAAGCTTTATGACAACTTCCAAACCCTTTGGTAGTCTTCATATTCAAATGATGGCATTCTGTAAATTAAGTTTGCAAATAACTTCATGATAAGCAACTTCTAAATCAAGTTCACTTGCAAATCTTTTACTATTGTTTGGCTTCTTAATTCTAGCGATGCCGCCATAATCACAGGAGTTCAAATCAGAGATATAAGGGGATACTTTGATTTCCCCTATCGATGTTTAGTCAGGAAATCCTTGACATTTTGATGCTTTTTGTGGTCTTCCACTGTGGCTCATCTCGACATGATGTACGCCTTTCATCCAGAAATCGATGGTAAAGATTATTACCTGAACTTGCATTTACATATAACATCATGTTACTCAAGATTTGGACTAAGTTTTAATGTGTTTTTAGTTATGATAGAACTTGAAAAATATGAAGTTTTGTACTACATTACACAAGTAATAAGAATGAGCTTATGAAACAACTAATAATGGTCCCAATTCAACACATCCTCGGAATCTTTTAATGGCACTAACAATAATTCTCTTGGCAGAACCTGGCAACAAGATTGGCATTTCCTTCGGATGAGTTTCGTTTATCAGTAAGTCGAACTATATCGGCCACACTCAATCCAAGTTGATTGTCCTCGATCAACCTTTTGCCTTTTAGACCATTTTTTGAGCTATCAAATCCTAATCTGGAGAAGACAAGTCGGGTAAGTATGAAGGATGAGATTAAGACTAACTTCTGGTCAGTTCCAACATTAAAAGCTGTCGCTTGACAGGATGGCTTTTCATATTGGCTCTGACTATATGTTAGTCTTCATCGCATCCTTCATACTTACCTGACGGAGATTAAGAGTAAAGTATATTTTGGCAGATTCCATGTAAGAGATCAGCGACAGGTGAGAAAAATTTCATAATGCTCGCTTTTGTAAAGTACCCAAATATGCCTTAAATAAGCATTCAAATTTTAAACTAACTACAATCCAATTTCAGTGGTTATAAATCTCAATTTTTGAAGACATAAATACAGTAAAAATTTGTGATATTACCTGTAGTTTAATTTTTAATCCTTGAGAAACAAAATTTTTGAGCGTTACACGATTTCCCCCCATACTTTTGAGCTATCAAGTCCTAATCTGGAGAAGACAAGTCAGGGAAGTATGAAGGATGTGGAAACTTTTGGCAGCACCTCGCAACAAGATTGACAATTCCTTCGGATGAGTTTTGTTAATCAGTAAGTCGAACTATATCGGCCACGCTCAACGCAAGTTAATTGTTCTCGATCAACCTCTTGTCTTTTCAACCATTTTTTGAGCTATCAAACCCTAATCTGGAGAAGACAAGTTGGGTGAGTATGAAGGATGCGATGAAGACTAACATCTAGTCAGAGCCAATATGAAAAGCTATCCTGTCGAGCGACAGCTTTTAATGTTGGAACTGACCAGATGTTAGTCTTCATCTCATCCTTCATACTTACCCGACTTGTCTTCTCCAGATTAGGACTTGATAGCTCAAAAGTATGGGGGGAAATCGTGTAACGCTCACAAATTGTGTTCCTCAAGGATTAAAAATTAGACTACAGTTAGTATCACAAATTTTTACTGTATTTATGTCTTCAAAAATTGAGATTTATAACCACTGAAATTGGATTGTAGTTAGGTTAAAATTTGAATGCTTATTTAAGGCATATTTGGGTACTTTACAAAAGCGAGCATTATGCAATTTTTCTCACCTGTCGCTGATCTCTTACATGGAATTCTACCAAAATATACTTTACTCTTAATCTCCGTTTAATGATAGATTCACTACATTAATATTCATAGATTGCAAGTTTTTTTTATAACTTTGGCCGTAATTCTCGGGCTTTACGTCATATTTGCTGCAATTCTGTCATCAGTTCGGTTGTTGCATAACGTTTTCTACCACTTCATACTAAGTTATGAACTGTTCTAAAAGTATTGACTTAGGGCTTAAGTGTGAATTAACCAAATTGCCAGCATGGGAAGGAACGCGAGTTTGGGCGAGGAATTAAACAATTAGAACTTAACTGTCCTAAGATTCTGTCAGCTAAACCTAAACAAAATTTAAAATAGAAGATTAAGAGTTATGAAGTTTTGAAAATTTACCCTTAGCTTCAGTGTTATTTGTGAATAAGACTGATAAACATATGAAGGACTACATCGTATCTTTTCGGCTATGGTGCGATATTGTTTGCATTTATTTCTCATCCGAAACATCTGAAGACGTTAGGCTTGAGTGAATTCTTGTAATTTGACCACTTTTTTAAGAAACTAACTTTAAGTCGATATATTTCGATTGAAAAATATTGTCAAGTCAAACAAGGATTTCATTAGAGTCTTTGACTGCAAGATGGGCCTCTTCTCTGCCTCAAAATGTCAAAAGGGCTTATCTATTAAAGCATTCATTGTATTTAGCTCCTTAGCCATTCAAATTTACTAATTCAATATTTTTTAATCTGAACCTTACATTAAGATTATGAATATAAGAATTAAACATTACTCTTAAGTTGAAAGAGAATCTTAACTAAGAATTTAGAACTAATCCAACTTTTGATACCTTTATTAAGCTTTTATCCTGACATCAGCCTGATATGAATGGGAGCTTGTAGTAATAATCACTTGTATAATATTAAATCATTGATATGTTGTATTATTTTTGTTTTTATATTATCAAAACTTTTTTCGATAAAACTTATCAAAGACTTATCTAAATATTATTTAGCCATTAGTTATGAGTTGAATAATTTATTGAAATCAAAACTTATATGAACATGTCTTAATTTATGCATTCTGACGTTTGAGTCACAAGTGTGAGGCTCAGATTCAAAATGATTCAATCAATCGATGAGAATAAGCGACCAAAACTTAATACTGAACATCAAATTTTTGCCTGGGTTTTATCATTAGTAAGATGTCCTTTGAAATCTGAATATAGAGAAGAGGCTCTTGCGGCCAAGCTTCACTTGTTCTTGAATAAAACAATTTTGGCTAATCATTCTGTTATAGCCTCTATTCAACTGGTACAGTAGAAAGATCATATTCGCAGTGAGAGACCTTTGGATTGAGACTTACTTTTCTTTCTAACTAAGCATATTCTAATTAACTTGCAAGCAATAAAATGCCATAAAATTCAGTTAAAATAAACATTTGAAAAGTATGCGAATTTCGATTTTCAAAAGTTATGTTTATTTAATTGACCACAAATCGTACTTTTAAGTATTTAAAGTGAAAATTGTAAGATTCTTAGAATTGAAATTTATTTTTCATAAGAACTGTAATTTTCATAAGAATTTGACATACTCATAGCCAATGAATGAGCATCAAGTGGTGTGCGTAGACCTCGAATAGTGTGAGCCTCGAATAGTGTGAGAATGTGCGTATTATGATGCATAAAAAATAGAATGAATGCTGAGTTAGGTGTAGAGTCTGAAGAAGGAATCATTTGCGGTAGACTTTTGTTAAAGATCATAAGATCTAAAATACAGACTAAACTTTACAATATAATGAGTTTTTGTAAGTTTATTCTAGGAATAGCAAATAATTCTCTTGAATCAAAAGTTGAGAATTCAACTCTAAAGAAATCAATTGGGCTGAGGCTTAATGTCAAACGAATACCACATATTAGCAGAACTATTAAGAGGTGCTACAAAAAGAATCAAGTGTTGGACAGATGGAAATGCTCAATTGCCGAACATTATTGCAACGAGGACTTCAAGAATATTGAAGCATTGGATCAGGTATTTATTTGAAAACTTTTGTGTTAGAATTTTATTGCAGTCAAAATTTTTAATTTTCTCTATTAAGTCAATTGAAATCAATTTGAATATTGAAAACGTGTGCGGTGCTTATTCTAATACTTTTATACTCAAACTGGTAATAATTTTATAGATATTTTAAATCGTTATAATTGAACCTATATATTGGGCTCGAAGAGAGAATCTGCGCAAAATTCAATTGCTTATAACTCTTAATGAACGAGAAAAAAGGATATTTTAGATAGAATTAACGTAATAATAGATAAATAATTTTAGTTGTTGGTAATGATCTGTCGTCGGGCGCGATTTATGTTTTAGTTTCAGTATGCACTAACTTATCTTGGAAATAGCTTTCTGGTAATTTCTTCATTTCATTCTAAATCTTTTAATCAATTGTTCAACAGATGAATGTATAAAATATGAATCATGGCCGTAACCATTTGAACCATCTATTGTATAACAACTTTTGTTGTCTCCAATAGTGTGTTGTTAGTGATGGTTTAATAGCATCCATTCTTTATTCATTTAAACAATTTTTTGCTTTAATTTTTGATTTTCATTACTTCTTTGAGCAGTCTTTGAACTTTTTTGATTCCTTATTTAACTAAATAACTTTTAGCAGTTTTATCACAAATATTTAGTCCGTTTCCCAATTTTACACAACTTATACAAATTGTTCAGTATATTCTTCCAATTATCTTCTATGATTTGTTAGGCTTTCAGTCACTATCAGATTTCCTTTCGGGTTTGTTATTTTCTATTCGACTTATTTCACGACGCACAGTTGTTGTGCCATTACCTGTCCTAAAAAGATGACAGCATTTGGTTTCCCTTATCTATATTTTGTTTATAGGAATTTGCAATCAACATTATTCTCTTATCTTCATTTAACGTTTGCATGTTTACTAAATATATTTATTCAACCATATCAAATTCTAAAAACTACGATAACTGCACAAATTAATTTATGTACCCGGATTTTTGAAAAAACCTATATACGCATTACATGTAGACTTATTTTGCGCAGATTTTTTCTCCGAGTATGTTAATCTTCACATCAGGGAAATCTTGAAGAGTTCAAGTCAAAATAGTTTACTTAACCGTCTTTCACATTCATAAATCTATCACATTATATATTGATTTAAATGTTATTTATCGATTTCTAAGATAAAATTTTCAAAAAAATCATGTGAAATAATCAAATTTGAATTTATAGCGCAAGATCCATCCATTTTCAACCCACAAAACAGGGAATGACATTTGTAAGTCTTTTTCATGATCAGACTTAGGATAAAGGAATGCCATAAAACAATAATTTGACAAAATACTTTATTTTAAGGACTACGATATGAAAGAGTAAATAGCATCAAGTAATAGCATCCAAATAATTGCCTGAAAGTTGAGCGCAACCAGGTTTCAGATTCAAAATCTAGCGCACTTAAACTCAAAATGATTTTTTCATTATATTTTTATTCATTTAAAATCAATTTTAAATTATAAAACTCATGAAATCCATAAAATTAGGCAGAGATCAGACTCTAAATGTTTGCCTTAATTTGGTAGTAGGCTCTTTTGCGTTTTATGTAATTTGCTTGAGCCAGAGAGAGGACAAAAATGTTATGATACTTAAGTATTATCAATTAATATATGATTACTGATTCGCGGTTAAAACTTGTTCAATAATCACGAAAAATAAAAATCTTATTCAAGGAAACTTTAACTAGATTTTTGTGTTATGAGATATGAATGTAAGTAATAACTAAGTTTTTAATTAATAATAATTGCGTAAGCTTGTCGAGCAAGTAATTCATATTTTCATTATTTTCATAATAAGTGAAAAAATTAGTACAGAACAACTTATTACAATGATAGTATTAATTTATCTAAATTTATAGTCAATAAACGAAACACAAGTTTCTTGAAACATGAAGTTAAACATATTAATATTTTCTGGAATAAGCAAAAATGAGTGTCATAAAATTGATTAGGATTACTTACGGAAAATAATGCAATAATCTTTAAACTCACTTATTAGTAGAATTATTTTAAAATTGTATATTAATTTGGAAAAGTTCATATCAAAATCACAATATTTTAAACTCTACGAAAATAGATTAACTGTAAAATAAAATGGTAGAAATACCCAATCAGCTGAACTTTAGAGATGAAAATTCTCTATAAGAATTAATAAACTTTTGGTGATTAAATTGATTGCAAGACAAAAAGCAATATAAACAAGTAATATGATATGTTTTATAACATAAATAAATAACTATTCTGACTACTATCTACACCAACTATATGAAATGTAAAAGTTTAAAACAAAGCTTGAACTTGAGAAAACGATGTTCATAAGTAAAGTTTCATGTGTTGAATGCAGTTAAATGTTTTATTTGTTTGAGAGAATAGTTTTCAACTTTAGACAAACTAATATACATATCAATTTGCTTAAAGTTCACTTTAGAACTATTCTGTCAAATAGAAACATAAAACATTTGACTCTACTCAAAATAAAACTGAATTTTCATCAATAAGTCAAATAAAAAGTTTATGAAGCAGTCTTTAGTTTTGCAGTTTAGTTGTAATTAAAGCGTGTCTTCAATATGTTAGTAAAAATATTAAAATAATAGCTTAAAGAACGCTTTTGGATACTTCTTGTGAAATTAACTTTTAAGCAGTTGAATTTACGCCTAAACAATTATTGGAATGTAAATTAAGTTATTTATTAATTTTAGTAACATATTGAATACATGTTTTAACAACAAAATACTGCAAAAATAAAGACTGTCTCATGGACTTTTTATTTGGCTCATTGATGAAAATTCAGTTTTATTTTCACTCATATTTTGATAATATAGTATTGAGTTTATAGACTCTGACTATTAGACTATTTGACTTAGGATGAATAGCCAGTCTTATCTGATTGAGATCTTGGTAAAGAATTTTCTCAAAAGGAAAACCCGCGTTTAGCCATTGTGTGTGGGCAAGGACTTTTGGTCTTGTAATGAGATAGCAAATATATTCATATATTTTTGACCAAAATATCAGATCTTAGTTGCTTCCAGTTCCGGAGAAAAAATCTCGTTTTTTTAACATTACGTCTATGGAACAAAACTTAATTTCAAAAAGTTAATTGACCCCTATCCTACTTAGTTTCTTTATGGAACTTCGCTCAAAAATAGATGAAAACAAGGGAAAAATCTTGGAAAAATTTTAGAGTAGTTCAAGAACTGGAACATAGTGATATCGACGATTGAAATTTTCATTTGATATGTGTTGCCTTTTATAGAAGAAGAGCTCACTCAGTGGTCATTATTTTTATTACTACCAGGCGTTCAACTGTACACAACTGAGCCCAAATCTGCCTCAAACTATGGGTCAGAGACGTTTCATCGACAACTTTTCACCGATAGTCGTCAGATCCACAATGAATACCGATGAATGGCTGTATAACGAGTTTGAAGCACTCGTTATAGTGTAATTAGTTGATTTTTAAAGAGTGGTATTCCAAATTTCAAAAGCTTACAACTCTTGAAGCGTTCATCTGATATGCTTAAGACTTATATTTCTGGAAACTGTGTGCAAAAACTTTTCGAATGATGTGTATATTAACATCTGTTCCAATAGGTCCACCGATGAGCATGGGTGATATGTACGTCATTTTAAAGCTTTTTGCACACGGCTTCCAGAGATATAAGTCTTAAGCATATCAGATGAACGCTTCAAGAGTTATTCACTTTTGAAATTTCGAATACCACTCTTCAAGAACCAATTAATTATATGATAACGAGTATTTCAAACTCGTTATACAGCTACTCATCGGTATCTATTGTGAGCCTGATGACTATCGGTGAAACGTTTCGAACCTATAGTTTGAGGCAGATCCAGGCTCAGTTGTGTATCGTTGAATGCCTGAGCTTAAATATTTATGGAAATCAATCTACATAATCTTGTATTCACTATTCATGTTTGAAGTTTTATCTAAATCTGTTGACTACTATTAAATCTTGAAGTTTGTTTTAGTAAATATGAATAAAGAAGAGAATCTGAGGTTTAGAGATAAAAAAATCAGTTGAGAATTGATTTTGACTTGTTTCAGCTAAACTGACCAGTCCCATTTTGCTAAGCTGACTTCTGCCAACCAACGCCAATCATGAATTAAGTCTCTCACTATATGAGGAACAATTAATGGAAATATAATCGGGTATTATTATAGAACGACTATAAGATGTCTACTGAGCACAAACTTTGTTAATTATTTCACACTTTAGGGTTGGTCAAATAGTTAACATAAATACTTTCCAACTCGTCTTTGATTAGTATTAAATGTTCATGCTTATACAAATACTGATTACGAATTAAGCGCTGACATTTCAGTAATCAAAAATATTTTCCTTAATATGGTAGAATTCAACAAATAACACAAGGACTATGCTTCACTAATTGCCTCTCATATGATAATATTTATGAAGTTTAAACAATTTTCTAAAATTAATTGTTAAGTTATAAATATAGAGGAAAGCAAGCTAACTATTTTTTATTGAACATCTTTTCAGTGCGGAGATTACTTCTCACATCTTACACTTGAAATGAAAACAAATCCAAATATTGAATCGTTAGATTTAAGGGGTCTGGTACTCAACACCAAAATTCTAGAAATGATCAACGAGTTGGCTCCAAATCTAGAATGTCTTCACTTGAATTTCATAAGAATGGATTCGAAAGCATGGACTTATTTTGTCAATGAAATTGTACCAAAACTAAAACATTTATCATTAGATAATGCGCTCAAAATTGACCTACATGAAAACAATGAATTTGAAATGGATTTTCTTTTTATAAATGGTATAAATCTTGAAGAAGTAAAGCTCAATATTTATCCCATAGAATCACAGTTTGACTTGGAGAGTTTGAGATATTTTCAGAGGAATATTATTTTTATTCACGTTAGTGTTTACCCGCCAATCAATGATTCAGTAAAAATGAAAGATATCGTAACCAATTTATTAAAAGGTAATGCCGTTAATATTGAGTTTTTAAGATTAGAGTCATCAGAAAACTATGATACCGTCTGTTATGCCATTCGTGAGATTGAGTGTTTCAAAGAACTTCGAGCTTTAAATTTAAGCTTAAAGAATTATGCATTAAATTCAGAATATTCTAATGAAACTTATGGAGGAATAATGAATTTGGAACATCTGGAAAGTCTTACTCTAGACTTCTGGCAGTTTAAAGGAACAAATAAGCTGTTGAAAATGCTTTCTAAATCCAAGTCTAAGAGTTGTCTCAAAAGATTAAGACTAATTGATGGTCAGATCGGAGCTTATGGTTTCAAATCCTTATGCAAGAATTTTCGGGATCTGGAATCTTTACAATTAATTGATGCAAAATTTTTAAAAATCGAACCGATTCTCATATTTATTCGTCAAATGAACAGTTTGCAAGAATTGATTATAGAATATACGGAATCTAATAATTATAGATATTCTGGTAAATTAACTCCAGAAGAATCCAACAACTACAAAGACTATTATTGGTTTCCAGTTGAGAATATCGGACTAATTCATGACATAATAAAGGCCAAACACTTTACTGAAATTTCTTTGATTCAGATCCCGGGAATCAGTTTAGAAGAGCTACATAAATGCAAAGAAATCGCAGAGCAAAGAGAAGAAATGCTGAAGTTAATTTTCAAAGAATCAAATCTCTAATTAATTTTGCTTTACAAATGTTATTCTTGTCAGTTGATTAAACATAATCATGAGCAAGGCCATATATATTCTGAGTTCCCAGTTTTATTCATTAATTCAAAATCTTTGGGAAATTCAAAATACACAATAGCATAAGTGACTATAACCCAAATATAAAGTTTCTGTTCTATTTTTCCCAGTCTGAATTTAGCCCAGATTTTATTGATTTGCTTGAAAATGCAGTCTTTCTTCCGAATTCCGAGATTTTTGTAATTTTATCAAAAATTTAAGAATTTTTCATATTACCTCGATATGAATTAGTTTCCTACTCATACTCTCATTAAAATTTGGTAGTTCTTGAAGTTAATGTTATAAGTGAAGTTTCTTTAACACGAAAATATTTCAGATATTTAAGTGCATTAAATTGGTCTTAAGAGATGAATACTTATATTTACTCTAATATAATGAAAGCATGTTTGAGACGCTTTAAGAAATGATATAGGATAGAAAAGATATCAGATATTTTTTGAAACCTTTTCACAATTAAAGGAATACTCAAGCGCCAGGTTCAAAATATTCTATATATAGGAAAAATTAAACACATTATGAGATGATGTTTTAGCAAGTTTCGAATCTTTTGAACATTGAGTATCATTACACCTGTTGAACAAATATAGTTTTACTTATAAAATTCCGAATTTTCGATTCGATTTTATCTGATTCTCTTTGATTAATAAAATCCATATCAAAATAATAGTTGTGTTCGACTGTAATATTATTGTCCTTCAATATTTGTTCCATAATAGAATTCTGTCAGTAGCTATATGTAGAACATAATCATCGAATCAATGTTTACTAAAATAAATATCTGATGTTATATTGATTTTTATGATTAAATCATTTAGTCTTATTGTTAATATTAATAATTTGAATAATTGTTCATATAAAAAAATCTCTTTGCTGGCTTTGTGCCTAATTAACATCTTCACATTTGAATAAATAATATCCGATAGGTCTTAAGGCGTCTCATTTTCCATTTGTTGTTAATCCTTCTCCAAATACACTGTTAGATTAATCATTATTTTTAGGTTTTTATATTTGGATAAATTTTAAAGTAGAATATAGTTTTTAGAAATCAAGAACTTATAACAATAAAACAAAATGAATTTGTTTAAAAAATTTTAAAGCCTAATATTTTTTAATTTCATCATCATTTGCTCAGGTAAGTACTATAGAGTGCCAACTCGAGCTTTTTGCGAAATCGAGTTGATGATAATCTCTTATATGTTATTACAGGATTATCAACAATTAATTATACCATTTTATTTCTTTATAATTTTCGAACTAATGGATTTGTTAAAATAATTTTATATGGATATTAATTGACAACTCCAAGATTTTAATTCAACAAACTTTCAAAATGTGCACCTTGGGAAACGACTAAATTACGAAGACGTTTTTCAAAATTATCGAATACGCATTCAAGCACTTCACTTTCGATCGCTCTGATTTCTTTGATGATGGCTTCTTTGAGGTCATTCGTGTTCCTAGGTGGTGTTTGGTAAACTCTGTCTTTGATATATCCCCATAAAAAGAAATCACAGCAATTTAAGTAAGGCGAATACGGGGGCCATTTAACACAATGTTCTGTCACTTTATCATAGCCCAGAGCTGTTAAATATTCACGAAACGTGGTATTGAGACTCTCTAGGACTTATTGAGTCCTGTGAGGTCTTGTACCATCTTGCTGGTACCAGTAACCCTGAACCATTCGCTGACGTCGAATAACCGGGAAAAAATCATGTTCTAATAACTCTAAATACTTTTCACCATTAACTGTTCTTTCAATAAATATTGGACCAATGATGCGAAAGAAATTGAACCTTTTTTCATACAAGATTCAGCTCCAGCAACAACTAAAAGAAGTTGATGTGATTCGGCGACTGAATTTTGCAAATATGATGCTGGATAAATTTGATTCAATTCAGATCAACATTAATAAGATATGGTTTTCGGATGAAGCCCATTTCCATCTGGATGGCTATGTTAACAAGCAAAACTGGCGTCATTGGGGTACTGAGAACCCTCATTTGGCTGTGGTAAAGCCAGCACATCCACAACGTGTTACGGTGTGGTGTGCAATGTCATCACAGATGATCATCTTTGAGTTTGATGGGCTTCTGGGGGTCATTTTCCGTGATGTTCATGACCGTTTCAATATTTTCTGCAGTCCTTGCAGTGAAAGGGTGGCCTGCTTTCTCCTTGCGGTCATCAAGTAATGACTCCGTTTCTTCAAATTTATGAATTAGGCTGATAAAAACATATAAATAAACTAAATATTAAATTTTTAAAAAATCGAGTTTTTAAAAAAGGTTTTTCTTACCTCAATATAGCCATTTTGGTGGGTGGGTCTCGGTCATTAAACTTCTTCCATTCCCTCTGGAC
Source organism: Archegozetes longisetosus (assembly GCA_018873245.2). Lineage (NCBI taxonomy): Eukaryota > Metazoa > Arthropoda > Arachnida > Sarcoptiformes > Trhypochthoniidae > Archegozetes > Archegozetes longisetosus. The sequence continues at coordinate 4,708,248 of JAEMBT020000006.1, forward strand.
TGTTATTGGGCTCGAGCCCGATTGATAATAGCTCTTGACCACAAAAATACGTTGTTCAATCGTAAGCGTGGATATTGTTATAATGGTGCAATCACCATAAGATAATGTTTGTAAAAATTTGGGGAGTTAATAGTTATAAATATATTGACTGTATGGTTTTAGATTAGTTAGTTTCGAAATTAAAGAAAATTAAAATGGTATAGTTGTTTGTTGATAATCCTGTATTTCATATGTTTTAAATTTAACAAATTGAATTTGGTATATTATATATTCAATCAATCAATCAACATTTTAAACATAATATTTAATATAGAAGTGAAAATTTACTTATAGAATAAGATTTTATTCAAAAGCTGAGAAGTATATTATCGAAATAATGTCTTTAAGAATTGCTAATTTAAACAAACAGACAGTATCGGCTGATCTGTTACTCAAAATGTCTCTTAAAATGCAGCTTTTAAACTAAAATATGTAAGTAAACAGAGATTAGTGAGTCAAAAAGAAATTCTTAAAATAAAAGTAAATATATAAAATTCATTATTATAATAAAGTTTTACATTTATGTAAAATATGTGCTTAATTTCTTGAAATTCTTATTCATTCGTGATTTGATAGTTCAAGTTCAAAGATATATCAAATTATTTATATTGATTAATCGGTAGCTGATTTCAATATACAAACTGAGAATGTAACCACACAATTGACATATGCAACAATTGAATTCGAATTAATTACAAATAACTTCGAAAGATTTCGTTTTATTATTACAATTTTTTGATAACCGTTGTAAGTACCCTACCATTTTCAAGCTTGAAGTACAGGTCCATTGATACATTATGGGTGAAACTTCTACCAACAATACCAAAGGTTTTATTGATGTCGTACATGCAGTTATAACAAAAGATATAACAATAAAATAGAAAATTTACCATCTACCAAATAAATTGCCTACATCTGAAAATTTATAATATCAGCAACTAAACAAGTTATATTAATTCACATAATTCACATTCGGATAAAAATTTTTATTGACTAAACAGATCGTATAAAACCAATTAAATTATTCAAATTTTCTTCAATTGAATTTAACATTAATTTATCTGTCTTTAATTGTGAATAAAAACTTCGCAAATTTATTCCATTTCCGTTTTATCCCATATGAATACTCTGTTATTCCATTTAATTCTATTCCACGATATTGTAGGTGAGTTTTTCAGTGAGAAATACATTTTTTATCCGCAGTTCTGCCACATATTTTTTATAATAATTAACTACGTTTCAAAACTACATTAAATTAAGTTATTTTAGCTACTCAACCAAAAGAGTCTTCAATTGTTGCTAAAACTTTTTTGGCCCAAAATATTCAAAGTTATACTTTCTGTCTCTAAAAAGATTCAAGCCTTTTAATCCATGAAATTTTTTGTGGTCTGTGAATTTCTTCTTACGATTTTGCTTCCATTTTAATCCCACTAAATTTTAAGATTGCCATTTCACTTATGTGTAATCCCACTTATTTCTCAATCCATTTTCAGAGAATCAATCTTCGTTCACTAGTTCTTAACTGTTGAAATCTTCACAAATAGTTACTTAAACTACTTGGTAGGAGTCTACTATAATATTCATTTTTATGCAATAGAGTATGCAATAAGTTTGTAAATATATTAATCTTTATATTAAATCTGAACCAAGCGCACAGAAAGCACAGGAAAACTGGTAAGAAGTATGAAAATAATCGTGATGTAAGATCGTAATATACTTGTAATCAGAAGATCTGTTTCAAAATTTATGGAAATCACTGAGAAATTAAAATATAAGACAAATAGGCCAAAGATACAATAGAGTATATGACAGGTGATTGACATTTTAATTCTGTCTAGAATTTAACATGTGAATGAACATGAGTAGTGACCGGTTATTTCATAACACACAGAAAAGAGAAAATTCAATTTAAGGTTATATATTTTGAGATGAGAATAAATGCTAATTTTTTCATTGAAACATGTGTGAGATTTTAAATACTAATAAAAAACAAGTCAAGAACAATAATTAAAATAAAATCTAAAAATAAGCTAGATGGAGATAACTGGTCATTACTCTAGTTCACTCATAAAATGAATAAATTTCAATGATTCCGATAGAACGGAGCATAATAGACAATACAAATACTAGTCTTAATAATTCATGAGATGACCGACAGATCTGTTGAGTGATAAGAAACAGTTGTGATCTAATGAATGACTTCGAATAGAAACAATGAGATCGTGATTTACGCAAATTTTATTCGTAGGCTGATTCCAATACATAAAATAATAAATTTTGCTCAGGTGATAAAAACCATGATTTTCTTCGTCCTTCATTCTTTCCATTATAAAATAAAAATCTGATTTGACTGAAAATCCAAAAGAATCTGATCAGGTTGAAAGTTGTCATTTAGTATGATGTCATTGAATACGCTTAATAAGTAAGGAGAAAATATTTGGATTACTTAACCTTATCTCTATATCTAACCACTATTAAATTAAGTTTCATTCGAATTTGTAAATAGTTTCTAGATCTCTATTGGACATAACTTAAACAAATGTATTCATCAATGATTACTTTTATGTTTTATGAAAAACTCGACTCAAGAATATGGAAAATTAATGGATAGATGGTTTCAGTTGAACACACATTATAGAGAATGTGATAGCAGAACTCATAAATGATAACATTAACGATGAATTCATGGAAAAAAGACCACAAGGTTTAGGTCTATTATTACAACGGTTGGATAGTTCTTGTAAATACAAACTCATTTCAAGCTTGAAATTCAAATCATTTTGATCTTCAAGTTTGAATTTTTCGTTAATTTTATGAGTAATAATATTGACATCAAACTCGTCGTTAAGTTGACCGGTAATTATTATAATAATAACTAGGATAAATAAATATATGATTACATCAATTGAGCTGATAGCTGAAAACTCGATACTTTGTTCGGTTGTTGCGATTTGAGTTATTGTAATACAAATTATTATAAAAAGATAAGATAACCAAATAACAGGTATAAAACCAATTAAATCATTAATTTTCTGATCAATAGATTGGAGTTCCATTTCATGAGCTCTGATTTGTCTCAGAATTTTTAAACTATTACCACAATTATAAATCGAAAGATTTTCAAAATGATTTCTTTTGAGACAGTATGTAATATAAATTGTTTGCATATAAACTAAAATTTGCATTAAACTCAAATTAAATCCGTAAATACTATCAGAAATTGTAAGTAAAGCATAAAAAAGGATAATAAGTATACGAGAAATCAAATTTTGACTTTTGAACAAAATATTTCTTTTGATTTCATCTTTTACCCAAAGAATACTGATTCCAAGCATGATAATAGTGTAAGTGAACCAAAATACTGAGAGTAGTATTGATAAGCGATGCACTTTTACATTTTTAAATTTATGCGAAAGATTTTCTATTGTTTCAAATAATGCTTTGTGTTTCTGTCGATATATTATATGCGAAACAAAGCAAAAAACATGTCTTACAATCCATGATACTAATACAAGATTAATTGTGTCGTAAATGAATATATAGAACCAATAAGTAATATCGAACAAAAAAGCTAGAATAGCTAAAATTGAGAATAACTTTCTTATGAGGTTTCTTTTAATATTTGATTCTAATCCAAGTATAAAGAATAGTTTGTTGAAGTGAAAAAATTTGTTCGTTTCGCTCATTTTTTAAATTCCATATTTTTAAACTGAGATAAAATAAAACTGTTTAGATTATGTCAACTTGAATTCCATGAAGTTCTTGTTTTACTTTATTTTTGGAAAATAGTGTAATATTCTTTTACCACTTAGTACACCAAAGTTTTCCTTTTCAATTCAATGAGAATCAAGTAAATTATCTTCCTTCGCATTCTGTGTTACTGGCAATGTTTATGAAAAAACATTCAATAGAAAGTGTATAATTAAAAACTAGAATGTAACAGTTGTTTAAAGACTTCAATGAATATTCTTAATAACTTTTCTTCTATGAGAATTGATTTTATAATTAAGCACCTATTCAAAAATATTATCTTTACATTTCAATTGAGAGCAATTTTGGATCGAAAAAGTATTACTGTTGAAAAACATAATAATTAATTATATTCCATATAGTTAAAACATATTTCATAACTTTCATTAGCATAGTATTCAAAGATAGAAAAGTTTTAAAATTATTTATTAAAAGCCTTCACAGAAGTTTTGTGACGTGACTTTTGTGTCTGTACTTCTCTAAGAAATTAATTACAACAAAAGTAAATGTATGAAAATATTGATTTTCATTTAACATCTAACTAAAGACACAAAATACGAATTTACATATAGTTACTTCTAACTCATTTCATTCGAACTTTTCATTGACTAAAGTTTTATTATACGAGATATTCGAGACAACTATAACTAAGAAATAATTAGTATTTGGTTTTTGTCTAATGAAAAATGAGGGTCTAGTTAAAAATATGATTTATAACTTTATAATTTGTCACATTCAATTTACATGAGTACCTTTTCGAAAATGATTCAATTTTACGTATCTTTAAGTTTATTTAGAAGTAAACTGATTTTAAGATCTTTTTAGAGCAATATGACTACTCTAGAGCCTTCGAGCTCCAAGTACTTCCTAGCTTGCTTTATAAATGAAAGCCTAAGATATTGATTGTTTAATTATTAAGGATCCTCAAAGATAAATTTAATTTATTCTCTTAAAAATATTATTCTTTATATTCTTATTTGCATATCTATTGAATGATGAACATTTATTTTCCTTTTGTTGTTACACAACATGAGTAAAAAATATGAAAATAACAATAGAATGCTAGACAGTTTTTAAGTTTTCTAATGTGTCATCTATATTGGACAGGTTGTAAAGGTTAACATCTATTACACGCAAGGATTTTATTGATTTGACAAAAAATCTCTCAAAATTCCAACGATAAAGAACTTGTGAATTGTGAAATTTATGTCTTAATTTGTGACATGAGTTGAACACACATTACAGAAAAAGTAATGATAGAGCTTATAAATGATACAATTAAAGTAGAGTTAACAGTAAATAAACCAAAACGTTTTTGTTCTGTTATGACAATGATTAGGGGCTTCGATTAAATACTGGATCATTTTGAGTCTCAGATTTTGATCGATTGATAGCCTGGGCGAAAAACATTTATTAAGATTCAAAGTAATTGCATTAATATCGTGTATAGCACTTTACGAATTAGTGTGGTTATAAGTAAAAACTTAATTCCTGGAGTTTACAATCTCAAGGAAAGACACGCTTTTGGAGACTGAGGTCAGAGCACGATTTCTGAAAGTCTGGTCGCTCTACTACAAACAAACAAAAATTCTAATCATATGGCTTTCTAGCACTGGTAAGCCTCTACCCTAATAACTTTACAGGCATAGCGAAAGCTTTATAAAGGCTTCAATATTGACATCGAATCCAATATGTTTGGGACCATTTCTGTTACCAATAAATATCTCAAAATCAACGTATTTTAATCAATGATACCAAAGAAGATATTGTCCTGAAAGGCATAGTTGAAATTTGATTCATTCCTAAAATCATTTTTATTAACTTTTTTAATACTAAATTTGACAGATGAAAATATTACTGAGTTTCCGTGTAATACTAACTATTGGCTCAAATTAGTAACAAAAACAATAAAACATTGAATAAACTAAGTGTAATAACTAATGTAACAAATGACATGCAACATTTTCTGTAATAACTCTGTATTTTTAGTCAAAACATGATAAAAGAAATGAAAACGGGTTTTGCAGTAATTGAAGTGTCTGCGATCGTTTAATTATAAGACTAATAATCTGAAAATGTTATTAATAAAATTTCAATATAAAATCATTACGAAAGACAGTTTCTATTGAAGGAACATAACATATTTAGTTGTGCGTTATCGAGAGTTTAAATATGCTCTTTCAATAGACGTTATGAATTTCGCACTGATTTAATATTGAAATTTTATTATTAACACTTTCAGATTATTAACTTTAAAACTAGACGTTGGATTTCAACTAATTATGGTGTAATGTTTAAGCTTACGCACTCTATTTTGGCAATTATTACTTATAACTATGAAAAATTGTAATTATGCAATTGCCATAAAAAAAAATTCTAACTCTTGACTTTAATCTGCTGTAACTCAAAGAATACATTATATAATTTCATGAGAATTTGAAGATTTCTTTTCAAAATGAACTTTGTTGATAAAAATCTATAATTTAGTTTTGGAGTTACAAGTCCTCAAACATGAGACACAAATTCACAAGCATACTGTACAGACTACTTTGAATTTTGATCGAAATCGATATTTTTTATTGCGTAAGTTCGTTTTGAAAGTTTATGTTCCCGTAGCTTTTTAATTAATTAACATTTCATATCGTGATCTCAGTGCTATATTGCGATAACTCGAAAATTTTGACGAATTGAGTTAATGCTACTTTTGAAGTAAGATATGAAACCTCTATAAATTGCTCGAATCGAGTCTGAAAACTTTTAAATAGATTTCGAAGTACATTATTTCGAGTACAGCTGTTATAGTGTCTTTGAATTATGATTCTAAACTTTAAACTCAAATTGTCCGTAGCACACTTTTTCGAGTTAGCGCATTATAGCACCGAGGTAACGATATAACAACAACAATAAAAATAAGAAAAACGTCGTATGATTTCAGTTTCTTATTACAACGATTTGCTCATTCAATCAGTTACTGAATCGTTGAGAGCTTAAAGTTTTGATCGTTAGAACGTTTAGTTGAAAAACATTAATATACAATTTCAGTCATTATATCGATGTTGTATTCATTATCAAGTCGGTTAGCAATTGTTAAAATAATTATGAGACAAATGTAAGTAATAATAATAAGAATACAACAAATGATAGAATATACGAGAAATTCAGAACCTGATGCCATAGCTGTTATGTTAAAACACTCTAATGAACTGTTCTGTTAACCAAATAATGTGATGTGTTAACATTTGCATCAGTTAGTTTAGCACTTTTGATATTTTCAGAATCCATAAACTGATTAGGCATATTATGGAGATTGTGCAAATAGTCCAGACTAAAGATAATTTGAATGCTATGAATTTTAAGCATTTATTTTTCACTTTATTTAATAATTTAGTGACGAGTTTGAATATGCTTCAGTATTTTTATCTATATATTAAGTATGAAATGAATGAAATGATTAATTTAAGAATCGAACAAATGGTAATTAAATGAATGAAAGGTAGAAGTGATGCAATTACATTAAATAGAAATAACGGCATCGCTGCTGTTGACATCAGATTTGTGATACATCCTCTGCCATCGTATGATTTGAAGTGAAACCAACACCTCATCGAATGGAAGTTGGACAAAAAATACCAAATGGAGAGATCATGGCATGAATGTGAATCTGCAACTGTAGACCTCCGTTACAGGCTGGAGACATTGTTTCAAAGCTGTAAAGTTGGTGTTTCTAATTCCAAGCCACGACATAAAAATGTTTAATTCATGAAGTAAAATGTCTGAACTGTTTCAATGTACTTGACTTACACCCGTTTATTAATAATTTCCCAGGCGAGATTCTTATCTTGACTCAAAACCTGATGGTTTTCAATCGATTAGAATTGGTTTTAATAATTATATTATTATCCAATAAGTGATTAGTAAATCAATTGTATATAAAAGTTATGATTTCCGAATATTAAATATTAATATTCGACTCGAAGCCATGAAATAATCGTATTTATTTAATGATGAAAAAATTGCTTTGTTTGTTAATCATTTTGGTTGTAATCACTAATAAATTGTTCAAACATTTTGATTTTGAGAAAAATCTGAATTTCTTATTATTATAATCGTAACACATTAATGACAGCAATTTTGTTTATTGTCTTTTATGCCAACAAAATAATAGATTTCGAAGCTTATCATTAGGTGTGAATCAATTCTAATTTGAATTTGTTGTGATGCAGTTTCAATTAAATGTGACTATTGAGTAAAACCATTAATTCAATTTTTTAAATCTACTCTTAGAAAAATGACTAGTTCATTAAATTGACTCATATCTGATTTCATTATGATGACTAGAATAACGGCTAAATTATGACATAACAAATGCTCAATTTACAATCAAACATCAAATTCATTTATTCATAGGTAAGTTTCCATTTGATTTGCTGATATCTTTCACAAAATAATGATGTCACGAATTTAGTGAGCGAATAACTTCAATTGAACACACATTACAGAAAATGTGATAACAGAACTGATAAATGATAAAATTAGTGATGCATTTATGACAAATAGACCACAAGGTTTGGGCCTATTATTGCAACGATTGGATACTTCTTGTAAATACAAATTCATTTCAAGCTTAAAATTCAGATCATTTTGATCTTCAAGTTTGAATGTTTCGTTAATTTTCTGAGTAATAGTATTGATATTAAACTTATCGTTCAGTTGACCGACAATTATGATCACAATAATTATAGTAAGGAAAAATAAAGCGATATCAAAGGACGAAATACCTTTCAATTTGAGACTTTGTTCAGTTGTTGCGATTTGTGTTATTGTAATACAAGTAATTACAAAGAGGTAACCTAACCAAATAATAGGTATGAAACCAATTGAATCATTAATTTTATCATCAATGTATTGAATTTGCATTTCACGATCTCTTGTTTTTCTTAACCTTTCAATACTATTGCCAGATTCACAACTTAGATTATCAAAGTGTTGCTTTTTAAGACAATAAATAATATAATTTGTATGAAAATAACATAATAGTTGCATTAAATTCAAACTAAATCCATAAATACCAAAATTAATATCTGCTAAAATACTGAAAATAAAAACAAATGAACGACCTGTTAATGAATTTTCCACTTTGAATATAATAAATAATTCTGTATCTTCAATAGTCCATAAAATGTATAGTCCAAATACACTAATAGTGCTAATCAGCCAAAAAAGTGATAGAATTAAAGATAGATATTTAACTTCTTTGTTTTCAATCTTATCTGAATTTTTTTCTATAATTTCAAATAAAATGTTGTGTCTTCTTCGATACATTATGTATGAAACAAAGTTGAAAATGATTCTTATTATAAGTAAGATACACAAGAAATCTATTGTTTTACTTATGGATATAGCGATCAAAAAAATAAATGTAATCAAAAACATTAGTAGAGTCAATGTAGAAAACAATTTTCTGAGAAAATATTTGTGAATGTTTGATTCAAATCCATAAATGAAAAATAATTTGTTGAAGTGATAGAATTCGTTGAATCGTTTGATTTTGACCCACATATCGATTCCGACAAAGTTCTAATTTAAATAATACTTAACAATTGTTTGATTTTGAATGTGAATCTGAAACCATAGCATATATTTACATAACTTCACTCGATGTAGTCATGAGTGTAGAAAAATTTGATTGTCCTCAATACACAAAGATTTTGTTCAAAACTTGCAAAGAACAAAATTACCATTTATTGTGAGAACACACTTATAGTAAAAACATGCAATTAAAAGAAAAGAAAATAAATTAATTTTTATGTTCATGTCAATGTTGAACGAATAGTTAAAAATTTTTCTGTTATACAGTAAATATTGATTTTTAGAACTTATTACATGAAAGAACTTATTTGAATAGACTTTTACTAGGCTTCTAATTATAGGCTTTCGTGAAAAAGTATTCTATACTGACAGAAGTTTTAAGAGTTTACGTGTCTCATCATTCATTACTTAGTTGTGACAAGTCAGTCGATGAGAGAAACACTTTATGTGAATAGGGACCAATCCTAGAAGATTAACAACTTTCCTACAAAAGCTTACAATGAAAATAGTATTCATTAAAAACAAAAAAATATACTATTATTCAACTGTATTGGGTTGTCAAGAAATTAATGCCCGATTCCTAAGCCAAGGAACGAGTTTATTTTTTTAAAAACAGAAATTAATCAATAATGTATTGACCCTCATTACCAATGTAGCCCTCCATCTTGTGACGAAATTTTCGATTCTCCTCCTATTTTTTAGATAATTAGATTTGAATTACAACTCTCTTAATTGAAATTAATTCTTTGATAACTTAATATTTAGTATACAGTTGAAAACGTAGAATTATGTTTTCAATGCTTCTCTCTAAGCACTTATCCACTCAAGATTAATTTAAATAATGGTTTTGAGAAGTTTACTTATTTGTTCGTTTGAGTAATTATTACAGAAATACAACGATAGCACTTATGAATGAAGGAATTATTTATAGATATATTAATTATAAATTTTTGATAAAAAAATAGACAAATCAAATGAAAAATAAGTTGGCTGATATTAATTATATCATTTTTCACTCACGCGATTCACTGATGCAACTAAAGTCAAGATGATGGTCAAACATGATAAAGGGTGGTCAATTTCTTTCAAGAAAGAAATGTATATTTCACTCCTTCTTCAAAAAGCATAAAAGGCTTAACTTTATATGTTAAAATGGTATTAGAGGTAAAATCTTATTCTATAATGACTTTTTAAACTTTTGAAGTAGGGGCTGCACTTTCATTTCTTTTCAGAAAGAAATTGACCAATGGATCTTCTTTAAAGTATTATCAAAGTAATGATCAATTCTAACTGTAATACTTTCTTAAATCAAAGCAAAATTTTTTATGAATAGATGATCTCAGTTGGACACATTACAGAAGATGTGATAACAGAACTCATAAATACGGGTACTCAAATTATTTGATAAACCTGAGGTCAAATTATATTTGAGTATTTATTTGAGAAAAAGTCCTAATTACTTGAGCATTTGTTGAAAATTATTTGACAATTTTTTCTGTTTTATGGGTTAATTCTATAGAACTCAAATATTTAAGCAATTGATTATTTAAAAATAATAATTCAATGGTTTCTAAGACAATGTGTTTTAAAATATTTTTTTGTTGATTCATAAACTTAATGACATAACTTATTAATTGATATATTACGGTTTTCTTTGAGAATCGTCAACCCATTTCGTTTTTCGACCCTTATCTATTCTAAACTTTGCACTTTAAATCAATTACATTAATCGTTAGTAGCTTTTCAAGTATTATCTCAAAATTCTGTTTCAGAGGTCTACTCAAATTCAATTCAATAACTATTGAAACGTTCCAGCTAATAGTAATTACTACTTCAAATAGATTAACTTTGCGTAAACTTTCATTAAGTTCTAATAGATTACAATCAGCATTAGTTTTAGTCTTTTGAAAATTTGACTAAATTTTAAACTTCGTTAGCTTTGAAAGTTCTTTTTAAAAATTTATTTTGAATCATTTATACCTGTGGGAAGATAAGGTTATCGACTAATTTTTAACCGATTTAATTGTGTCACTTGTGTTAATTGATATGAACTTTTTTCTTTCATTTACTTTTGATTTTCTTTGAGAATCATCACTTGTCTAAAATTTGTGCATATTTTTCAAATTGCAAGTTGCAAACAACTAAAAATTTGACTACTATTGCCAAGCATAGTGCTGAGCAGGTCCAGGTCCTGGAGGTCTTTCTGAAAGACCTGAACTTGGACCTGGACCTCTGTTTGAAGACCTAGACCTGGACCTCTCAAATAATTGCAAACCCGAACCTCTCAGAGGACCTCTTTTAAAGACCTGGACCCGGACCTGAACCTCAAATGTATTTTGTTTATTTAAACAAAAGTATCAAATTGCAGATTAATAGTTTATATGAATTGTTTCGCTCACATAATGCAATAAATGAAGTCATTTTCTGTTGTGTTTGTTGAATGCAAATTTAATTCAATTCAGTTTTTAATCAAAATATCATTAAAATACTAATTAAAATGAGTTCGGCTTCTATCATACTAGACTCAGATAAAAGTGATAATGTTCTTGATGAAATAAAGAGCATTCGTTTTAAAAAATGGGGGCATTTTTATGAAGATGCGAGAAGTAAAAAAATTAAATGCAAATATTGTGATGCGATGTTTTCAACAAAATCAAGTTCAAGTACATTAAGCAGACATTATTCAAATTTTCACGAAAAACCATCGAATCAAAGGGATATTACAGAACTTTTCCAACATAATAAACGTGAAATTGAGTTGGATCCGCAAAGAGAGCTCATATCGTTTATTGTCGAAGGTCAACATGCATTTGATATCGTTCAAGAACCTAAATTTATAACGTTTTGTAAATCATTAAACAAAAATTACATAGTTCCAAGTCGTTTTACAGTGAAAAGAAGTATAATGAAAAACATAAAGAAATGGTTGAAAAAGTTATTACTTTTTGAATGAAAATACTCAAAAATTGCAGTAACCACTGATATGTGGACATCGAATAGCCAAAAACCTTTTATGACAACCACTGCACATTTTTTCGATAGTAAATTTGTGAAGAGAAATATTTTAATTGACTTCTCTATGGTTCCTTATCCACACTCTGGTAAGCAAATATATGAAAAGCTACTTGAAATATTCGACAAATTTAATATTAGAGACAAGATAATTTCAGTAACTACTGACAATGCAAAAAACAATGTATCTGCAATGAACATTTTAAAGTTAAATTTTCAGGCTGAAAATTTTTGAAATTCAAGTCTTTTCATTTGAGATGTTTTGCACATGTTTTAAATCTAATTGTTGAAAGTGGCCTCAAAAAGTCACCATTGAATCAACTCATAGAGAAGATAAGAAATCTTGTAACTTTTGTGAAAACGTCACCTAAAGAACAGCAAAAATTTGAATTAACAACTAAAACACTGGGAAACGTATATTTATCACTGAAAAAAGATGTCAAAACTAGATGGAATTCAGTCTTGGTCATGTTAAATTCAGTAATTTTCATGAGTGAAACGATTAAATATTTATGTTTCAGTGATGTGTCTTTTAAAGAATACAGTTTGGATAACAATGAATGGGAATTATTGAAAGAAACACAATCATTATTACGACCATTTGAAGAGGCAACAAATGCTATTTCAGGTCAAAAGTATGCAAGTATTTGCTTACTTTTACCCATTTTTCAATCTATTAAATTGCACATTAAAACCTATGAAGCATCTAATCTCAAAGATATTTCAAGTTGTGCAGATGTTATGCTTAAGAAGTTGGATAAATATAAAACAATAATGATAAACGATATTACAGAGTTTGCAGTTGTAGTCGATCCAAGACTCAAATTTGATTATTTTGAAGACTCAACTTGCGCTATGAAAACTAAATTTACCAATTTTTTCAATCAATTTTACGCACCTCCTGCTGAATCAGTCACTGAAGAGCCCTCAAAATCATTTATCACAAGTATTTACAAAAAACGTAAAACTGATTCTTCAAATGAGATCGAAAAATATATCAACTTTCCGACTGAAGGACATGAATCGGATCCAGTTTTGTGGTGGAAAAACAACATATCACACTTCCCAAACTTATCTAAATTAGCTTTCGATATACTTCTTGTTCCTGCTTCAAGTGTTCCTTGTGAGCAGATATTTTCAAAATCAGGTGATTTAATCACAAAAAAGCGTAATTGTCTTAATGATAGTACAATAACGTCATGCATGTGTTTAAGTTCATGGTTACCGCTATTTGAAACACTTTAAAATTTGTATTTTTATCGCTAAATAAATATTCATTTCAATCATTAATGTTATTATATTATGAGGTCTTCACTCAGAGGTCTTTCTTAAAGACTTGGACCAGACCCGAGCCATTTTATTAAGACTCGGACCTGGACCATAACTAATATTAAGGACCAGGACTTGGACCTGGACCTCAAAAGACCTCAGGTCCGGAGGTCCTGGAGGACCTCAGGTCTTTTATGCTCTGCTCTAGCCAAGCACCTAGATGAGAGAGAAATTTTAAATTTTTATCATGATATTAGGGGATATGACATTCTATAACAATAATGAAATTTCTATTCTTAGACCTCTGGAACTATTGAAAATCCATAACTTTTCGAAAGACCATAATAGGAACATATTTACATAATAATTGCTTCTCAGCCCCATTGAACCCTAAAATATGAAGCTTCATAAGGTCCGAATTATTAGACGTTAAAAAAGATCACAGGTTTTTAATTTACCAGCTGATTCTGAATTTTTTGTGGTTTTCCTATGAAATATAGGCAATAAAAATAGTTCACTCAGATTCATCGTATCTATTTTAGTTTGAGTGCACTTTAAAACTTTTTGAACGACCTGGAATTAATATACTTGAGAGCTTTAAAACTTCAATACTGACTATTAGACTAATAAGTTAAATATATTGTAAGTAGACAACAATACTATCGAATTCATAGAAAAATAACTTTGAGATTAATCAGAGCGTCAAACGTACTATAGTTTCACTCAAGAAAGTTGTGATTTCCAGTGGATATTACAAAATTGAATTGTCTTACTATTAGATTTTCAAATAAGGATAAATGACTGAATGATTATTATTTAATTTAATAACTTTTAAAGATATTTTTCTTCAAATACAAAGGGGTTTAGAATATCTGTAGTTCCGACAATTTTATCATCAATTTTTAATTTTTACATAGTAGGTAATAATTGAAAAAATCTATTTATTTATTAAAATCACATAATTATTAAAATGTGTGACAGTTTATGTTTGAGAAAAACTAATAGCTTTGTGTTTTCGCATATTTTAGATCTCTATTGTGTTTAAAAGTTTGAACTCCTTTCCTTCATAGCCCAATACTGTATGTGTTTGAAGGGTTAAAATGTTTTGATACCATCAAACTGACAGGAGTCTCAATTCATCTTTTTGAGAGAATACTACAACGTCCAAATTGAATAATGTTTTATATGTCCCATTCCTTCTTGAGATGTACTTTATTGCCTAATTCATATCAATATTTTTCAGTTCAATATAACGTTGAGATATAATCCATAAGTTGAATGTAATGAGAACGAACACCATGATGAAACAAACCCAAACTAGAAAGTTGAACGCTTTATAAACTAATGTATGATCAAAACTATCTTCGGCGGAGGAACTATGAATGTTACTGAAGTGATTATATAAGGATTCGAGAAGTGAACAGCTTCCGATCTTTCATAAGAGATGGTTATTGCAACTAATCCTATGTCTGCTAACTGTAAGGAATTTGTGTTTATAAAACTTGTTATTTAATTAACAGATTATTGAAGAAGTAGTTAAAAATAAGAATACTTTTGAGTCTACTTTGCCAATAAATCCGGACCAGGTATTAGTAAGCAATAGAATTCACTAATCATTGAAACAATTAATTAGTTCATATGTGAAATTGAAATTTTTGCTCAATGTTTGAAACAGTTTTGCCTCAAAGCCGCCACTCAATAGCCATGAATCGTTACTGCTTTCATAATCCAATAACACATAGGGAGGAATCTTGAAAGAAATGTAGATTTTTCAAAAAATTTAACTTTTATCCTATTAGAGATGCTTGAAAGTGACTTAATCTCTATAATTTTCAAATTATTTGATAATATCAAAAGATAATAGTGTTTTTTATATTCACCGTATTAGTGGTAGCACAAAGAAGTTCTCCCTTTAAATCTAAAATTGGATATATTACTTTATATGTAAAAATAGATAAAACACAAATTTCGCGAAACAATTGCAAAATTCTAACAAAAAACTATAAGTAGTTTCTAAAAAATAAATCGGTAGAATTTTTTTATACAGTCAATCTTTTCTTTAAATATTCAAAACTTTCTTCCTTTCTATATATTTTTCGTTTTGGACAATACACTAGAGTGGATGCTGTGAGTAAAGCTTTTGTTCTTATTGAATATTGTTTGCAATTAATTCCATGTTAACTCAGTGGCCTTACGTACCCAATGCTCAAGTTCTTCAAAATTATTCTTACTTCCTCTCATTTCTTTGAGTTCTGCATCAAACGCTTTTAATGGCACATGAATTGAAATACATTATGTTTTGTTCAAGAAATCATCATTAATCACAATAAGGTTCATAATAACAATTAATGATTGACACTATTTAAATATGCTTCAGGATATTATAACTTATAGGTACTTTAAGCTGATATAAAATAAAATACAGGATTGTTTGAAGATTAATTGCAAAATTTAATGTAAACTTCCGATTATTTATTGTTAGTCGTTGCTAAAAATAAAAGTTTATCCAAGAAAGATCAATACTTTATTCACAGCAAAATGAAAAGTTTGTTTGATTCTTATTACGCAGAACTGGTAAGACTCTGAAGTAAAACCCCTGAATTGTAGTTTGAATAATACCCACATCATATGCACTTTTGACTACAATAGAAAGTAGAGATTCAAATTTGTTTAGAACAAATTATTGTTTATTTATTCAATATATAGTTATTTCATTTTCAAATAAACACAAAAATAAACTCGAGAAATGTTGATCAAATTATAAAAGATGTGTTGGTAAGAAATAGCAAAGAGCTTCTCATCATTTCTAGACATTAATAAGTTTTACTATAACTGTTCTTAAAGTTTTTCACTTGTGCATAAGATCTATTTCTGTGTTTAGAAGTGAACATTTTGATTGTTCATCTACTTAACAAAAATAGTTACATAATTATAATGAAATTAAAACCTTGAGAAATCTGATCACATGACTTCTATTTCAACACTTAAAAACATGAATACAATGTTATACAATGTTTCATTTTCAATTGTAAAAATGATTGGCTTAATGAATGAAATTTATTTTTCAGATTATTTGATATTAAATAAAGAAATAATTTTGGATGGTTCAATAACCACACTCAAAAAGATCTTTCACAATAATGTGAATATTCGATGAATAAAACACTAATAACAGGTTTGAATATAGTAAATCATTGGTGATCTCATGTCCCATAATAATCGAGTGATCGCTATGCCGATGGCGAGGGTGAAGATGAAATACATGAGAATTACAACACAATTTATTCAATCAAACAGTTTTTTATTTTACAGTCAATAAAACACAATCTTTTGGGTATAGTTTATAGAATTTTTCAGAATTTGTTTGTTATGAATCGGTGTATGATATAAACCGGTTGATTTGTTGGACCATAAATAATTTGTTAGGTTTATGATTCAATTCACTGATAAATCAATTGATCGCTAACAGACTACATCTGAAAATTTCCTCAAACAGATCTCAGGGCATTTACGCGAGCATTCGCCTTGATAAATTGTATCAAAAGGAGCATTTATTGACTTTTAATGATTGCACTCTTGATAAGGAAATTTAAAATTCAATTGAACTGTTTCATTGATCATAAGAGTTTTGTACTGATAATTCAATACATCTTCAAACTCTTCGTTTGTGTTATTACTCGAAAATATAGTTTTATGAGGAGAATGAATGGTAAATAACTTCAATATATTGGTATATTTGATGGATGCTCGGAATGGGAATGAAAAAAAAATTTTAGAATAATTGTTTTAATGTTTTTAATTAATATAATGTGTTTGAACTTCGCACACAAAATTTTAGTCGTCTGCCTCTAATTGTTTATTTTTGGTGATCAATCAAAGTCTAGTCATGTCTAGCTCTTATCTAATTTTTAATACCCATGATATTCGAGAGATTATTGGCTATTGTTTTAAGAAAAAATTGACTGCCAAAGAGACCAACGATGAGATAAATTCTGTCTTGGGACCAAACACTATCTCATACTCTACCGTTGCAAAGTGGTATCAAAATTTCCGGTTTGGTCAGACATCGTTTGACGACGCCCCAAGACCCGGCCCCCCCATTTGAAGTGACCACTGAAGAAAATGTATCTGCCATTCAAGAACTAATAAAGGAGGACCCGAGAATAACTATTCGACAGATGGCAGAGATATTAAAGATATCGGGAGAGCGGATGCATAACATTCTGCACAATATTCTTAAGGCCAGACATCTTTGTGTCCAATGGGTACCCCATTCTCTCACAGATGCACAAATGGAGGAACGGGTGAAAATCTGTCGGGAGAACCTGAAGATGTTTGCGAAAGAAGGCCCGAACCTTATCAATCGGTTGGTCACTGGTGACGAAACCTGGGTCTACTTTTATGAAAATCTTTCATCACGTGAGGCAAAAGTATGGGTGCTCGAAGACGACCCCATCCCCAAGGAACCGAAAAAAGAAATTCATATTAAAAAAGCTATGTATGGGGTCTTTTTCCGTTCGACTGGCATTGTGAAAGTGGTTAAGTTGGAAAAGGGAGAGAGGGTCACGGCTGACTGGTATACCAAGAAATGCTTGCCCAAGTCTTCGCGGCCATCTGTGAGAAGCGACCGAAATCAGGTGTTAAGCGCATTATTTTACACCATGACAATGCGCGTCCACACAAGGCAGCACTTACTGGCGATTATTTGGACGAAATTGGGGTTCAACTTTTGCCACACCCACCTTACAGCCCAGACCTTGCCCCCTGTGACTTCTGGCTCTTCAGAAATCTGAAGAAATTTCTTCGGGGTAAAAGATTTCAGTCGGAAGAAGAACTCGACAGCGCTGTAAATGGCTTTTTTGAAAGCATAACTCCGGAAGAGTGGCGTCGGGTGTACGAGAAGTGGAAGGACAGAATGAATCGGTGTATTCGGGCTATGGGGGACTACTTTTAAATAATTTGTAAACAAATTTCAATAAAATTCTGTTTTTGATATCCATTCCGAGCTCCCGTCAAACATACCAATATAATCAGATTCTTTAGATTTTTGAAGCAATTAGAACAGAGGTAATCGTTATGAAGTTTCTTTCATTTCACTATAATTGAAAAGTTTATCGAATATTTTCGATAGTAATTGAAGTATTTTTTACGTCCATAATATTCAGATTCCTGTATTTTAAATTCAATCTATTAATATACATGGAAACTTGTAAAAAATTAGGAAATTACTATTCAAATTAATTTTCGTTTATTTATTAAACTCTTCGTTAGTCGAACATTTTAATAATACAATAATTATTATTTTAGTTATGTAATAAACCCATTACAATGTGGAGCCTGAACCTGTTCTGAGAGATATAATATTCCTAATAAGATGCAAAAGTAGTGAATAGAATTTTCGATTTGTACCTATTAAGTTTCGATCGATTTATCGGTTTTAACATTTCATTAATCCAGAAACTATTAATAAATAAAGATATTACTACTCAAATGAAAAATAAACAAAGATTTAATTAAAAGGTAATTTTAATTGAATGCACATTATAGAGAATGTAATAACAGAACTCATAAATGATAATATTAATGATGATTTTAGAGCAAACAGGCCGTAAGGTTTGGGTCTATTATTACAACGATTGGATACTTCTTGTAAATACAAGTTCACTTCAAGCTTGAAATTCAGATCATTTTGATCTGAATGTTTGAATGTTTCGTTTATTTTATGAGTAATTGTATTGATATCAAATTCGTCGTTGAGTTTGTCGACAATTATTATAACAATAATTAAAGTGAATAGATACATGATAACATCAATTGAATTCGCAGCTGACAATATCAAAATTTGTTCTGTTGCTGCGATTTGAGTTATTGTAATACAAATTATTATAAAAAGATAAGATAACCAAATAACAGGTATAAAACCAATTGAATCATTAATTTTCTGGTCAATGAATTGAATCTGCATTTCGTGAGTTCTGATTAGTCTCAGATTTTCTAGACTATTACCACAATTATAAGTCGAAAGATTTTCAAAATGGTTTCTTCTGAAACAATACATGATATAAATTGTTTGCATATAAACTAATATTTGCATAAAAATTAAACCTAGTTCAAAAATACATACAAAAACTAGAAATAAAATATTAAGAGTTATAGTAAATATACTACGAATGGCCAAACTTTGACTTTTAAATAAATTATTTCTCTCGATTTCCATTTTAATGCACAAGGCACCAGCTCCAAACATAATAATAACATAAATCAACCAAAATGTTGAGAGAAGCAATGATAAATTTCTTACTTTCATATCTTCAAATTTATTCGAAAGCTTATCTATTGTTTCGAATAAAGTTCTGTGTTTTTGTCGGTATATTATGTATGATACCAAGAAAAATATGTATTTTAAAATCCATATGACGGTTATGAGATTAATTGTTTCGTTAATCAATATAATGAGCCAATAAATAAAATCCGCGAATAAAGTTAACACAACTAGAATTGAAAACAACTTTCTCATGAAGTTTCTTTTAATACTTGATTCGAATCCGTGAATGAAGAAAAGTTTGTTGAAGTGAAAAAATTTGTTCGTTTCGCTCATTTTTTAAATTCCAGATTTTAAAACTGAGATAAAATAAAACTGTTTAGATTATGTCAACTTGAATTCCATGAAGTTCTTGTTTTACTTCATTTGTGGAAAATAGTCCAATATTCTTTTACCACTTAGTACACCAAAGTTTTCCTTTTGTATTCAATGAGAATCGATTATTTTTCATTGCATTCTGTGTTAATGACAGTGTTAAACAATTTTCATAGCTTTCCTTATGTGAGAATCTATTTTATAATTAAGCACTTATTCAAAAATTTTGTCATTTACTTTACATTTCATTTCGTAGTAATTTTCGATCGAAAAAGTATTCCTATTGAAATTTTAATTATTAATTATATTTCATCCAATTAAAACATATTTCATAATTTTCATAAGTCAAATATTCAACGATAGAAAAGTTTTAGAATTCTTTATGAAAAGCTGTCACAGAAGTTTCGTGATGTAACTTTTATGTCTGTAATTCTCCAAGAAATTAATTACAAAAAAAGTCAATATATGAAAATATTGATTTTCATTTAACATCTAACTAAAGTACGGTTGCCAGATCTCAAGGTTCTCCTTGAGTCTCAAGGAGTGAGATACGGTCTCAAGTCTCAAGTAAGGATTAAGTTAAATATGAGAATCTCAAGGAATAGAAATTTAAAAAGTCAAATAAATGTTATTTCTAATATTTTTCCTAAATTGTTGAATTTAATTTTTAAATGACTGTAATTTGTTTAAAAGTCCTTTTCTCTCCTATGATCCTCTCATTTAAATTCATAGACTCTTATAGACATAATGTCTGGTTTCTTGCTTTGTGAAAGCAAATGACGAAATATTGTCTTTTAAATTAAAACCAAAATCATGTGCTTTCTTTCAATCGGTAAATATGCAAATCTTTAGTTATTTGTAAAATAAAAATATTCAAATTTATAATAATATTTTAGTTCTCAAATTTCATATTATAGCTGTTTATGACTCACACAATCAATATTTTCAAATCATATTACAAAATTCTGTCAAAAAGTTTGTATTCTCAAAATTATAGCAATAAAATCACTTTGAATTTTTTAAAAATTTGCTTTGGTCCCCCCTTTGATTTTTTTCTCAAGGATTGAGAGAGACCTGATCTGGCAACCGTAAACTAAAGACAAAATACGAATTTACAAATAGTTACTTATAACTCATTTCATTCGAACCTTTCCATTGATTACAATTTTATTTTAGGAGATATTCGAGCCAACTATAATTAAGAAATAATTAGTATTTGGCTTTTGTCAAATGAAAAATGAGAGTTTTTTAAAAATATGCTTATATCCTGATAATTTCTCACATTTAATTCATATGAGTACCTTTTCGAATATTATTCAATTTTGTGTGCCTTTAAGCTTATTTAGAAGTAAACTGATTTTAAGCTCTTTCTAAAGTAACATGACTGCTCTTTATAGCCTTCGAGCTTTAAGTACTTCCCAGCTTGTTATGAAAATTAAAGCTTAAGACCTTAATTGTTTAATTGTTAAATGTTCTCAAAAGTTAGTTTAATTTATTCTGTTTGAACAAATTATTTATGTGTATACTTTCTTGAATATTTATTAAATGATGATTTATTTTCGTTTTTTGTTACATAACACGAGTAAGAATATAAAAATAACAATAGAATGCTGGACAGTTTTCAAGTTTTCTAATGAGTTATCTATATTGGACAGATTGTAAAGGTTAACATCTATTACACGCGAAAGATTCTATTGATTTGACAAAAAATTCAAAATTCCAACGATAAAGAACTTGTGAATTGTGAAATTTATGTCTTAATTTGTGACATGAGTTGAACACACATTACAGAAAAAGTAATGATAGAGTTTATAAATGATACAATTAAAGTAGAGTTAACAGTAAATAAACCAAAAGATTTTGATCTATCATGACGACGATTAGAGGCTTCGATTAAATACTGAATCATTTCGAGTTTCAAACTTTGATCGATTGATAGTTTGGGCGAAAAAATGTACTAAGATTCAAAGTAATTGCATTAATATCGTATTTAACACTTAATTGACCAATAATTGTGACGATAATCATTAGAATAAAGTAAATAATAATCACATCAATCAAAGTAATACTCGATATTTGAATACTTTGCTTAATTGTGGCAACTTGAGTAATAGTAATACAAAGTATTACAAAGAGATAACCTAACCAAAATGTAGGTATATAACCAATCGATTCACTTAGACTGTTGTTAATTGATTTTAATCCGAGTTCTTTTGCTTTGAAACTCTTAAGTTTTGACAAACTATAATGAAACTTATCACTCTATAAGTTGTTGTAATATCTTCTTCTGATACAATAATTAATATAATTTATTTGTATATAAACTAAAATGTGCATCAAGTTTAAGCTCAATCCATATAGAGATAAAGAACATCCAGTAGTAAAACTTAATACTATGACAATTATTTGATTTGTTGTTAATGTTTCGTTTTCAATAATAAAATTGTTTTTGATGCTAGAATGAGCCCACAAAGTGCTGACATAAAAGTTTAAAAGTGTACAAATAAGCCAACAGATTGCTAGAAATAACGACAAATATTTAATTGTTCTGTCCTCGATTTGATTAGGGACAACTTTAGTCTTTTCGTTATTTTTCATAATGAAAATTTTCAAGGGGAAAATTTTCTGAATACTTTATTTTCAAAACTAGTTTTTCGTCTTTATTTATTTTAACATAATTATTTTCAAATAAATTCAATTATTTTCTAAATCTAAGAAAACTAAGTGATATAGAAACTTTCGAAAAAATAGTTTTGAACATAATGGCGACTACAAAATAACAATAAGAATTCTTATACTTTATGATAGTAAATTAATTTTTACGCCAGTAATTTATAATATTTTTAGACAATTAAGTCATTTGTGTACTTGAATCCAACTTTAATTGAAAAAAGATAGCATTGAGAAGCTTGAGACAAATGTCTTCCTTTTGTTAGTCATTTAATGCTTGGTTTATGGTTTGAATAGGCTATCCTTGAGCATTAAATCCCATTGACGTTAAAGATTTTTAAGTTTTTCTATTTTTGAGTTAACGGATTGATATTTTGTTCGCTTCTTAGTAGCAGAATTTCCAATATCTAACAGATCTAATATTGCTTGGAATTTTAGCTGCTCCTTATTAAGATGTGATACTAACTCATATATGTTTGGATGCGAAGTATTTACTAATTTTTTAAAAACACGATGCCAGGCTTCAATATGATTAGTGGTCCTAGCAGTCAAATTATAGAAATGATTCGCCATTTGTCCATCAAACAATACATTTTCGTCAATCCAAGTATTATTGATGTAATCCAAAAAGTTGTGAACCTTTTGCAAATTAGGTGCCTTTGAATGGGCATTAGTCCACGCTTCTGTTATCTCATTCAGCGGTAAAAATGGTTAGGCTGATATTCTTTTACTGTATCTCTAACTTCTTTGTTGCTAGCATAGTCTCGAACCATTCCAGGTGCCTGAACGCAGTGCCTTCAAACACATTGTGAAAAATGAAATAGACACTCTCTAATCTTCGAATTCGGAAAACTACTTTAATTGCATTGAATTTTCAAAATCTAGTTGAACAATATTCGGGTTAAATCATAATCTTTTTCCTCTGGAAATATCTTGAACATTTCTTAAGAAACAAATAACGTATCTTCTCGTTTGTTGGGCAACAAACAATATAAAAAGGGATTATTTGCTCATAGTAAAAACTATGAAAAGTATATATCTGTGAGAATATTAATGGAGCAACTCTAGATGTGTCATCACGGAAAATCGACTTTGTGTTACATGCCATTTTCAAGAACTCCTCTGTTCCAAGCACTAGTATTTTATTGTAAAGTCCTTCATTTATTAATAAGAAATTGCGACTTCTTGTGTTATATTGACTTTTTAAAATTTCGGTGAAAATCTATCTGAAAGTTAAATCACTTATTGAACTTGGTTATCGTGGTACGTGTTGACGCTTCTTGTTGTGTAAAGTTTTCTTTACATTATCAAAAGTTGGCAGTGCAGTATTTATTTCCACTTGATTTAAGTTATCGTTTTTTGAAGTACATTTCGTTTGTTAATCATAACTTCATTATAGATATGTTTTGCTGGAAGTGTTGGATTGGCACTAATTTTGTTTTTCATTTCATTTCTTATTTCAGTATTCATTAGGTGCTGGACTTCAAATTCATGGTTATGAATTAAATTTGAACTATAGAACTGTCCATATTTAAATTTAGTTTTAGCTTTACATCTTTTATTGAATCTTCGACACTTAAAATATTCAGTGTCACTTCTTGAATTGTTATGTACATAATAGTGGTGTTGATAAACTATAGCTTTCTCTTCATGAGATGTATTAATCATTTTCAAATCTCCCATTATAGAGTTATCACATGGAACAATGACACTAATGTAATACTACCATTAAATTTTTAAATCTCTGTACTACTTTCCTATACTCTATTAACTTAGTGGCAAAAATATTTGACTTATTAAGCTGAATTGCACATGTCTTGCGAATGTTATAATTTTTTGACTGAGAAACGAAGATTTTATTATCATAGGGAGGACCAAGATATATTTTTAGATTTATCACAAGTTGGTAAATGGTAAATAAACTATTTATTCGAGAAATACTCAATGATTTCACATCTTATTTTTGATGGCTTTCGTATAGTTCTATTCTTTGCTGAACTTTACAGCTTCAACTAAATTCTTACTTTTAATAGTATGTTCTGTGAACTCATTACATGACATCGAGAAGTTTACATTGTACAAATCTCAGATTTAACAGAGTTAACACTAAAACTGTTTTTTCATAAGACCATAGATTATCATTTTACGAAATTCAAACCATCATATAGTTAAACATTAATTTTTCAAAGCTTCTAAGCAGCCAAAGCCGAAAAAAACATCTCTGGTTACAAGTCAACTCCGGGAACTGGAGTAAACGCCTTAAAACCGGAGACTCTGGGTCAAAACCGAAGATATAACACCCGTAACTTGTTTTCGTCAATAAACACTTCCTAAAGATAAGTATAAAGATTAAGGAGTAAATTGCTTGTTTATACTTTGATTTATAATTTTAATTTAAGTTTCTTAGAAATGTGTAAATGATTTAGTGTGAAAGTATAGATTTGAAAAATAAACTTTTAAAAAATAGATTTCGAAAAAATACACTTTGAAAATTTTTATCTTTAAAGTATTTCTTTTGAAAATTTTTTTTTGAAATTTTTCGTTTTAAAAAACTACCGCGTCATCGATCTCAGATGTGATGACATCTGATTCCTCTCACTTTAAGGATATCAGATATGTCTTAATAAATTCTAATTTTTTAGTTATATAATATTTATATTCTACTACAAGTTCGAACTTTCTACCAAATGGATTATTTTGAAAATTACAATTAGAAAGGAAAGTGTCTGAAGGGGTATAATTTTCAATACAAGTAATTATAAACTAGGATCTGCTATTGCGTCAAAATACAACAAAAATACATTCTTCAAAGTATCTCCTAGTTGAAAAATATTTATATCAAATAGTGAATTCATCTCTCGATATTATTTTTCGACATAATTCAACTCATATTTGTTTCGCATAAAATCGTGGATTCTCGTCAACCTATTTTAGTAATAATTTAGATTAAATATACCTACTTTGAAGGAGTCTATGAATTAGTGTGGCCATAAGTAAAAACT
Source organism: Archegozetes longisetosus (assembly GCA_018873245.2). NCBI lineage: Eukaryota > Metazoa > Arthropoda > Arachnida > Sarcoptiformes > Trhypochthoniidae > Archegozetes > Archegozetes longisetosus. The sequence goes on from JAEMBT020000006.1 coordinate 4,734,216, forward strand.
TAATTCCTGGAGTTTATAACCTCAAGGAAAGACAACCTTCTAGAAACTGAGGTCAGAACAAGATTCCTGAAGGTCTGGTCACTCTACTGCGAATAGACAAAAACTAATCATATGGCTTTCTAGCACTGGTAAGCCTCTAGCCCAATAACTTTTCAGGCATAGCGAAAGGTTTGTTAAACTTCCAATAATGACATCGAATCCAATATTTTTGGGATCATTTCTGTTATCGATAAATATTTCAAAATCAACGAATTCTTAATCGAAGGCACCAAAGAAGACATTGTCCTGGAAGTCATAGCTTAAATTTGATACACTCTTAAAATCATTTTGATTAACTTTTCTGATACTAAATTTTGACATAGACGAGAATATTACTGAGTTTCCCCTTAAGGTCTATTAATTAATGGCTCAAATTAATAACCTATATTATAAAAAATTGAGTAAACAAAGCATAATGACTTAAGTAACAAATGAGATGCAAAATCTTCAGAGAAATTTCTATATTTTTAATCAAAATATGAGAGGAGAAATGAAAACGAGTTTTGTAGTAATTGAAGAATCCATAAACTGATTATTTATACCATGGAAATTGTGCAAACAGTCCAAACTAGAGATAATTTGAATGCTATGAAGTCTGAGCATTTATTTTCCACTTCATTTGATAAATACAGTATTTTGCTCTTTTATTTCATGTCTTAGCATTACTCTTTAGAAATGAAAACTTATTATAGTCAAGATTTGCATTACTTTTTTCTGATTTAGGAACGCTTTTTTCTTAAATTAATGCGTAATAAACCTGTCCGAAATTTTATCAGATCATTCAAAAGGGGTAACTTGGTGTTGTGAGTCGGCGGGGCTATCTGAGGCCATCAATATATCCCCCTTTAGTAGTCTCATATTATATCCAAATATAAGTTATAAATTATCTATTGTCTAGAAAATAATGATGTTTTTGTGAATTTTTTACAATGGAGCCTATGATGGAATTGAAGTTTTCGAAACATCTTTTGGCCACCTGTATCATTCAATATTTCGATAAAACTTCGTATATATGAGGAAGAGAGATCAAAGTTAATTTTGGGAAAATTTCATGTTGGGGTTCGACCTTTAACACAGTGAACTGACTATGAAAACTTATCCATGTATTGCAACGAAATTAAAAAGGTAATAATGATTTTTAAACATTCTTGAGAAATCACATAGAAATCTTTTAAGAACCAAGTAACTTGATAGTTGAAATATGAAATGAACTTAGACTATTTTTAAATAATTACTATGAAGTTTTTCATAGTTATTTCTTAAAAAACAATATAAATGTATATGACAGATCAATAAATTTACAAACTGTAACAAAAGAATTAAATCATTTTTCGAATATATAATAAAAAAAAGATTTCTATGTGATTACTGTCAAAAATGTTTAAAAATCATTATTGTCCTTTTTAATTTCATTGGAATTCACGGATAAGTTTTCATTGTTCATTATTCTCTAGACAATAGATGATTTATAACTTATATTTGGATATAATGAGACAAATAAAGAGGATATATTGATGGCCTCGGATCGCCCCGCCCACTCACAACACCATATTACCCCTTCTCCTTTAGATCAAATTATAATAAATTCAGTTAGAAAAAATGGATGAAATTTATGAAGTACTAGAAGAAGTAGGAATTAATTTTCTCGTAGAAAAAAGAGAAAATCAAATGAAATTAGAAGTCTCATAATAGAAAATGTGTCAACCAAACGAATGGATTGTACAGAGCTCTCTAAATTGTTTGATTTACTTCCTGATACTGTCCAAAAGATCTTCAGAAGTTATAAAAAAAGGAAGAAGGCTAAAGAAGAGAACTAATGTCAAACCATCAAAACTAACTGATACTGAGGAGGGTATTATTTGTACTTGGTGAACATCGATTGTTCTTCAACTTTGAAGTCGATCGCCGCCAGAGTTAGGGAAGAAATGAAAAAGTGGTCTCAATCTGAACAATTAATAAAACGCTCAAGGAGTTCCACTATACAATCAAACACATCTCACTGATTTCTGAGCGAAGAAACGCTCCCGACGTCATTAAGAAAAAATACAAATATGAGATATAATATATTGATCTTCTAGAAAAAGACAATCTTTATCTGGATGAAACGAGAATCAGTGTCTGTACTCAACGCAGCAGTTAGAGCTATAAAGGGACAAAAAGCGAAAAAAAACTGTTCAGTCACTGAAAAGCCACAACTGTTCCATCATCAGCGTTACTTGCACTATTTCCCTTTACTTTTTCGAGATACAAGATCAATCATATAATTCTGATCATTTCGGGGATATTTGGCTCAATTCTTCATTCATTTGTCGGAACAAAACATTGAAAATGCTATTCTAATCATGGATAACGTTCCTTTCCATAAGGGAACACGATCATCAGTTTGATATCATCTCATGAACACTGTGTTTTATTTCTGCCCTAATATTCACCATTCTTCAACTCTATCGAAGAAATGTTCAATCAATGGAAAGGTATTGTGACTGTGGCTGAACCTAGAACTGAAGATGAATTATACCTTTGATTGAAGAGACTTCGAGTCGAATAACTACTACCCGTTGTTCGAACTATTTCAATCACCTCGGGAGTTGTATGAAGAGAGAAATAATCAATAATTAATTCTATCCCAATAATACATAGTTAAGATTGTTTTAAATCTTCATATGTCTTAATTTAGAATTATTGAATGAATAAAGTTATCATTTTTGAATTGAAAGATTATACAAGAAATAGTAATGCAAAGACAGGAAAAAGCAATACCCGAAATAGGAGAGCAAAGTACTGTAAGCGAAGAGTTTGAATATGTTTCTGTATTTTTGTCTATATATTAAGTATGAAATGAATGAAATGATTAGTTTAAGAATCGAACAAATGCTAATTAAATGAACGGTTGTGTTCAGAGGTAGAATTGATGCAATTACATTAAATAGAAATAACGATATCGTTATTGTTGACATAAGATTTATGATGCATTCTCTGCCACCATATAACTTGAAGTTAAGCTAATACCTCATCAAATGTGAGCCAAAGAGAACAAATGGGAAGATCACGAGATAGCATTTGAATCTACAGCTTCAGACCTGCGTTGAAAGCTGGAGGCATTGTTTCAAAGCTGGATTTGGTGTCCCTAATTCCAAGCCATAACATAAAAATGTTTGATTCATGCAATCAAATTTCTCAGTTGTTCAGATTGATCTTCTTTTCTACATTTCAATATATTTGGTTTCCAAACAATATTACTATTTACTAATAGTTTCCTAGGTAAAGTCTCTCACTTTAATTCACAATCCAATGATTTTCATTCGATTAAAATTGATTTAAATTTTAATATTATTATCCAATAAATGATTAACAAATCTACTATGTAATAAATAGTAGTTGCGATCGGATAAATCATTTCAAACAAAAGAATAAAATTTTTATTTATAGGAATTATGATTTCTGAATATTAAATATTAATATTCGACACTAAACCATAAAATACTTGTATTTAATGATGACAACGATTACTTTGTTCCTAACACTAAAAAATTGTTCAAACATTTTAATTTTGAGAAAGAACTGAATTTCTTATTATCATAATCGTAATACATTAATGAAAAAAATTTTATTTTATGTCTTTTCTGTCAACAAAATAATAGATTTCGAAAATTGTCATTAGGTATGAAACAATCCTAATCGGAATGTGTTGTTGCCGTGAACTTAAATGTGATCATTGAGCAACAACATTAATTTCATTTATTTAATCTTTTCTTACAAACATGATTAGTTCATTAAATTGATTCATAGCTGATTTCATTTTATTGATAAGAATAACGTGTAAAGTTTGATATAACCACAGCTCAGTTTATAATCAAATGTCAAATGCATTTGTTCACAGGGTTTCCACTTAATTTACTTGATATATTTCACGAAAATTGACGTGACAAATTTAGTGAACGGATAATTTCAATTGAACACACATTACAGAAAATGTGATAACAGAACTTATAAATGATAAAATTAATGATGAATTTATAACAAATAGACCGCAAGGTTTGGGTCTATTATTACAACGATTGGATACTTCTTGTAAATACAAATTCATTTCAAGCTTAAAATTCAGATTATTTTGATCTTCATATTTGAATATTTCGTTAATTTTCTGAGTAATAGTATTGATATTAAACTTATCGTTAATTTGACCGACAACTATTATGATAATAATTAGGGTGAAGAAAAACACAACCACATCAATTGTATTCATGATTGATATCATGAAACTTTGTTCAGTTGTTGCGATTTGAGTTATTGTAATACAAATTATTATAAAAAGATAAGATAACCAAATAACGGGTATAAAACCAATTAAATCATTAATTTTCTGATCAACAGATTGGAGTTCCATTTCATGAGCTCTGATTTGTCTCAGAATTTTTAAACCATTACCACAATTATAAGTCGAAAGATTTTCAAAATGATTTCTTTTGAGACAGTATGTAATATAAATTGTTTGCATATAAACTAAAATTTCCATTAAACTCGAATTAAATCCGTAAATACTATCAGAAATTGTAAGTAAAACATAAAAAAGGATAGTAAGTATACGAGAAATCAAACTTTGACTTTTGAACAAAGTATTTCTTTTGATTTCATCTCTCATCCAAAAAATATTGGTTCCAAACATAATAAAACTGTAAATCAACCAAAATATTGTGAGGAATAATGATAATCGACGAGCTTTAATTTTTCCAAACTTATTCGAAAGCTTTTCTATTGTTTCGAATAAAGTTTTATGTTTTTGTCGATATATTATATGCGAAACTAAGCAATAAATAGATTTTATAAGCCATATGATGTTCAGAAGCTTAATTGTGTGGTTAATGAATGTCAGAGCCCAATAAATTAATTCAATCAAATAAGAAAATATAACTAAAATTAAGAACAACTTTCTTATTGCACGTTTTTTAATATTTGATTCCAGTCCATAAATTAAGAAAAGTTTGTTAATATGTAAAAACTTATTCATTTTCTTTGGTTTTTTAATGTCAAGTATTACGAGCGCACTCTTTTCACAGATCATTCAAGAATTTGTCTATGAAACATATTAATACACTAATGGAGACTGATAGACTTTCAACAAAATTGAATGTTTATTTGATGTCAATAAAAACAACTTTGTACTTCACAAAAAGGTTTAAGTAATTATTCTGATCTTAACCTCAATCTCCTTCGCAAAATAGAATTCATTTTACTTAAGTTTATATCATTTATTTATGAAAGAGCACATTTATTTCATATAAACAATTTCTTACTTCGATTTAATGCAATCAAATAAGTATGGATAACAATTGATATATTTGATCGAATATTTCACATAGTTCAAATTTAATCAGCATTAATAGAATATTATTGATTAGAAATCATAAACATACAGAAAGTAAGCATTTTTGTCATTTTTACATATGTTCCAGCCTCTCTCTGCTCTTTTACTTCGAATAATAATGGCTATCCCTATTATTCACTATTCAATTCAATTTCATCGATCAAAGTAATGAAATGGCTGATGAAGAACAAATGATTGAAACGAACGAGTTTTTCATTTGTTATGTCACATCAGCCTGTTGGTAAATAATAATATACCAGTTAACTTTATCTTTACAATGTGCATTTTCAACTGGAATCATCAAAATTTTTGATGAAGGTAATTATTGATTATGCTTATAAGCGCGAGTTTTATAATTGTGATCTAATCTTGTTATAATTTTGTTCTTAAACATTTAATCTAACGAGGGCTCTGAGCAGTGTGGAATTGTTCAACTAACCCATTATTTTACAATTACTTGAAATAGTTGATAGAATTTATGTTCTAATAACTAATTGACTGAATAAAGATTTAAGTGAACAGAATTGGCTCAATCATTAATAAATGCTTTTTCAAAATTACAGCTTTTCATCCCTACAATGGATATTCAAAAGATTATTGACTTCTAAAACTGAATATATACAAATGCTATTCGTGGCATTTTTATGTATAAAATTAACCCTTGTCCGCTGTTATAAAAAAACTTACATAATCGATGGATGTGTGTCTCAAAGACACAGTATATAAAATAGCTATAATTAAACTTATGTTTCGTACGAATAAAACATTTGACACTTTAAGTACCCAATTGAAGTATACATCGTTGTACCAATACTTTAATGTTCTAAATGTAAGTTTGAGAGAAAAACGGTTTAAAGTTTTGATATCTATAAACACAATAACAGCGTTAAGTAAATCCACCGTATTCATTTCATCAAACAATGATCATTGATCAACGAACATATAGTTATTGTCGCATTATACAGTATGGCTTAAAGTTTTTTATCCCTAATTAAAAAAGGCGCTCATAACTAAAAAACAAAACCACGTAACTCTACAGTAGTAGAGTACTTTATATGAGTACAATATATTTTAAGATAAGAGATATAAATGATAAGATTTTAAACTGTTTTAACATTTACTAAGAAGCGCTTTTTTCAATTAGAGATAAAAAACTTTAAGCCATGCTGTAGCTAACGTCATTATTGCATAACCATCACCGTACAAATTAATCTCCACGAGTAATTCAAATTTAGTTAAAATTTTGGTTGATTTTATGTTATCAGCATATAAAAGTTAAGTTTAGGTTACTTCAACTTTTTAAAGTTATTCTATAGATTTTTTTGAGTTACGTTCAAATTTTACTTTATTTAGGTTAGTTTAATTGGTATGATTTTGACTTTAGAAATGCTTTGCACAGTAATTTCGTATGTGGCAACGTCGCTACGCAGCATCTCTTGCTCCATTGTGTTGCCGAACTGGTTATTATAATATATCGGTCGTGGAAACATCCAAAGTACCTACTAAATTTGATCTAGTTCCTTATTCTTTAGTTCAATTTTGATTTCGAAAATATGGGTTGTGAGTAATCATGGAAGGAATAATTAAAAAAAATTTCAAAAATTCATCTGGTAAATTTTTTTATAACACATTTTATAACTTGAAGACTACAAGGTATATTTCAGATTTTTCAGTTCCATTTTGTAAAGCTTGGAAAATGAGCCGATATGTGTTTCAGGAAATTTTCGAGAAATTACTCATTTGATCATGGTAGCTTGTCAAACATTAATGCAATCAATACAATTCCTGCTTAATCGCCGTTTGATTTCTACGTTACTTTTTCCATAAGCTCTAAACTTTATAAATTTTCCAACTTTAATTCTATTGTATTGATTATATTAATGTTAAAAAAAACTACCACGATCAAATGAGAAATTTTTCGAAAGTTTTCTGAAACACGTATCGACTCATTTTCCACGCTTTACTTAATAGAGCTGAAAAATCTGAAATATACCTTGTAGTTTTCAAGTTATAAAATATGTGTTATAAAAATTCGCCAGGAAAAATTTTTGAATTAATTTTTAAAAATTATTCCTTCCATGATTACTCACAAACCATATTTCTGAAATCAAAATCGAACTAGAGAATACGTAAATAGATAAAATTTCGTAGAAGTTTAGTTTATGGACGCCACTTGATCTAGATGGTGGTGCCATCAATGAATAGAGTAATGTGTCCCATTAACGAAAATATCAGGCATATGGCGCGGAAGTCCGTGGTTCTTGAGATATTTGAGTTCAAAGTCAATGATTTCCCATAGACGTAATGTTAAATTTTTTTGGTTAGGTTAGGTTTTTTTTATTACAATATTTTATTGTTTGAATCCTGTCCCGGTTGGCATTACAGGGTTCTTAGAATTGATATCGTGTTCATTATTATACTTAATTACAATTTAGTTTTGCAATAAACTTTATATAAGTATAAAAATAGGTTATATGTTAAGTAAATTAGGATAAGTAACCTTCTATATGGGTTACAGATCTAATAAATTTAATTGCTATGTAGAACATTTCTGCAGAAATCTTTAAAATAAGAGAATATCTTTTCACTAATTAGTATACTTTGTCTGCATGGCCAGTCTTCGTTTTGATATTGTATTTGCTCTTCAAGTTGACTCCTTTGGTTTGTATACTGTTCGCAGTCATATATTATATGTTCAGCGTTCTGTACTTTTCCTACGCAATGAGGACAGAAGGTATCACTTTTTAAATTAAAACGAGTTAAATACTTCTGAAAATGTCCATGATTCGTCAGAATTTGAGTCATGTGAAAATCAGTTGTAAAGTATTTTTTAGCTTTAATTCTATCAAAGACAGTAGGAAAGTAATGTCTTGTAGTTCCTCCATTTGTAGTACTGAGCCATCTCTGATTTCATATTTGTATGTTCTTCTCGTATATCTTGCGCTTGATGTATGAAGAAGGAATTAGATCAAATGAAATGCTATTATGCGAAATCGCTGCTTGTTTTGCTAGTTTATCTGCTGTTTCACTTCCAATGTTACTTTCATGGGTCCTAATCCACACGAGTTTCAGGCTTATGCCTTTATCTTCAGCTTCTCTGATCTCTTCATAAATCTGTTGAACTAATTGTGTACATGAGTGCTCATTCTTGATTGCTTTGATGGCAGATTGACTACCAGTACAGATAGTGATTGAGACTGAGCCATGAAATTTTTTGTTGATAAATTTGATTGCGTTGAGTATTGCGTAAAGCTCAGATTGGAAAAGACTGCAATAGGAAGCTAGCTTGTATTTGGCTGTTTTGATGATTATATCGTTCGAAAAAATGCAAAAACTAGAGCCGACTCCATTCACAGACTGAGACCCGTCAGTGTACGCGACGATTGAATCACTAATCTGATCGGCTATATTCACTTTTCTTCTGTCTCCATAATGAGGTAGCTGCTCAGTAGGATAAGGCTTTTAAATGCTCGATAAATCAATGTTGAATTCACTGAGGTAACTATTTGTTAAAGAGTTATTGATTCCTTTCGTGATGAAATAGTTTAGTGCTCTTTGTTTAAGGTATAGATCTATCGGCATTAAGTTGGCTAAAATATTTGAAGTTTCAATTGAAACTGTATGATATGCTTTTGAAATTCTGAGTGCCATTTGTCTTTGTATTGTGATGAAAGGTCTTTTGATATATTCTTTGTCAATACCATCTATCCAGACTGAACAGGCATATGATATAATTGGTAGTATAGCTCCTTTGTATATTATTTCAAGAGCTCTACTATTCAGACCAAACTTTTGTTTAGCTAAACTCAATAAGTTCATGGTGAATCGGTTTGCTTTGGTCTTTAAGTAATTGGCGTGTTGGCTCCATGTTAGCCTGGAATCGAGATACACTCCTAAATGCTTAAGTGAATGGCTAATTTGTAGTCTTTCATTCTGTTGATATATTAGAGGTTCTCTATATTTATTGTTTTTGGTAAATAAGGTGCAAACTGTTTTTGACGCATTGAATTTTAACTTATTAATTCGTGCCCAATCACTGAGTTGGTTTAGCGCCCTTTCGGCACTTTGTTCGAGCTCGGTAATTGTTTGGGCAAAAATTTTTATGACCCTATCGTCTGCAAAACCTTCTACTTTAATGTTATCTTCGTTTTCGAAATCAATTTCTAGTAAATCGTCATAACTTATGTTCCAGAAGAGCGGCCCGCATGCACTACCCTGCGGACAGCCGATTGACAGGTTTCGTGAAACCTCAACGTTTTGATACAAAAGTTTTGCTGTTCTATTAGAAAAATATGACTTTGCGAGATAGTAGAGGTTCTTAAGGCAATTTTTTCTTCTCAGTTGATACAATATTTTTAGCCACCAGGCATGATTGAAAGCGCCAGTAATGTCCACTGCGATGACAAGAGCAAAACCTTTCTTATTATATGCTCCTCGAATGAATTGAGTGAGAGAGTGCAAGGCGTCTTCTGTAGACCTTTGTGGTGTAAACCCATATTGTTTGTTGCTGAGTAAATTATTTCTTCGCAAATAGTGAACTATTCTGTTTATAAGAAGTTTTTCTAGAATTTTAGCAAAAACCGACAATAAGCTTATTGGTCTGTAAGCATTTGGTTGTCTGTAGTCGACTTTTCCAGTTTTCCTAATGATTTTAATAATGCTTGTTTTCCAGATATTTGGAAAAGTACTCAATTGTAAGCATTTATTATATATTTTGGTTAAGAATGAGCTACTTATCGAGTGGAGTGATTTGATTATGTCGGCGGTAAACCCGTCTTCTCCTGGAGCTTTCTTTTCGTTTTGAGCCTCAACAACAGAAGTTACTTCACTTTCAGTAAAGATAATGTCGTTTTGTTGAAAATACTGTTCTTGAACCTCAGTTCTGATATCTTTATGAATTTGATCGTCTTCTTCTGGTTGGTCTTCTGGAAAAAGATTTTCGAGTAATGTTTGTGCAATCAGATGGTTATCTGTTATTAGTTTGCCGTCTGGAGTGATGAGTTCACTGACTTGCTCAATGTTTACTTTGTTTTGCGACAATTTATAGACTAAGCCCCACGGGTTGTCTCGAGTGTTTGTAACGATAAATTGATTCCACGACTCTATTTTGTGGTTAGTAATATTTTGTTTGTAGTCGCGTTTTATTTTTAAGTATTCTTCTTTAAGTCTATCTCTATTGGCTGTTTGATTCCTTTGATATTTCCTTCTGGCTCTATTCATGACTCTTCTTGCATTTGTGAGCTCAACGGTCCACCAACTGTTGGTCTTTGGATTTTTCTTTGACTTAGTTTTTCTCAGACTATTGTCACAAACTTGAGTAAGTATATCGTTAAGACTTTCAATGAATTTGTTCATTTGTACTTCATTAGTTATGCTTTCAATTTGAGGCTCGAGCTGATGTACAAATGGTGTCATTATGCTCGAAAATAGTTCAAAGTCGGCGTTTTTGGTGTTATATTTAATAGTTGATTTATATATAATTGGAGGACTAGAGTCTTCGATGTCAAATCTTATATAACGATGATCTGAGAGGGAGTCTATCTCTAAAACTTGCCAATTTTTGATGAGGGTGGCGGCAGTCACATTAATTAACGTTACATCTATTGAACTTTCTCCTCTAGTTGTATGAAAAGTCGTTATATTTCGATTATTATTTAAGACTATTAAATTATTTGCCGCTATAAAGTCATTGAGTATATTCCCTCTCTCATTCTCAATAGCGCTGAACCAAACTCTTGATTTTGCGTTTGAATCCATAGATATGAGTAGGTTTTGCGATTTAAGCTCATTGAGTGATTTATTAATATGTGTCAGTTCTGCACGTATGTCTTGCATAGGTGAGCAGTACAATGATATTAGAGTAAGAAGTTTGTGCTTAAATTGAATGTTTATTAATGTTGAAAATGCTTTAGAGAATGTGGTGATTTTTAGCACTTGTAAAAGATTGTTAGTAATAATTATTGCAGTTTTTGGCCGATCACAGTTTTGGTGATAGTAGGCTCTATACTTTAGAGGAAAGCCGCACACTTTCCCTTTAATTGTATATGGTTCCTGTATTAAAATGATGTCTATATTTTCTTCTTCAATGTACTTGTTTAGGTGAGCTGTTGAGTGTTTACTTCGCTGCAGGTTGATTTGAATACACTTTATGTTATCGATCTTGTGTGTTCTATTCATATCGAGTTTTCGCTTTGATTATTTCTTTAATTCTCCTAAGACTATCACAACTTTGACTGAAGGAGGAGTGGTTTGTTGCTAATACGTTTCTTTGATTTTTGATTTTATTACTCTTGTCACAATTAGTGCAAAAGAAAGCGCTTTTGGGTTGATCACAATTTTTTGTACTGTGTGAAAGGCCACAGTGGCCACATGTGTCTTCAGTTTGATTGCAATCTCGTGCTATATGGCCAAAGCCGTTACATCTGTAGCAGCGAATTACATGAATGTAATCAGTAAAAGAGCAAGACTTCCAGCCAATAATTATAGATCGCATACGATTGAATAAGAATTGTCGTAATTCAGGACTCGTTTCCAAAACCCATGTATTTTCTTGAATTTTATGACGATGTCTGAACTTGAATTTGCATTTTAGTTCTGTTGCGATTTGATTACTATCTCGTCCTGACATATAGTTACGGATTTGCTCGTTGTTTACAATAATAGATTGCAGAAGTTGATCCTCAGTTATGTCGTCACCAACTCCATAAACAACTATTTTAGGCGATATTTTCTTTGGTTTATTTGGAGTTATATCTTGAGTTTTATCTTTAATTGTATTAATAATTTCATTGCAATCTTCATCTGATTCGCATTCCAATATTATTCCTCATTTAGAAATATTTTTGATATTTTTAACGGCAACTTTCAGTTTTTGCGAAGTTTTGCGAAGTAATGATTTTCTTTGCCACGTGTTCCGTTTGTTTAGAGCTCATGTTTTCCTTATTTGGTTTAACTATTACTAAATATTGAGAAAATGGTTAGGTTAGGTTAGGTTAGGTCAAGTTAGGTCAAGTTAGGTTAGGATAGGTTAGGATAGGTTAGGCTAGATTAGGTTAGGTTAGGTTAGGTTATGTCAGGTCAGGTCAGGTCAGGTCAGGTCAGGTCAGTTCGTCGATAATGGAGCCTAACGTGTGAGCGAGCTGGCTACTGTGCCTACCATGTTAGTCAGATGGCGAACTACCCACCCCCTCTGCGCGCGTGTAATATATATATATATATATATATACAATGGTTTTTTATCTGTATCTCCTGAACTAAAGACTTCCGCGCCATATGAGCTATATATATGCTAATGGTAGATCATATGCTATTCGTCGATAGCACCTTTGTATAGATTCATTGGCGTCCATAAACTAAACTATTACCTGAAATTTAGTAGGTACTATAGATTTTTGCATGAATGTGTATTCCTATTGATTCGTTAATCTCTTTTCATATACATATTTATCACTTTTGCATTTAGAGCATTTTGTCAGTAGAAATTCAATAAAAATTGAGTGCTTTAATATTTCAAATGGAAAAGACAAACATTCATTTGAATAAATAATATTTCACAATAATAAACATTAAGTTAAAGTAAAAAATTGATTTAATAGATTTTCAAAAGATTTCGAAGTAGTTTCATATTATGTGAAGCGTGAAATGATTAGTTTTAGAATAAAAAAAGTAGTCATTAAAATAAAAGATTTTCTTATAATAGAATATTGTACTACAGTACAACCTCGTTATTTTGAACCCACTCCTGCCAAATAATTTTGTTCAAAATAGAGAGTTTTCAAAATAGACAGTACATTGAAAATAAAGTCTGAAATAAAGGTTTCGCTCAAAATGCAATATTTGAATGATTAACACTAAGATTTTATTTAAATTGGAGTTCAGGTTTGAGGCTCGTCCACGAATTTCTGGAACCTGAACTGCTCAGTAGTATTAATAATAATGATTTTTTTTTTGAAAATTTTATGTTACTATATCTCGAAACTATTCGATATATATTTTTAAATTAAGAAGTACACAATAACATAGACTGATATTCAAATTGGTTCAAGATGCTGAGTATTTCAAAATGAGCGGTTTTAGATTATCGAGTGTTTACTGTATAAATTCATTCAACTATGAGTTGACGATAATATTTTTATTAATAATATCACATTTCGTATAAATTTTTTCTCGCTATTCGGTTCCAAATTATATAATAAAAAATTTTTCTGACGTAATAATAACAGTTAATGTTTTGATTCTCGACTTTTTAATTATTTAACTAAAAAAATATAATTATAACGTTTTGACTTGTTTAAATGATTGGACTTAATATTTTTATACCACTTAAAATACAATGGTTTCATTGTCTTTTTATTATCGTGCACAGTTTTCTTATCTAACAGACATGTAAGATAAAAAACAGTGTTCAGTTTACGTCCCACAGCATTCTCTCGAAAATATTAATTTGTTTTTCATATCAGTTTTAATTATCAAAAGAGATTACTCTCTCATAAAATGAAAATTTACGACGGCTTAAAATTTGATATATTTGAGAGCTTTAAAATTTCAATACTGACTATTAGACTAATAAGTTAGATTCGTTGATGGTAAGTAACAATATTATTGAATTCAAAGAAAAATAACTTTGAGATTAATCAGAGCGTCAAACGTACTATAGTTTCACTCAAGAAAGTTGTGATTTCCAGTGGACCTTGAATTGTCTTACTATTAGATTTTCAAATAAGGATAAATGACTGAATGATTATTATTTAATTTAATAACTTTTAAAGATATTTTTCTTCAAATACAAAGGGGTCTAGAATATCTGTAGTTCCGACAATTTTATCATCAATTTTTAATTTTTACATAGTAGGTAATAATTGAAAAAATCTATTTATTTATTAAAATCACATAATTACTAAAATGTGTGACAGTTTATGTTTGAGAAAAACTAATAGCTTTGTGTTTTCGCATATTTTAGATCTCTACTGTGTTTAAAAGTTTGAACTCCTTTCCTTCATAGCCCAATACTGTATGTGTTTGAAGGGTTAAAATGTTTTGATACCATCAAACTGACAGGAGTCTCAATTCATCTTTTCGAGAGAATACTACGTCTAAATTGAATAATGTTTTATATGTGCCATGCTTTCTTGAGATGTACTTTTATCAAAAATTAAGCTTCACTTAAGCTTTACTATAAGATATTTCTTAGAGTATCAAAAGTTAACGTTTTCTTATTCTACATCATCGAAGATGATTTGCTTTAGACCTTATCTATTACTTACGACAATTGCATGAATGACCCATAAGGTTCACAAACTTTGATAGGATATTTTTTTTCCTCATAATCTCAATTAACAATATAAGTAAAGAACTTAAACATCCGATAGAGAACATATAAAAAGTACTTTGCAATTGATCTAAACGCAAGTGTTGATACTCGTGAACAGATTCTATTTGCGAATCAAAATCTTTTGTATTAGCGCTAGTCGACAGTTTTATATTTTCTACGCGTCTCCAATGGTCAAGAAAACCTCCCTTATTGATGTTTGAAATACTAGACATAAGAAAAGAGATAATCGTTCATAAAGTTTCTCAAAGTATTTTTCAATGACATACAATCTGTTGAAATGTTTTTTATGTTTGAAGTCTTTTCGCATTGCAATAGCCATCAAATCGAGTTTAAGAACAGAATCTTGAGATTCCGGAGGCAAATGAAATAATTTCTCACCCAACTTAAGTATTCCATAATACAACTGATCTCTCGTGGCCACAAACGCATGAGGTTTTTCTGATTTTTTGACATTATTTATTCCTATTACTGGAGTCTGCACCGGTTTCATTAATTGTCCAATATCTCGATAGACACCAAAATTTGCCTTCTGTAGATAAAGAAAAAAATCCTAGTTGAGGCTTCCACCATATTACTTAATAGCTTCATCATATTATAGGTAAAAGCTAAAAGTTTTTTTTAATAAGACTGAGTTTGCAAATTTTTTATTAGTTAAAGACTAAACATAGAAAAGTTTGAAACACAAATATCTAGTTAGATATTTGAGAGTCAATTAATTTAAACATAGCCCATTTGTTGAATTTTGTCTTATTAAGGAAAAAATTTGATTATAAAAATATGAACGCTTTAATATGAAATCAGTATTTGTATAAACCTAAACAAGCACATCGAGGTTTGTAAACCTGATTATTCTAGATCTTTAATTCATATTATTTGTGTATTTTAGATGGAATAACTGTTTTTCATCTATTTTTATAGACTACATCTTGGACTAAAAATTAAATTATCGTTTAGTCAGAGGTGTTTTGAAAAGTATTTGTACTTAATTACAAGACTAACTTTTAGGTACGAAATACTTAACAGAACTTGCACTCAGTAGACATCTTAACATTTGTCAAAATAACTGCCGAGCTATGTTTGCATTAATTGCTTCTGATTTTATTTATGAATACAATTTGGTACCTTCATTATTTGATAATAAATAGACTTTTCATTTGCAGTCACTTGTATTTTACCATTTGTTTGGGCAATCGCTAATTCATAAATGGTATCAATTGTTTTAGTTCTTGAAGGAACAGCCATTAATGAGTAAAGACACCCACTATAGCTTGATGTCAACACAATACATGCCAATAACCAACTACAACACATTAATCTTAGTGGTCCATTAGATGGCAAACGAAAAGATAACTGCTGTCTTAGTGAGGCAGAAATTATCGCCCAATTCATGTCAATATTTTTCAGTTCAATACAATGTTGAGATATAATCCGTAAGTTAAATGCAATGAGAATGAACGCCATGATGAGACAAACCCAAACTAAAAAGTTGAACGGTTTCAAAACTAATGTAATGATTGGAACTATCTTCGGCGGAGGAACTATGAATGTCACTGAAGTGATCATATGAGAATTCGAGAAGTGAACAGCTTCCGATCTTTCATCAGTCACTGATAATGCAGCTAAACCTATGTCTGCTAACTATAAAAAGTAAGAAATTTTTGTTATTAAACTTGTAATTTAATTAACTGGTTGTCGAAGAAGTAGTTAAAAATAAGATTACTTTTGAGTATACTTTGCCAATAGCTCCGACCAGGTGTTATTAGGTAATAGTATTCCCCAATCATTGAAACAATTAATTATTTCATATGTGAAATTGAAATGTTTGCTCAATGTTTGAAGTAGTTTTGCCTCAAAGCCGCCACTCAATAGCCATGAATTGTTACTTCTTTCGTAATCCAACAAAACAAAGGGAGCAATCTTGAAAAATGTAGAATTAGCTTTTATCGCATCAGAAATACATGATCGTTACTAAATTCAAGTAATCTTCAATTTATCTGATAATAAATAGTATATTTTTTATATTCACCCGATTAGTAGCAACACGAAGAATTTCTCCCTTTAAATCTAAAATTTGATACATTCGTCTAGATGTAAATGTTGATAAAACATGAATTTCAAATGAACAACTGCAAAGTTCCAACATAAAGGTGAAGAAAAACTATGAGTAGATTCTGAAAAAATAAATCGATTGGATATTTTAATACAATCAGTCTTTTCTTTCAGTTGTTTGTATGTTGAAATACTATCTTTCTTTCTACATATTTGTCATTTTGGACAATACACTTAAATGAATGCTACGAGTAAAACTATTGAATCTTGTTTACATTTGGCTCCATGTCATTTCAATGGCTTTACACGCCCAACGTTCAAGCTCTTCAAAATTATTCCTATTTCCTCTCATTTCTTTGAGTTCTTCAGAAAAAGCTCTTAATAACACATGAATTAAAATTATTACATTTTGCTTAAAAAATCATTATTGATCATAATAAGGCTCGTAGTAACTATTAATGATAGACATTATTTAGATATACTTCAGGATATTATAATTTATAGGTACTTTGAGCTGATACAAAATAAAATACAATAATCTTTGAAGATTAATTACAAAATTTAATGTTAATTTCTGATTATATATTGTTAGTCGTGTCATGCCGTTGTCAATTGTGTTGTCGGGGATTAATAGTTAGAATTTTTTATTTTTTTCAATTTTTTATCAGAAAAATATGAAAAAAGATGCAAAACGACATAACTTTGATACTAGAATTTACACATACAAAAAGATTGAGACCTTAGAATCCATTGGTGATGTTTTATGTTTGGTCTCTGAGAGCCGATTCTCCGTAAGAATAACAAAAATTTAGTCTATGTCAGGTCTTACCAAACCACGGCCCGAGAAGACTTTCAAGAAATATAAGAATCAGCTCTCAAAAGTATTCCTAGAAAGGGCTTTGTGTTCTATATGATCTGTATTGACTGTACGACTATATCTAAAATTCTTGAAGCTAGCTTTTTACTAAAATAGAAGGACTGTTATTTTTCAATTAGCCCAATATTCTTTTACCACTTAGTATACCAAAGTTTTCCTTTTGTATTCAATGAGAATCAAATAAATAATTTTTCATTGCATTCTGTGTTAATGACAATGCTTATGATATAAAGACATTTAATGGAAGTGTGTAATCAAATACTTAGAGAATAATAGCTGTCTTAAGACTTCAATGAACAATTTTCATAGCTTTCCTTAAGGAAGAATCGATTTTATAATTAAGTACTTATTCATTTACTTTACATTTCAATTCGTAGTAATTTTCGATTAAAGAAGTATTCCTATTGAAAATTTAACTATTAATTATATTTACTGAGTCATCTTTTCAGTGTACGCCAATCGAGCCAAATATTGACGCCCAATTCAGAACCAACTTATTCGACACAGGCCAACATATATACTGAATAATCTGAAGACAGTAAGATTTTGAAAAGTTTTCCTTTAAAAAAGTGTGCTTTGTTTCGAAAATTAAGTCACGAACTTTAAGATACGCAAAAATAATGACTCAGTAATTATATTTCATCCAAATAAAATATATTTCATAATTTTCATTAGCCTAGTATTCAAAGATAGATAAGTTTTAGATTTCTTTATGAAAAGCTGTCACAGAAGTTTCGTGACGTAACTTTTATGCCTGTAATTCTCTAAGAAATTAATTAGAAAAAGTCAACGTATGAAAATATTGATTCTCATTTAACATCTAACTGAAAACACAATACATGAATTTATATGTAATTACTTATAACTCATTTCATTCGGACCTTTACATTGATTACAATTTTATTTTAGGAGATATTCGAGCCAACTATAATTAAGAAATAATTAGTATTTGGCTTTTGTCAAATGGAAAATGAGAGTTTTTTAAAAATATGCTTATATCCTGATAATTTCTTACATTTAATTCATATGAGTACCTTTTCGAATATTATTCAATTTTGTGTGCCTTTGAGCTTATTTAGAATTAAACTGATTAAAGCTCTTTCTAAAACAACACGACTGCTCTTTATAGCCTTCAAGCTTCGAGTACTTCCCAGCTTTTTATTAAAATCATAGCTTAAGACCTTAATTATCTAATTGTTAAATGTTCTCAAAGGTTAGTTTAATTTATCCTCTTCGGAAATTTTATTTATTTGTATCCTTTTTTTGAATATCTATTAAATGATGAACACTTATTTTTGTTTTTTACACAGCAAGAATAAAAATATGAAAATAATAATTCAATGCTTGGCAGTTTTTAATTTTTCTAATGAATCATCTGTATTGGAGAAGTTTTAAAGGCTAATATCTATTACATGCGAAAGATTTTATTGGTTTGACAAAAAAATCTCTCAAGATTCCAACAATAAAGAACTTGTGAATTGTGAAATTTGTCTTAATTTGTGACATGAGTTGAATGCGCATTACAGAAAAAGTAATGATAGAGTTTATAAATGATACAATTAAAGTAGAGTTAATAGTAATTAAACCAAAATATTTCTATCTATTATGACAATGATTAGAAGCTTCAATCAAACAATGAATCATTTCGAGTTTCAAATTTTGATCGATTGATAGTCTGGGCGAAAAACATTTATTAAGATTCAAAGTAAGGGCTGTGCAATATATTAGGTGTTTTTTTGCACTAATATCGTGCATAGCACTTTACGAATTAGTGTGGCCATAAGTAAAAACTTAATTCCTGGAGTTTACAATCTTAAGGAAAGATACGCTTCTGAAGACTGAGGTCAGAGCATGATTCCTGAAGGTCTGATCGTTCTACTACAAACAAACAAAAACTCTCATCATACGGCTTTCTGGCACTGGTAAGCCTCTACCTAGTAATTTTTCAGTTATCGCGAAAGCTTTATGCAACCTTCAATATTGGCATCGAATCCAATATATTTGGGACCATTTCTGTTATCAATATATATTTCAAAATCAACTTATTCTTAATCGAAGACGCCAAAGAAGACAAGAAAGCCATAGTTGGAATTTGATTCATTCTTAAAATAATTTTTATCAACTTTAGTAATACTAAATTTTGACATAAACGGATATGCTACTGATTTTCCGCTTAAAGTCTATTAATTATTGACTTAAATTAATAACCAAAATAATAAAACGTCGAATAAACAAGGCGTAATAACTAATGTAACAAATGACATGCAAAATTTTCTGTAAAATTTATGTATTTTTAATCAAAATATGATAAAAGAAACGAAAACGAGTTTTGTAATAATTGAAGTGTTTGCGATCGTTTATAACAGTTGGTTAGCACATTCTTCTGTTGCAAGTTTATCACAAACAATACAATTAAATAGTTCAAGCAGATTTCAACTCAAATCCATAAGTATTCGAGTAAACGAACATATTTCGAGTATTTTTATCTCATTAAGTAGATCTAATTGTCAGCTAAATCCAGTTTTTGTCAGTTCACTGAAATCTCTTTTCAGATTAAATATTAACCAATAGACCGAAATTGAAAAGCAAATAATTAGTTTAATAAAAATCTAGCTAGCACGACATTACAGCACAAACAAACACTGCGTTCGACACTACCGCGCAAACGACAACACCGCGCGGTAGTGTCATGTAATCAAAAATCTAGGAGTTCCAAATCAACTTTATGGGTTATAACGAGTATTTTTTGCTTTACAGTCGAATTTTAAGTAGAAATAAAAATTGTTCTGTGACCAAAAAACACGTATTTTTGGAGGTTCACAAATTTATTAGTACTCAAATTGATTTATTTGAATCAATAAACAATCAAAATAGCAGTCAGTTTTTGTCAGAAAAGTACTTAATGCTTTTGTCATCTCTGACGATAACGTTTATTAATTGAAATAAATTTCAAGTTAAATTAAACACATATTTTCGGAAGAACAATCAGATTAAATTTATGTTTAACCTCAAGTCGAACGGTCAGACTATTGGCTATAGATTGCAAACTTTTTAAAGTTCAATTGAATGAATCATATCGTAAACAAATTACTCGATCGAATTTCAAACTTAAAGAATTAAATTCTTATGAGAAATAAATAATTTGAATGTGCATTTACAACATTTCGCCAAATCAATCCTTACATAATAAAAAAATTTTACTCAAAATAAACATTTTTTGTAACTTTATTTCTTATTATTTTATAGGTTTAAGTTGAATACACATAACAGAAAAAGTGACGACTGTGTTAACAAATGCAAGAATTAGTCGAAGATCAATTACAAAAAGATCAAGTGATTTCGGTTTATTATTACAACGATTTGAAACTTCGAGTAAGTATTCAATTATCTTAATCTTTAGATTTTTATTGACGGAATCTTCAAAAGTAAAACTTGTGTTAAGAATAGAAGTGATTTTATTGATATTATAAATACTATTAAGTTGACCGACAGTAATAATAACTGTTATAACAATCAAATAGAATATAATGACATCAATTGAATAAGTGATAGATCTTAGAATATTCTCGGAATTATCTGAAAAACGATTTATACTAATAACAGACCGGATAAACATTTCTGTTAACCAAACAATTGGTATGAAACCAATTAATTCATTCAAACTTTTTTCAATTAAGTACATTTCCATTTCATTTTTGCGAATGGTTTGAATCTTTTCGAGACTGTTAAAGAAACTTTTGTCTGAGAAAATTTTATAATGACTTCTCTTCATGCAGTAAAACACATAATTTGTTTGCATATAAATCGATATTTGAACCAAACCTGAGCCGAAAATGAAAATACTATTAAAGAATTCACTTATGCTGTTATAGATTATAGAAACAATATAAAGAGTGTAACTATTCTTCTCTTTCCATTGAGTGTAATAGTCGTATTGAATGTCTTCTTGAACCCATGATAGATAGAAACATGATATAAATAACATGCAAAACAACCAAAGAAGTGATAGATATAGAGCCATATGCTTAAAATCCTTTTCTTGCTTTTGATCGTACAACCGATGAACTACTTTGATGAGCTTCCTATGTTTTCTCAAATAAATTAAATAAGAGAATAAAGAAAAACACATTTTAATAATCCATGAAATGCTCAAAAGGTCCAATCTTGAATAGATGAAGAAATAGTTTAGAATCGATCCAATAATTGCATATATTATATAAATTACGATTAGTATTGACATAAACTTTTGGACAAATTTTCTCTCAATATTGGATTCCAAACCATAAATTACGAAGATTTTATTCATTGAACAAAATATATTAGTTTGAGTCATTTTTAAAGTAATTTTTGTACTAGAATCTTATTCTCAATTTATATATTCCTATATTATATTTAATAAAGAAAGCTCTGTGAATGTGAAATAGCGATAAATTTATTTCGAAAGTTAGCACAATATTCTGTAGTTGAAGTAAAATCAATATATAATTAACTAATTCATTATTTATAGAGAATAGAATTATTGTGTTTTTGACACTTACATAGCTCTTAGATTTATGTTTACGAGAATGGCAATTTCTAATTTATATTTAATGAAAATGACAATCGCTTATTCTATGTAAATAGCAATGTTTGTGAGGATATAAATATGAAATGCCATTTATTCAATGAAAAAGTATGCTAAAATACTAACTTTCAAAATAAACTTACGCAATGAAAAAAATAATTGATTTTTATGAAAATTATTAGTGAAATTATAAATATTTGTATCTGGAGTCAGTTTTTGAACTTTTTACCTTACTCAAAGAAGGACTCTGATATAAAATTGGCCTCAGTCTCATAGATATGTATAAACCAAATTTCTACAGAATAATTAAATCGATCTAATTATTGAAACTTAAACTATTATTACATTTAATTGAATTTGATCAAAATTAAAAATAGTTTGTATATTAATTTTGATGTCAAAGCCTATAGTGTGTCTTTTGAATTTTCAGAGTTTAAACATTCAGATATTCATTGCAAGATAATGATTAATTTTTTAACAGAAACCTTATGTTTGCATGAGAATAAAACATTAATCTTAAAAAGATTTTCAACTTTCATCTACATAAAAGATTTAAAATATTACTGATAATTCATGATAATATCAATTTTCTGAATTATATTTAATGAAAGTGACAGTTGATCGTTCTATGTAAATAATAACATTTGTGATCATACAAATATGAAATGTCATTTATTTAATTAAAAGTATGCAAAAGATTAACTTTCAAAACAAACTTACGCAATCAAAAAATAATTGATTTTGATGAGAATTATTAGTGAAATTATAAATATTTGTAAGTGAATTGTCACGAGTCAGTTCTTGAACTTATTTTATCTTAATCGAATTTAAGAACTATAAACGTAATTATAACAATAAAAATAAAAAATGGCTAATTTAGTTGAATTTTCTTTAGCTTAAACTCAAGTTGAAATTTACGATATTATTTTAATGAGAAGTAGCTTCTAGCACGAACATTAACTCAACTACTTTACATTTAATTATTTGAGAATTTTTAATCAGACTATTAGAAAATTACTGAAAGGCTGAAATTATTAGAAATTTATGACAAATAAAAATATTTCTCCATTAATACTTGAAGCAAACCATTATTTTTTCAAATCTGAAAAAGGGAGAATTCAAAATTGAGTAGACTTATTAGATTATATTATTGCTAAAACGTCCTTTTAGTGATACACAATAATTGAATGGAAATTACCCTAGAATACAATTACTTCTACAATACTTTTGGAATGAAAAAATTATTTTTGATTTGGTTTTATCTGAACACACATCACGGAAAAAGTTATGACAGAATTAATGAACAACAGAATTAGGTTTGGATTTATAGTAAACAAACCGCAAGCTTTTAGACTATGAGAAAAGCGATTCGATACTTCATGTAAATAACGAATCACTTCGAATTGAAATCTTTGATTATTCGATTGGCTAGAATCGAAGCTTTTGCTCACAATCCAAGTCATAGTATTTATATCATAAGCACTATTTATTCTACTGATCATTATGAAAACTGTGGTAATAATTAAGTAAAGAATCAGTACATCAATACAATAAGCACTCAATGTTAGGACGTTCTCTGGATCGGTTGTTATTTGTGTTATATTAATGCACGTTCTGATAAACATTTCTGTCAAATTAAAAATAGGTATAAAACCAATCAGATCATTCAATGATATGCCAATCATTTGTAATTCTATTTCATCAGTTCTTAGTCGTTGAAGTTTCTGCAATCCATTTGTAAAACTACTCGATAGGAAGCTATTATAATGATCTTTTTTGATGCAATAAAATATGTAATAAGTTTGCAAATAAAGCAATATTTGAATCAAACCCGAACCAAACACATAAATTGATGCAGCGCTTGCATCAATTGTGTTGATAATAATCGCAAGTATCTTATTAAGAGAACTTTTCTTATTTACAAATAATATATTTGTTTCGAAGGTTCCGATGGTAAATGAATTATAGAGACAGAAGAGAAACAGAGTGCAAATAAACCAAACTATTGATAAAACTAATGAAAAGTTTTTGATAGACTTTTCTTGCTTTTTATTTGACAAACGAATCATAAGTTTAAATAACTTTTTTTGTCTTTTGTTTAATAAAACATAACTAATTGTTGTAATTATAGTTTTGAGAATCCACGAAATCCTCCATAAGTTAAATGGTCCATTAACTACATTAGAAACTGATTCAGTAAGATCAAAAATAATTAGAGTTATTGTGACTATAGACGCCAAAGTTTTGACACGTATTTTCTGACAACTTGATTCCAAGCCATAGAATAATAAAATACCTTTCATGTAGAAATAGTTATTTTGTTCATTCATTCTCAAAAATAAGTAATTAGTAAATTTTTAAAATTTAATTATAGTTTATAAATTAGAAATCAGGGTAAAATATATCAAAGTTACTAATTTTGAATTTTTTCGTTGAGTTAAACTTTCAATCAGGAACTAAAAATTAATTTCACTATTTTACATATTGCTAACTTATATCTATACCTAATGACTTTTTTCTGCTTATAGTTAATAGAAGCCTGTCACATTCAGTACTTGTCAATACCATTAACATTAATAGGATTTTGTTGATTGAATGCTTTTATGATTTCGCAAACCAGATACTCTATACGTACATTTTTTAATGTTTATGAACACAAAGTATTGCATAAAAGCGCTCACCTTTGTTTCAAACAACACTGTTGCTAAGGCTGGTCTATGGCCTAGCTTTCGGTTAAATCTTTCTCATTAGCTAAAAATTAAATTCAAGTCAGAGAATTGGTAAGAACAATTAAGTTTCAATTTATGTCATAGATTCAGAGTAGATAATTCATTAGATCATAAAACATAAAGCTTTTTAACATAAATGCGATTTCTATCTTATAAACTGCGAATCCAAGTTACAAATGAGATTTTGCGAACATTTATTCACAATTCTAAGTCTAAAGCTGCCGGTTATCTTCAGTTAAAACAGGAGAGAAATTGCTCAAGGAGTTTGTATAATTTTCGCATAAGAAATGATCGAAAGCAAGAGATTTTTCACAAGGCTAGAAGATCGAGTTCAGACCTTTATCAATATAAGTCTTAGAAAATTAACTGCAAATGGTATATTTTTAATTTTAAAAGCACTGTTATCAGAAAATCTGTGTTCATTTATGTTTTATAATACTTTCCAAAGTATTACTGGATGAAAAATTTGGTAAAGTACCAGAAAACCGATCATGTTTGATTATATTTAGGCTTTCATGTCAAACCGGAACAAATTTTCTTCTGTTTAATCACAGTTTGAGAGACAAGACAATTTTTCGATTCAATCAAAATTGTCCTATTAAGTCTGGGAGGTCTGGCACTCGTAGTCATTTCAACTAAATCTTTAATTTCGTAATAAATTTTATACACTAAGCTATGCAGTACATCATTTAAACCATAATAATTTCGCAAAAGTTCAATTTTATTGAAAGCAAATACACATTAGAATATAACAAAGTATGACATTAAAACATTCTTATAATTCACGTTCCATCTTTATTACTATTGAGAAGCTCTCTATTCATCTATTAGACAGAGTACTATTAATACTAAATGTTTTTGATAGTAAAATTCATTTATGATAACCATTTCCTGAGATAAGTTGGTAGTCTCTAAAATTTCGAGCACTTTTTGAAATGGATTTAAATAGCATTTTATTGAAGCCGTGCCACGAATTTACTTACGGACGAAAATACTACTTTGGAAGTAACGGATCAGATTTAGATTTTAGATTCGTTGGCCTTAACTGGAGACCTTATGTATTCTCTAATCTGACTAAGTTTGAAGATATAGTTATAAATGATGTCGGCCAGAGTTATTGCGGACCCCTCTTGAGTTTTTTGATTGAGTTTTCGAAAAGAATGAGAGCAAGCCTTACTAATGTTTGGTTCGATGTATTTGAAGTAAAGCGAAGGCCGTTCAAATTATTGAAAGATTATGTAAGTTTTCAAGTATTAATCAGATTTTTAGAATGATCAAATTTATATTTGTACTAGAATTTAACAACGTTTTTATCATCGGTGATGCCCGAAAACCATTTGGACGATCCTTTAGAATATGCCCAGTTCTCTAAACAATTTGGTGAAACACTCAAGTATTCTGTCGCGAGTTTCAATAAAAAACTTGATTTATCTGTTTTTGAAATTTTCACTGTATTCGATAAATATGTGAGTGAATGACAAAAGATGCTATAATTAATTCGACTTAAGTTAGATCAAAGAGTATCCGATTTTTCGATTTCATTATAAATGTCCGAGTTTATACTGATCAAACCTAAAAGTGTTGCACATGCTCGATACTAGGGCTCGTGATAAGGCTCGACAAAATTTCAGGCCCCTAACTCACTTTCGCCCTTATATTCGTATACACGAAAATTTACAATCAATATGCAAGACAATGGAATTTTCTCAAAATGACTTAATAGTTCTGAAGGAAGTAAGAAACTGAACTAAAATCAATTTATAAGACTACATCCTATAGAACTGATAGATTACTGTTCAATTAGAATTTTTTCAGTTATGTGTGCTATTTAGAAAATATGAGTATTTCAGAATCAGCTCTCACCATCAGGGACTAGACACTCGCGCTCGCTATCGAGCTCGAGCAACTCGAGCTTTGTGCATCACTGATA
This sequence comes from Archegozetes longisetosus, assembly GCA_018873245.2. Taxonomy (NCBI): domain Eukaryota; kingdom Metazoa; phylum Arthropoda; class Arachnida; order Sarcoptiformes; family Trhypochthoniidae; genus Archegozetes; species Archegozetes longisetosus. The sequence continues at coordinate 4,761,100 of JAEMBT020000006.1, forward strand.
ATAAGTTTGCTTTGATTCGGGTATACTTGTAATGCAATTCATTCTATTTTAGATTTGGTTATGCATTCTTACACTATTGATAATAGTTTCCATCTTAATGAGCATATCCACGAAAAAGTTGAATTTCAATCTGTTTCTTCATATCTTTTATTCAACGTTTTGGAAGTTTTCGTGTATTTTCTTGAATAAATCAAACAGTTTTGTGTACTCCAAAAAATATAGGAAGATGTTCACATTAGTATTGTTGTGGCTTTTGTCTGCAATGATTTTGATGAGTGCTTTCTCTGGAATGATGTATAACTTTCTGTTGAGAGTATCTGATTATCGAGTCATTGAGTCATTGAAAGACTTTGAGAATATAGATGACTTGACATTGATCGTACCTTCGAAAAGCAGCGATATTTATAAAATGATAATTTCTGGAGAATTCAAACCAAAGAAATGGGATTTATTTAAGAATAAGCTTGTGTTAACGGGAAATCTAGTTGAAACGATCAAAGAAAATGATTTGGCGTTAGCTGGAGAAAAAATTGGTCTCCAATATATTGCTAGAACTTATCGATCAATATATCCCAACATTCATGTTTCAAATGGAGGATTTTTTCGATTTCCAGTCCAATTCGCTTTTAACAAAAACTTAAATCAAGAATTCATGCGGAATGTTAACCGAATGTAAGATTGGAAGCAAAATTATCTTCAGATATGATTATTGACTGTCTCATATAACCGCTAATTCATTTCACTTTTAGAATAACTTGTTTTATTGAAAGTGGTATTTACGAGCACTCGATGGATTTAATTATAAAACATGTTGAATTAGTAACAAAAGTTCTCAAGTCGGGAACAAGTAATATCTCATTATATGCTTTTCGAGGACTGTTTCAAATCTGGCTCATCGGAATAATCATCAGTTCAATAGTTTTTCTCATAGAACAATGCTTACGCTTTGAAAAAATTTGTATTCAAGTTAGGATCCCTCGTTGCATAAAATAATGTTGCTTCAATTTTGAGTTTTTCATTTGACCTTCTTTTGCTTGACTTTTGTAATCTAGCTTTCTTTCACTTTGCTTTTCAAGTATCATTATAATTTGACTTTAACTTTCTCTTTCTATATTTAGAAGAAATCTTTTACTTCTATAACTATTACCTAATGTTCCAAAAATAGTATTATTTGCACGAATTCTATAAGTAATCTATCTAGGTCACTTTAAGTTGAGAATTATGCACTAAATTCGTCTCTGCATTCATTCTTCTTTTATACGGCTTTTGTTTAGCTTTCACTTATCTTTCGCTTTTTATGAAAAGATTTCATTTATTGTTCCTTCGCTGAAAAATTTTCGAATGACTTTCTTTGATTAAATCTTCTTAGTAAATTAGCAAAACAAAAACTTAGAATCTTTAATTGCCTTCATTTGAATGAATATTTGATAGGAGGCTATGATTAAATATTTCGTTATAATTACTTTGTTTAATCAAATGAAACATTTGATCACTATTTAGACAGTAAATCTGTGCTTTCATTTGTAATTTAAGCATTTTTAAATTTAGGTTCTATTGAAATACAACTAACCTATTCTAATAATTAACTTCTCATAAGCATTTAATTCGTAAAGTTTGTTATTTACTCTTCAATTGAATTGATTAATTGAACTAAAAAATAATTACACAAAAGGGATTGAAATCGAAAAGCAATAGTTTGATTCAATGCTTGGCTTGAAGTTAAAAATTCGTTATAGCTATCTCAACTTTCTAAAAAGTACTTTTGATCAAATTTGGAAGCACTTTTATTTTAATAACTGAAAAGCACAAATTTGTTGTTTGTTTAAACATTTTATTTGTTGAATAACCCCTTTAAAAATACATAAACTTGATTTTCTTACCTCAAAGATAAAAGGAGTTAATTTTAATCTTTCTTTGAAAACTTATAGATTAGAATTTTATTTTTAATAGTTTTCGATATTAAGATAATGGGAAAATCTTTTAAAAAAGTTTATCTTAAGTTTTAAAAATGAAAACTTGAATTTTCGCTCAAATATATTGAAATTTTATTTAACTAAATATTGGTTTAGTTCATTTATAACTTATCAAAAACTATTTCTTGTCAATTGACCAATAAAATAGTTTTTTAATTAGCCGGACATCTCTTTACAATTTCTCAATAATTATGGCTATTTTTTATGTTTAAAAAATTATTCAGAAATTCAATGGAACGCATAGAAAGTGTTATAGTATTATATTAGTAAGATAATCGATATTTCGAACGACTTTTATGTTACGCAGTGACATAACCTTAGATAATTTGAACTTAGATTTTGCATATTTTATAGAAAGTACATTCAAACTAATACCAAGTTATCTAACACTTGTTTTTCCAATGTCACAAAGCTTATATGTATTATTATTATTATTATTATTATTATTATTATTATTATTATTATTATTATTATTATTATTATTATTATTATTATTATTATTATTATTATTAGATATGACATAAACTATAGCGTATTTAACTATATAAACTAAAGTTTTGTTTTCTTACGGAGGGTCGGCTCTCAGAGACCAAACATAGAACATCACAAATGGATCTTAAGGTCTCAATATTTTCGTATATGTAAACTCTAATTTCAAAGTTAAACCGTTTTGTCTATTTTTCATGTTTTTCTAATAAAAAATTGAAATGAGCCAAAAATTATCTATTAATCCACAACACTATTGAAAACGGGATAACATTTGAATATTCGGACTGTAATCTAAAACTGTAATCGATTTGAGTTCAAAAGTCTAAATAGTAAATAAAGTGAAGGGAAATAAAAATAGTGTCAAGTGTAAAACAATTTTAATTTTGAATCCCTAAAACAGGTTTAAAATGGAATTTGTAAATTAATCTACGTTGCTTGTAACTGTCGTTGTCATAATAGCGTTTTGTGTTTTAATCAATAACTTTGCTTTAGTAATTTGATAGCTGGAGTAATCGAGAATAGTCTCCACAAAATTTTGGTTGTTTTCTGATAAAAGAAATTTGTCCGAATATTGTAAAATAAGTGGGAAGTCAGGTTAAATATTGAGTCTTATATAATCTTGAGGTGGTATAAAACAAGTCAACTAAAGTAATAGACTGATTTTCAACTTTAAATAAAAGCCTTATTCGATCTTAAGATTATACATTTATTCTTCAAATTAAATAATTATTTGGATTGGATGTAACAGAAGCATTGATAAGAATATGGTGTGAACTTAATACTAATGAATAAGAAATTCCATTGAAGCATAAATGAGAGAATCTCACATGCTAATAGCTCAAAATATATAATCTTTCATTGTATATTAGGTAAAAATCAATGTTGCATATTTATCATATTGATTGTTAAGAAAAACAGTTAATCATTTTTCTGGTATTAATCGGCATTCTCGTGAAAGTAATTATTCCTCCAACCAATATAAAGTAAATAAATAACTTATTACATACTATCTTCTAAAAAGTTATATATGAAAGCATCAATATTTATGAATTATGAGAATTAATATCAAATATTTACAAAAGTGAAATAGTGAATTCTTTAATACTTGAACGAAATATAATTTATTATTCTCCATTATATTTAATATTTGGAATTCAATGTTTTCATAACATATGCTTCGAGAAATGGTTATTTTATTCTTTATAACTTCTTAATGAACTGTTTGATGAGCAAGAGGATAATTAAGTTTGAAAAATTTAACAACAAAATATATTTGAAGTATTTTACAACTCTTATTTTAAGTTGGATTTTTAAACTACTGAAAATGAGACGAATTAACGAATTTTATTACATGAGCCAAATTCTTTTCTTTTATGCGTTTCAGTCAAATATTAAGTAAAACTTCATTAGAAGGCTGTTTACGATATTTGTTTCCATATTTTTTCCGTTGATTTAATTGACTGGATCATATTATTCATTTAAGGCACATTAGATCCCAAGCATATTTCATTCATTGTACAATTCATTTTCACAATCGCTCCTTATATAATATATCGAAAAAACCATAAGAGTTTATTGGAAACCATAGAAAAACTTTCAAATGAAGTTAGAAACAAGAATGTTAGATATTAGAGGTTGGTACAAGATTCTCGAAATTTATGATACTCCATATAAAATGCTTGAAAATCGACCGATTTTATCAAGTGTTTCTGATTTATAAGGTATACCTGTGTAAACAAATGTAGAAATAAAAATACTACATCAATATACCTTCACTTTAGCTTTATATTTCACTAAATTTCCTAACATAAAATTTTGGGAATTTCGAAATTCGAGAAATCTCTCGATCCAAATTAAGAAACTCTCGAAAATATCCATTTCTAGCACTAAAACATCTAAAATTCTATTTTCGGGCCTCCCATTAATTAAAAATGAACTTTTCCACTAATTATAATTTAGGCTTTTGGGAATCTCGAAAAATGACATACTCTTAAAAATTCTTAATCGAGTCCCGACTCTTGAAGATACCTACCTCTACTATTCATCATTAGTTATATCATTATTTCGGTTATTTCAGGTTATTATCATATCTGGTTTATATATTATATGTATTTTTGAAGATTTCAAGATAACCATTATGCAAAAGGTTGAAAATTGTATGATTTATTGGGTGTTTGCCTCTATTCTCTGTATAATAGAATTTATGATAGTATTTATGGACTTGATTCGAACCTAATGCAAAATGTGTTATTTGCAAACTAACTCATTGTCTTCAAGGTCAACACTTTAAAAATATTTCATCTAATAACTGTGGAAATGGTTTAGAAAAGTTGAGACAAAAAAAGAGATCGATACCTATTATTCGGTAAGGCTACCCCTTTATAATTATTTGTATTACAATAACACAAATGGCAACAATTGAACAAAGTTTCAGAGTTATAAATATTCCATCAGTTGATGTCACTTATTTTTCCTTACTCTAATTATTGTAATCATAATTGTTGGCCAACTTAACAATAGGTTTGATATCGATTCTATTACTCACACTATAAGCAAAATCTTTAAAACTTGAGGATATGAATGATCTATATTTTAAACTTGAATTGTACTTACAAGAAGTATCCAATCGTTGTAATAATAGATCCAAACCATGTAGCCTGTTTGTTATAAATTCATCATTAATTTTATGGTTTCTAAGTTCTGTTACCACATCTTCTGAAATGTGTGCGCAACTGAAATCATGCCTTCATTAAAATTTTCACTTTAATCTAAGAAAGAATCACAGTAAGAATTGATTCTTAATTTAACAATACTTTGAAGATGGTCCGTTGATAATTAAAACTTATTACCAGCGGATATATACCATATTTGATCATTATTTTGACTTTAGTTGGATCGATGGATCGCAAGAATGAAAATGATGTAATTAATATCAATCAACTTATTTGTCATTTGGTTTGCCTGGTTTTATCAATAATTTACAACTAATATAACAAAAACTAATTCTTTTATTCATAAGTGCTGTCATTATTTTTCTGTAATGATTACTCAAAGGAACAAATAAGTAAACTTCTCATAACAATTATTATAGAAAATCTTGAATAGATAAGTGTTTAGAGAAAACATTCAAAATGTAATTCTATGTTTTCAATTGTATACTAAATGCAATTGAATACTACACTGCGTCCAACATAAGCTTTGCTAGTTTTGTGTTTGAATATTTTCTTACTAATTATTTATGGAATAATGCTTTTCTACTTAAAATGTAGAGAATCTCTCCAAGTTTTGTTACCTTCCGTATGGGCATATTTGGGCATATTTTTCTACTACTTTTAGGTGTTTAAATGGTTTGATACCAGATTTTATTACAAATATTTCTAATTTTAGAGAAAAATAAAATTTATTTTTATAGTAAATTTATAGCACTATCTATACATATAGTTAATTTCTAATTCTGATTACGAGAAATATATCTAAATGTTTTTATTTAATTGAACCCGATTTCCTCATCTAAGGAAAAATAAGGATAATTAAGCATTTTTTCAGAGATAATAATGGACTTTTATAGCTTTACTAATCAATGATAAGTAATTTGAATGGGAACGCCATTGTGCTCAATACAATGCTTTAATCGTGATATTACTGAACGACAAGAGTTCTTTATCATTCCTTGGGGTATATTATTAAACTCTTCTTTTATGTATTGTTTAAGTGTTGTAGTGTTTGTTGTTTGTCTCCAAAATACTTTATCCTTTAAATATCCCCAAAGAAAAAAATCGGAAGTTGTCAGGTCGGGTGATCGGGGAGGCCATGGCATATTCGATTGTCTCCCAATCCAACGTCCAAGGGAAGTGGGAATCTAACCCCCGTCGCACAGTATACACGAAATGTGCAGGAGCCCCATCCTGTTGAAACCAAAGCCGGTCCCTAACAACTTTATCAGAAATTTGAGGCTAAAGATACTCATTCAATAACTTAAGATAGCTTTCAGTATTAACAGTCCCATTGAAAAAGTAAGGACACACACGGTTTCCAGTCCATATCCCTGCTCATACAATTACAGTTTCTCCAAGTTTGTCTTGCTCAAGAATAATATCTGGGTTTGATGGTGCCCAGTAAACTGTGTTAAGTCTGTTTACAAGACCATTAACTGAGAACAATGATTCATCTGATCATATTATTTTGTCTACAAATTCCTCATCTTCATTTTGCATATCGAGAAAAAGACGCGAAAATTCAACACGAGCTTCTGGATCGTCTTCATTAAGGTGATGTATGGTGATCGGGTGATATGGATGAAAATTAAGGTCTTTTTGAAGAATTAAATGAGCAGCGCTCTTTGCAATATCAAGCTCTCTTACCACTCTTCTTACTGACATAAGCTCACCATTCTCGGTTGCTTCAATCACCATTTCCTCCACTAGTCCAATTGTATGTTAAGTGCGCTCTGTCTGTGCTTTCTTCCCAAGGTTTCTCAACATCTTCATAAGTCAAGAAATTATCGACTAATCATCTGATAGTATTAGATGATGGGCAAAATCCATATTTTCTCTCAAGAGCACAATGAGTTGAAATCATACAATCATTGTTGCGCGGATATTCAGCAACACAAAGGATTTCTTCATCTCTTGTATATTGATATGGAGCCTTAACACAATGCAATATAGCACATATAACGATATATCTCAACATTTTGTGGTAACAGAGAAAACATATGCATTTTAAAATGACATCGAAAATACAAATGAATAATAACATCAGACAACCTGAGATTATATTTATAATTAGTAATAAGAGTACTGTTATTCAATAAAATTTTAATTTTTTTGACACTTAAAATAGAAATTTCCATCCCACTTCAATGAAGAGTATTTTTTTTAGCTTTTAGATTTTTTCAAGTATTTATATGATACTCCTTTCATATCATTACGAAAATCACAAACAAAATACTGGGAGATGCTTTATATAACTACACTATTATCCATTTGATATCCCTATTTACCTATTGAATATATAAGGATAAAACTAGTAAAGCTTATGTTGAACACCCTGTAGTGTTTTTGTTTTCAATAATACTACTTTTATTGTAAGCTTTTGTAAGAAAATTGTCATTATTCTTCTAGTATTGATCCCTATTCACATAAAGTATTTCTCTCATCGACTGATTTGTCACAACTAAGTAATGAATGGTGAGACACGATAAACTCTTAAAAATTTTGTGTCAGTATAGAATACTTTTTCACGAAAGCCTATAATTAGAAGCCCAGTAAAAGTCTATTCAAATGAGTTCTTTCATGTAATAAGTTATAAAAATCAATATTTTCTGTATAACAGAAAAATTATTAATTATTCGTTCAACATTGACATGAACATAAAAATTAATTTATTTTCTTTTCTTTTAATTGCATGTTTACTATAAGTGTGTTCTCATGAACTATTTCAATAGGTGGTAGTTATGTTGTTTGCAAGTTTTGAACAAAATCTTTATGTGTATTGAGGACAATCAAAATTTTCTACACTCATGACTACATCGAATGAAGTTATATAAATATAAGCTATGGCTTCGGATTCAAATTCAAAATCAAACAATTATTAAATATTTTTTAGATTTTCATTTTTGAATTAGAACTCTTGTTGAAATCGATATGTGGGTCAAAATCAAGCGATTCAACGAATTCTATCACTTCAACAAATTATTTTTCATTTATGGATTTGAATCAAACATTCAGAAACATTTTCTCAGAAAATTGTTTTCTATATTGACTCTACTAATGTTTTTGACTGGATTTATTTTTTTTATCATTATGTCCATTAACAGTGAAGCTGATCTCATCTGTATTTCATTTGTAATAAGAATAATTTTCAACCTTATTTCGTATATAATATATCGAAAAAGACATAACATTTTATTTGAAATTATAGAAAAAAATTCGGATAAGGTTGAAAATAAAGTAGTTAAATATCTATCTTTAATTCTATCACTTTTTTGGCTGATTAGCACTATTAGTGTATTTGGACTATACATTTTATGGACTATTGAAGATAAAGTATTATTTATTATATTCAAAGTGGAAAATTCATTAACAGGTCGTTCATTAATTTTCATTTTGAGTATTTTAGCAGATATTAATCTTAGTATTTATGGATTTGGTTTAAGTTTAATGCAACTATTATGTTATTTTCATACAAATTATATTATTTATTGTCTTAAAAAGCAACACTATGAAAGTCTAAATTACAAATCTGGCAATAGTATTGAAAAGATAAGAAAAATAAGAAATCGTGAAATGCAAATTCAAGACATTGATGATAAAATTAATGATTCAATTGGTTTCATACCTATTATATGGTTAGGTTACCTCTTTGTAATTATTTGTATTACAATAACACAAATCGCAACAGTTAAACTAAGTTTAAGAAATCTAAGTATTTCATCTATTGATGTCGCCTTAATTTTTCTTACTATAACTATTGTAATCATAATTGTTGGCCAACTTAACGATAAGTTTAATAACAATACTATTATTCGGAAAATCAACGAAACATTCGGACTTGAAAATCAAAATAATCTGAACTTCAAGCTTGAAATGAATTTGTATTTACAAGAATTGTCCAATCGTTGTAATAATAGACCAAAACCTTGCGGTCTATTTGTTATAAATTCATCATTAATTTTATCATTTATGAGTTCTGTTATCACATTTTCTGTAATGTGTGTTCAATTGAAATTATCCGCTCACTAAATTTGTCACATTATTTTTGTTTGAAATATCAGATCACTCCATAAGTTTGTGAGCTTGTACAATCTGTCAGAGTTCATAAGATCTTACTTATGTAAATATTTTTATCGACATTTTGCACTGATTTTTGTAAAGACAATATAAAAATCATAAATAGTTTATTTTTGATGATAATCTAAAATTGATTGTCTAAACATAAATTCGGCTGCTTGATGGAGTTCACTAGTGAGCATTAAAGAGCCATAATTTGTTTACATTAGATGGAAGGGCTAACTCAGGCACAAAGCAATGAAAATTTGGTTAAAGTATTAGGAGATAATGCTTCTTCGATGACTTCAGTTTTCAATTGGTTTGCTGAGTTTAACTGTGGATGACACTCCCTTAAAGACGAGGACCGAACCGATCGATCCATATCCGCAACAAATGAACAAAATGCGTCGAAAGTACGACAATTAGTGATAAATGGCAAAAACAGTGACATATCATCTTGATGTGGACATTTTGATAATCAGAAACTCATCGATCCAGACCATTTTGCATGACCACCTGAAGCTCAAGAAGGTCTACTCTCGATGGGTACCTCATTTTTTAACTGATGAACAAAAGCATCTACGCGTACAAATCGCTCGTTAAAACTTGGATAGACTTGAGAAAGGAGGCTATCAATTTAAGAGCAAGGTTATTACAGGAGGTGAGGCATATGTGTAGAGCTTCAATTGAATATCTTTAGTAGTTTTGAGTATCCAGAAATTTAGGAGGTGATCTGATATATCGAGCAAATTAAACGGAAACTTACCTACGAACAAATGCATTTGATGTTTGATTATAAATTGAGCTTTTGTTCTATCAAACTTTACGCATTATTCTAATAAAAAAAAATGAAATAAAATATGAATCAATTTAATGAACTAATCATTTTTCTAAAAATAGATTAAATAAATGGAATTCATGTTTTGTTCAATAATTACATTGTTCACAGCATTGCAACAACACATTCAAATCAAAATTATTTCATACCTAATGATAAGTTTCGAAATCTGTTATTTTGTTGACAGAAAAGACATAAAATGAAATTGTTATGATAATGTTATGATTATACAGACAATTCCACTTACAACGAGTCCGCTTATAACGAATCTCCGCATATAATGAGTCTGTCTGTGAAACAGAGGACGGGTTCTATGTTTTGCACTAAAAAAGTATCGGTTATAACCAATTCGCTTATAACGAGTTATCGGTTATTACGAGTCTATTCTGTAGGATATGTAGTATAAAAATTGTTCGTTTATAACAAGTCTTAATCAAAACCGTAAATAATAGTGAAAACTGTAATATAAATCCAACGTATCGCTTATTACATGATTGAAAGCACTTATGTTTAGACCACTAATGATCACAGTTATGACTTAAATGTGTTTTACGACAAAAAATTAATTGAAATTATAAAAAATTTAAGCATATTTTAACTAATAAAAAGAGAAAAGGTTATTCATTAAAAACCAGATTAGATGTTATATAAGAAGCGGAAAATGGGACTAATTATGACACTATTACCGCTAAATATGGTTTAACTAATAAGACATCAGTAAGTGATTTCATAAAAAAATAAAGACAATATCAGAGCAGAGGCGTCGAATTTAGATAAAAAATTTACAAAAGTTGATTACAGAATATTATACTAAAGATAACTAAAGCTCAATTAAACTATCGTTTTCTCTATATTTGCGCTGTTGTTTATTCACTTAAAAAATAAAAATTTTTCCAATATTTGATCGTTTATAACGAGTTTCGGATATAACAAGTCATTACTCTGGTCCCGAAGACTCGTTATAAACGGCATTGTCTGTAATGATAAAAAAATTCAGGTGTTTCTCAAAATTAAAGTATCTGAACAATTTATTAGTGGTAACGACAAAGCAAAGTTTTCATCATTAAATAAAATACGAGTGTTTTATGGTTTCGAGTCTAATATTAATGTTTAATATTCAGATATCATAATTCTTATGCACAAAAGATTTGTTAGTCATTTATCGGATAATAATATAAAAATTAAATCAATCTTAATCGAATGAAAATCATTGGATTGTGAGTCAGAATAAGAAACTATCAATAAACAATTGTACTGATTGCAAGTCATATATTGATATATCGAAATGTCGAAGAATGTAGCGGAACAATTGAGACATTTTGTTGCATGAATTAAACATTTTTATGTTTTAGCTTGGAATTAGGAACACCAACTTTGCAGCTTTGAAACAATGTGTCAAGCCCTCAGCGAAGGTCTAAAGTTACAGACTCAAATTTTATCCTATGACCCCCCCCATATGGCATTTTCTGTCCAGTCATTATTCGATGAGGTGTTGACTTCAATTCTATGATGGTAGAGAATGTATCACAAACCTGATGTCAACGATAGCGATATCGTTATTTCTATCTAATGTGATTTCTACCTCTGAACGCAACCGTTTATTTAATTAGTATTCGTTCGATTCTTAAACCAATCATTCATTCCATACTTGATATATGGACAAAAATACAGAAACATATTTAAACTCATCACTTAATTATAAAATAAAGTGGAAAATAAATGTATAGCATTAAAATTATCTTTAGTTTTGCACAATTTTCATGGTATGTCTAATTAATTTACGGATTCTGAAAAATATCAAACTATTAGATATTAAACTAATTGATGCAAAAGTAAACACATCTAAGATATAGTCATTTAGTGCACATCATTAGAAACTTCTCTTTACACAATAGACTCTGGTCTTACACAACTTTTAGTTTACTTGCAAGCTTATATTTTTTATTTCATCAAAAAAACCAAGTTTACAGTAAATTATTAAACAATTAAGGTAAAAGCTTTTTGTTTAAGAACTGATGAAATCGAGTTAATTAAAGAAGAATCCAATAATTTGATTGGTTTCATATCTATTGTTTGGTTAGTATTAATAGAACTGTCCCTGTAGTAGTGAGCAGAAGTGTATTGACATGACAGTTATGGCATAAGATCTTGAATTTTTCATACATTCGATCATTTGTTGTACTCTTATTATTATTTCTTACATTTTTCTAATAATTGTTAACCAACTTAATAATGAATATAACATCGATATAATGACTGAAATTGTATTTAAATATTTTTCAACTAAACTTTCAAACGGCCAAAACTTTAAGCTCTCGGTGATTCGGTATCTGATTAAATGAGTAAATCGTTGTAATAAGAAAATAAAATCATGTGATGTTTTTTTATTGTCATGGTTATATGATATTGTGGATTTGGATAATAAATTCAAGTATTAATCTTACGATAACGATCGTTAGATTCATACGTTGTTTCTTTTTAGGGATATTCATTTAACTCAAGGTTATAACTCAAAGGTTTTTAACAGAGCTGTTTTCATAAAATAGATTTAAGTCCCTTCATATGTTACTAGGATGACTAAGTCTTGTAGAGTCCAAATCTGGACAAAAATTATTGACGGGTTCGAGATTCTCTTAAAGTTTAGAATCTATTTACTCAATGAATATAAAATGCTACAAAATTTCAACTATGAAATTAATTATATTTCTCCAGTGATTTTGCAGCATTGAGTGACTTGAGTTGTCCTTAGTATAATTCTATAGTTCTGAACAGGAAATTAAAGACGAGCTATTTCAATAGATTAAAATACGCTAGCTTAGAGTCAATATACACTGAGTTACTAATCAGATAAGCATTTGTGATAGAAGTGTCTATTCAGCGGATATGATATTGTATGCATATAAGTTAAATATTCAATTTTTAATCGAACAATGATCCGAGGATTACAGAAATATTTCACCTTAAAATTTTCAATCCAGAATTATTTTGTGAGAAATTATACAAAAAAACCTGATAATTTTATTCCTAAATAAGATATTGAGTGTTTTATAAATCACATTCCTCAATTCGACGGCTATTCTGAAATTTATACAGATACCGAAAATCATTAATAAAAAATAGCCTTAAAATTTATAGTTATCTTAAAGTTTTGATTAGAAATGTGAATAAACTTTTGAGAGTGTTCAAAATTTTTGATTTAAGAATATAAAATAAATAGATATTATAAACAGAAAATTAAGATAACAGAACATAAGAAATTACAATCACTAAATTGATCATCACTTCAAACAATTATTAATTGAGCTCTTATTCTCTTTTTCATTGCAGATAAATATAATTTGAAGCAATTATCATAAAAAGTTGAATTTTTAATTATCTTGGTCCAGAACTAATGTAATTAGTTTTACTATTTCTTAAAACATATTTTATTCATTAAGAAAATTAAATGATTTTTCGTTTGAATCATATTTAGTTCTGATAAAGCAAAAAATATAGATCCTATACACAGAGAACGCTTCTTTATGTGAGTGTTTGAAAGAATTTCATACCTTAATTAAATATTGATCGAGTAAATGGATTTCAAGTAGAAAGATAGATTGAATTCTCAATATTAAAACTCATAAAAGTTGCTCTTATTTGTATCAAATACATGTTCAATTTTGTTGATAGCAATTTGTTGATAGATTTTATCAATTTTCATAGTACATTAATACCTCCTTTTGACAAAGTTTGTTACATATTTTATGAATAAAGTAACTTTGCTTATGAAAATTAATACTCAGATAAAAACCAGAATGAACGAATTTTTCTACTTTAACAAACTTTTCTTCATTTACGGATTTGAATCAAATATTAAAAGAAATTTCATGAGAAAATTCTTCTCAGTTCTAGTTGTTTTAGAATATTTAATCAATACTATTTATTGGATCCTTATACTCATTTACGACACAATTAATCTTATTAACGTATCATGGATTATAAGATATGCCTTCTATCTTGTTTCATATGTGATATATAGACATAAACATAAAACTTTATTCGAAACAATAGAAAAACTCCCAAATAAATTTGAAAATATAAAAGCACGTCGCTTATCACTACTCCTCTCAATACTTTGGTTGATTTGCACTACTATTATATTTGGAATTAATATTCTATGGGCTAAACATGAAATCGAAAGAAATATTTTGTTTGAGAATCAAAGTTTTGTCATTCGTCGTGCGCTTACTATTATTTTCAATGCTTTACTTGTATCTTGCGATGGTATTTATGGATTTGGTCTGAGTTTTATGCAAATATTAGTTTATATGCAAACAATTTATATCATGTTTTGTCTCAAAAATATCCATTTTGAAAATCTTTCGACTTATTATCATGGTAATAGTTTAGAAAATTTAAGGCGAATCAGATTTTATGAAATACGAATTCAAGCCATTGATCAGAGAATAAATAATTTAATCGGTTTCATACCTGTAACTTTGTTGTGTTATCTCTTTATAATAATTTGTATTACAATAACTCAAATCGCAACAACTGAACAAAGTTTCGTCATATCAGCTATGAATTTAATCGATGTGATTACATTTTTCTTTACCATGGCCATCATTATCATAAATGTTGACCACCTCAACGATAAGTTTGATATCAATATTATTATCCACAATATAGACAAAATTTCCAAACTCAGAGATGAAAATAATTGGAATTTCACTCTCGAAATGAATTTGTATCTACAAGAAGTATCCAATCGTCGTAATAATAGACCAAAGTGTTGTGGTTTGTTCGTTATGAATTCATCATTAATTTTATCTTTTATCAGTTCTGTTATTACATTCTCTGTATTGTTCGTACAATTAAAATTACCAAAATCTTAGTTATTGATACACCTGTATAATTGCATAGTTACCCAAAGATATGTTTATTAAGCTGTTTCGAATTGAAATCAACTACAATCTAGTAGAAATAGCTTAGTCTTAACTTTTCTTTCAGATGTATGCAAATAAGTATAATTTTGCCAAAATCTTCATTCATTCTTTTCGTCTAAGAGCTGAAAAAACATAAAAGTAATGAGTTTATCAAATCCTTCGGATATTTTATGCGCTCGTGAGAACTTTTTTATTAATAGTTAACTAATATATTTGCATAAGCTTTGACACAAACCTAACATATATTCGCACGTTATTGAGTAAAGTTTTGGAATCAATATCATTATCAATATAAATTATTTTACAGTCACTAATTCTATATTTAGATTTATTTCATTCATTTTGATTGAATGATCAAATTTTTGTTGTAAAAAGTTTTCTTCAATCTTTCTTTGGATGCTATAACAGCTATAACTCAAAGTGATAAAATCTACTCTCGACTAGAATCAAGGTTTTAAACAATAAACATATATTATAGAAATTACATTGAGACTTAATTAAGGGAAAAATAAACGAAAACTAAAAAAAACTAAAATCAGAAAACATTTTTTAAAAAATCGATTGCACGCAAATATCTCTATACGTAAACAACTTTTTCTACTGTAAAGTGCAATCAAAACCCTAATCCTAAAACTTACTTGTAATTCCCTATTCCCAAACTGGTGTCCTGAGCACAAATCCAGTGAGTCCACGTACCGTCCGTCTGGACTCACAAACTTTGTGAGTCCACATCTAGTTCGTCTGAGCCCTCATTGGACTTGTGCTTACGATACCAGTTTCCTATTGGACTAAGGCTAGCCCTCGTCCAAAATTTGTATAAAAGCCTCGAATTTAATAAAGATCAGTCAGTTTTTCCTTTGCACGTAAAAGTGCTGTTCATTTTAAATACTTTTTTTCTTTGCAAGTTTTGGCCCCTTTTTAGACTTAGTTGTGGTAGTGCTTATCGTCGAGCGCTTCCAACTAGTCTCCCTCCCTCTAAAGCTAAGACTCGCACAAAAACTCTTTCCTTCTCCACGGGCAGACGCCTAAACAGGTTCGCGAAGGCACTTAATCGCTGACCGACTCTTGTTCTCTGCTCTCGCTCCGGACCAAAGCATTGCTACCGCAAGAGCTCCGGACCTGTGAGCTGAAGAACGGAGAGTCGGCCTTTAGCGTCGCCCCGCGACAATCCCTTTGTTCTTCGGCGACGACACAACATTAAATTAGTTTTCTTCAAAATGATTAAAGTATTTAATTAAATTGAGAACTATTGATTGCATTCTTATATAAACTCTTAGATAATTGAAATCGATATTTTCTCGTTTTTCAACAAAAACATGAGTTTTATTGTTAAGTATTAGAGTCAATTTATTAATAGTTAGTGCCTTTTTCGGATTAGTTATTCATACAAAATACAACTCAACCAATTACCATTAAATGTTGATGGAAAACGTTTTCAGACATGTATTATACTGTGTTGTACAAGTGTAACTATGTATAATATATCTACTTCTCTGTAGCTTTTTGGTATTCATGTAGTATATGATGATTTAGCCTGACTACTCTTCTCCGAATTAGAGTTGTACAGTTATTATATGAAGCCTTTTATCATGATTAACCTAGGGTAGTCGTCAAGATTTATGTCTCTTTTCGATCATTTCAAGACTTCTCAACAAATTTTTTTATGAATAAACATTTGACCCAACTAAAACATCGTTGACAGTAATAGAAAAATACACTGACGCATACATGGCCTGATGCATTTTATATGTATTATACTGCATCATGTAATATACCGCATATGTACAGTCATTCTTATAAATGAGGTAAATGGTTTTCGAGGGTTTTCTTCCCCTAAACCTTGTTGGATCTTGATGAAATTTTTTTGAGTATACTACATGTTGGGACGCACAGCATATTAGAAGCATATTGATATTCTACTAGTGGCTCACGGACAAACGAGCTAAATTCTCCCAGAGGATCCTGGTGTAGATTTTCAAATTCTGACGCTTTGATACTATTAAACATCAAAAATGATCAGACACGTGTTTTTTTGTTTGGATAAATAATGTTTTATGATTCTACTTTAAATTTGCTATCTTTTGAAATCAAAATCAACTCTGACTCTTTTTTCCCAAGAAAGATATCGATATTCAAATATCGTCAATTTTATGTTCGTTACCCTATAGATTTTGCGTTTGCGCTTATTTATCCAAACAAAAAAACACGTGTCTGATCATTTTTGATGTTTAATCGTATCAAAGCGTCAGAATTTGAAAATCTATACCAGGATCCTCTGGGAGAATTTAGCTCGTTTGCCTGTGAGCCACTAGTAGAATATCTATATGCTTCTAATATGCTGTGCGTCCCAACATGTAGTATACTCAAAAAAAATTTCATCAAGATCCAACAAGGTTTAGGGGAAGAAAACCCTCGAAAACCGTTTACCTCATTTATGAGAATGACTGTACACTACTTATATTCAAGAAATTTTTGATCGAAATCTGTAAATTTTTCATGTAATACTGTATTTTCAATTGGGGAAGGGGTCTGGAACCCTCTTAGACCTAATCAATTTCACCTACTTACAGATTCCGCAACTCGAGATTTAAATCACATTTGACTTCATGCATTCAATGTGCAAAAAATAGCATTGGCTGTTGAAGAAAATGCATTTAATTTTTCTTGCATTATATATAACGTATTTTTAAAAATTTTGTAATATTCTAAAATTGCGTGTAACTATTTAACCATTTAATATTCTATGAAATTCAGTGAATCATTTCAATTTAAAAATATTTGAAGTAGTTTTTACGAGCGAAATATCGAAACTTCAAAAATTCATAACTTCGCTCTCAGATTGAGTTTTGAAAATGTGTTCACTTATTTCTTTTTAGTTAGAGTGACAGTATAAATCTGTGGGTAAATTCTTGTGGGTGTGGCTTAAAATTTTTATCGTAGGCGAAGCTTAGATGTGATTATGTGAGCTTAGCTTGAGACTTGTATTTTAACTCATACTGGTGACGAAATATAGGCATATCATGGCTTTCTCCCCTTCTCTCGAAAATAAAAGCCAACCATGATATTCTGTAACCCTGCTCATATTGGCTCTGCCTAATTATTGTAATCTAATCTAAATGTACGGGATGCAAGTTTTGTGATTATCTGAAAAATGTTTCAAAGTTGAAAAGTAAGAATGAAAGTAATAAGCGTTAATATATGGATGATTAGATTATCAATTACATGTCAGTGAGTTTTTAATATGAAAGTAAACTTTTCTCATAATATATGAGTTCATACTTTATCGTAGGGTAAACATAAAAAATCCATTTAATAGAACTTTCAACCAAACAAAAAATTAAATCAACAACGTTTCATATACTTGAAGAAGAAATATTTTTTCTTTTGATCGAATTAATCGGTACTTAAGTAATCTCAAAAAAGTTAAACGTTTGCATATCGAGAATAACTATTAATGTAAGTTTAATAAAATTCTCACAAAAATGTCTTTTTATTGTATGAGGTTGTGAAAATTTAGCAATTTTGTAGTACGATCTCAAACTTATTTTATCAAAATATGATTTCCTTATGAATAAAACACTCCTATGAAACATATCATTGATGATTCTATACTTTAGATAATAATTTTTAATCCACTAATAAAATTCTAATATACAAAATAATTAATTATATAATTTAAAGAATTATTATTTTTATTTATATCATTAAGAAGATGAAAGTATCTTGTATTTATACATAAATCTATTAGGGAAGTTTGAAATCTATCTAGAAAAGTTTGACAGATGTAGCTTAAAATTTTCTGTTTGGTGGAGCTTAGAATTAGCCGGAGGTGGGCGTGGCCTGAGACTTTCTTATCAAGTCATGCTAATAATAAATATATAGGTATGTGATGGCTTTCCTAGCTTCTCGAAAATGTAAAAGCCAACCAAAATAATCATATATCATATCGTAGCAATTGTGTAATGTCATTTGTCTATGTCCAAGTTGTGTTAGGATAGTGTGGACTTACTGTAGTTTCTAATCATAAAGTTATAAGTAAACGAAGAAATTCATAAAATAATTACTGGTAAGATTTTTAATTATAGTGGTTATTAATTTATAAAATTTTCTTTTACATTTTGATAACGGCTTATTACTATAAATAATTCACAAATTTTTATGATAGGTGCACATTAAATACAATTGTATTTTTAACTAAATTGTAGGAAAATGTTAAGGAATGCAACAGAAGTTTCGATAAATACGAGAGATCAACAGGATGAAACTGCGCATCTTTTATCCAGTGGAAATGGCAATGCGTCTGTTTTCGATGTTATCCGCCGCTATACGATCAATATTTCATTTGGGTTATTCGATATAGCACTGCTGACCTCAAACATAGAGGATCTTTTTTTATTATAAAATCATGTTGAAAGGTGCTAGTGATGATAAACGTGAACAAATAATCACATATATTTCTCTGGTTTCCATATCGCTTTTTATGCAAGCACTGCTGGCTTTTGTGTTAGTTTTTGCTTACGTGAAAATTTCTATAATAAAGAGAAAGGAACAATGGTTAGAAGCTGGTATTCCACCTGAATTCAAAGCTAGACTTGAAGCTAAATTGAACTCTGAAATTAACGATAAAACGAGGGTTACATTGGAAGCTAACCTGAAAGCTGATTTGATGGCTGAATATGCTGTGAGTCTTGAAAAGTGGACCCTCTTCATGGACATTTCACTTATTGTCTGTGGGGCTCTTGTGGTAGTCGTGAATGTTGCTTATGCTGCGCAACAAACTAAAATGTAGTGAACAGTAATTATCGAAAGTTTTAAAGTCCAGGAAAAGTAATATTATTTTGTTTACATAATAAATCAATTTGAGATTTTTTCAAATATTTACTTTCTGAACTGATCTTATGTAGTAATGCCTACCAGGGTTTATATAACATTAAGAAATGAATATATGTTATTGATTCACATAAAGGTAACATTGAAAAATGCTAATAAAAATATAAAGGGATATACCAAAATGAAAGCGCTTCTAATATTCTCTCTTTTATATTAGATCAGGGAAATCTTTTCCTATGTATTATCAGAATATAAGCTTAAAAGAATGATTTAAAATATTATCTCTTAGGCGCTCCTGAAAATACTGATTACTCTATGGTCAAGTTCATTTTAAGACAAGTAGTTAATGAACGGAGTGACAATTCTGATATCTCCTTTGAATTTAAACAACCAAGCGTATTAAACCTGATACAGAGCATAATAATGCACTCAAATCTAGTTAAAAAAAATTTAAGAGCATGTCGTACCCCTAAAAATTGTTCAAAATCCTTTGTTGTAAGATTTAATATAGATATCTTAGTATTATTTACAGATCCAATGGAAGCGAAAAAAGAAATATTTACTTTCAAAAATATAACTAAAAATTTTTAATAAAAACAGTTTATTTGGATGGGCTAAACTTTCCAGACCCAGATGTAACTTTAAATTTAGTAATTATATGTTGTGATCAAAATTGAGTTCCAAAAGTTCAAACCTACGATTAAAGTATTTTTGATATGTTGGGAGCAATGACCCATGAGATTGGCCATATAATTCACTTAATACACTTAAAAGATAAGGTTTCTATTGTGCATCCTAGTCACTGGAGCTGGTTAAACACTGTATATGACGAAGATGTTAAAGGATTTAGTATTCATTACCGGAAGAAAAAATCGACTTCTATCTGTAAATATGAGTTAAGAAATGTGTAATAACTGTTTTAAATCAATTAAAACTAAAAACAATGTAGAAAGCAAGACAATTACAATTAGAGAAATATAAAAACAAAATTGATTAAACTTCTTTTAAATAAACTTAGCTATTTTTGTCAGCATCGTCTAATAAAGGAGGATGCCCAAAATCTATGGAGATATTGCCTAAGCGCGAGCAGGCCAAAACAGATGTTAATAGATAGATCTTGATGAGTAGATTAAAGTTGTCAGATGTGGCAGTCACGAGTTATAGGTCACAATGGTTGAAAGGATCTGTTGTCCTTAATTCCTTTACAACTTATACAAATATATTAAACATATATATATCATTGAAAAGTACTAAATAAGACGAATTCAATGATACCATACTTAAGTATATAGGCCATGTGTATAAAAAATAAATAAAATTAAGTCGGGTCTTACGTCTTTTGTCTTTGTACATTATGAGTCTAATCAACACCGCTGTTTAACAGCAACAAGCAGTAGCTATGATCATCATCATGTTAAATTTTTATGTTACCCGTAAAGAATTTTAAATAAAAATGAGAAAGTTCCACGCTGAAGATTGTCCGGCATAGCGGACGAACCTTCTACGTGGGCTTCGAAGGATCGAAGCATCGAAAAGAAAAGGATCAATAGGGGTCTTCGTCACTGCTTTCAAATACCACGCAAAGGTCGCTCAGCAACTTTGCGGGTATTTGAATTTCGAGCTGGAACCTGCCATATCCGAGAAACCAGAGAACTTTCGTAATATGTGCGCAGCATTCTACAGTCCTATGGCCATTTTTGCAGTGACAATAGAATCCGACTATTTCCTCGGCACCGACTTTTTCTTGATCTACTAAAATGTAGATCAAGTACTAAGTTTGATTACGGTACCGTGCTGGATCTGCCCGCGGATCAACTGGGGGTCTCCACTGAAATACCATGGTAGCTAAGAGGGAAATTTTCAGGGAACCTTGGCTGGGCTTAACCCGTTGCCCACCGTCACCACGAAGAGGTGGCTCCCGGTGGTAAATGACATCAATTTTTATTTTGTCGCATCAAACCTCTGTTTGATGATACTTCTCGTGTGTCGCAACACTACACAAACCAATCTGACACAACTGCACCTCATATTTATGTCGAGAACACGATCAATGCACAACATTTTTTCATCTTTTGCCATTATGAGTTTATTGCAGTATTTAGTGCGTACGTGTTCACTGATTTCAATGGGATGTCGCAAAATATTTTGAATGATCATAACTTGGGACTGCCACATCTGAAAACTTTGTGCCCATTGATAACTTTTATCTACTTATAAAATCTATCGATTGACACCTGCTTTTGCCTGCTCGCTGCTTAGGCAATTCTAGGCATCCTCCTTCCTGTTAATATTATTTATAAGTAATGAAATTTCATTCAATAAGCGTCATTTAGCTCTCTCTTTATCGTTACTTCTGATAACTGAATTATTCTTCAATAAGGAAGCTTGTTAATCATAATGATCAATAACTTTTAATTCTTTTTCTAATACGTAATCTTATTATCTTTTAATTCAATTTCTTCATTCATATTTTCTATATTATCAACAGTTGCTACAACTAACTCCTTTAAATTCCTATTTTCCATGTATAAATGATCAGCAGGCTTAGACCCAGTATTAAGTAGATTAAATTCAAGATAATCCTTTATAATTTTATTTTGTATTCGTTTTAATTGATTTTTATCTAATATTTCAATTAGAGACATTTATTAAATAAAAAACTACTTTCTCATAGGGTCTGCTGTTTTGTTAAATGTTTCTTCGAAATCATATTCATTATTTTCTTTACTACCTTTTATTAGTTAATTTTTAGTTCGACTTTGAAGGTTCATAGCTTTCTTCTGTTTTTCCTTTTACTTTCTATGTGCTTTCAGTTTCTTAAAGTAAAAGGATGTCGAAGTCTATATTTTTGGATTGCCGGCTTGGACGCCGAAGTCTGATACGCATAATGAGTTTTTACGTAGGCATCAACCCCGAAAATAGAAAAAAACTGTTTTAAGGTCCCGTTTTTCTGCAATCCTTTTGAAATAACCTGAACCTTGTTCAAAAGATTATCATTAATTAGTAAATCTGTAGCTGTGCGTAACTCGAACTTTTCTCATTATAATACGAGAAAGTGATACATTTATTTTAACAATTTAATTTGATACACTATAACTTATAAAAATTCTCAGTTTAAACAGTTGTATTTTATTTATTGAAAAATTTTTAAACATATTGAAAAATAGGTAATTTATAATAAATTTTTATGCAATAAAAAGCCTAATTAATCCGATTGACTTAAAATTATTGATATTCCTTTGGGATATAGCAATAAATGATTTTAGGGATTACTTAGATAGGAATTCAGTGTTAAGAAAATCAGATGAAAACAGGTTTCTCTCTATACTCGGCGTTCCTGCCTATGTAAAAACTTATTATGCATATCAGACTTCGGCGTTCAAGCCGTACTCCACATTTTTGAATGGAATTAATTGCACCGACTTTTAATCCTAACTCTTGAAAAGCTTGCTTTTTAGTTACATGCAGATAGTTAGTAACACCTGATAACAATTTATTATACATCATTGACCTCATATTATTAATACCTTCTTAATACTTTTCCCTTTTATTTAGATTAATATTGCTATTATCTCTATTGTTGTGATCTGTTTGATTGCAGTTATTCATTTATATTTTACTAAAACTTTATACCAACATAATAGCAGATTCATACCAACGTAGTTATTCTTCTCTAAATGTGAACTTAGTTCTTGTTGGATTTCATAACTTAGAACTACTACAGTCCAGCTCATAATTATTAGGCCACTATAATTTTTTGAAATTTTAGCACTTAATGTAGGAATAATTTAATAATATTTGGTGGGATAGTGTATCTCAAAGATACTCACATTTTGCCGAGACTTTATTTTACCCGCGTCCATCGGGACGCCGCGCGCGAACGGTAAACATAAAAACCGTGTGTGCAAAAGTATTAGGCCAAAACCGAATTTATTAAATAAAATAAGATTAATATTTAGTTTGACCCCCATTTTTTAGAATTACATTAAAAACTCTGTCTTGCATGCTATTGACTAGTTTCTGAAGAAGTTCTGTCTCTATTTTCGTCCATTCTTCTTGAATTGAGGCCTTCAGTTCATTGACGGTCTCGAATTGGCGGCCATCGGCGTACGAGGATGCCCCATAGGTTTTCGATGGGGTTAAGGTCCGGACTACGAGATGGCCACTTCATCACTTCGATATCATGGCAAGTAAACCATTCTTTAGTCGACTTTGCATTGTGGATACTCGCGTTGTCCTGCTGAAATATCCAATTCTGACCACCAATTTCGACTCCCTTCGGTAAGAGGTACTCTTCGAGCATTGTCTGGTACCCGCCGGCATTCATTCGACCATCTATGAATGCGATGTTTGTCTTCCCGGTCCACCCGAAGCCAGCCCAAATCATCACCGAACCTCCTCCATTTGTGTTTTTAGAGAAGAGTTCTGGTTCTGCCCTAAGGTCGTGCCAATAATATTGGAGGCCATCAGGACCATCGAGGTTGAACTTCTTCTCATCGCTCCAAACCACTTTTCGCCAATTGATACCAAATTCCATATGATTCTTCGCCCAATCCAAACGGGCTTGTTTATGTTCAGGTTTCAATGGAGGTTTAGCCATTCTTTTTTTGTATTTATGGTTCGGTGATTTCTTTAGAACTCTTTTCACGGTGCTCGGGTGGTAGGACAACTGTAGAGATGTTTTAATCTTCGTAGCCGACTGCCCAGTGTTGGTGGCGCACCGTAGAATACGCCGTTGATCACGCTGAGTTACTTTCGGGGGTCTTCCTGAGCGCTTCTTTCTACCGTGGTCTTCGGGGTTGGCCAAGTAATAGTCGACGGCACACTTCGACCTTCCAATCGCGGCCGCTATTTTCCTTCGGGACTTACCTTCTTTGAACAGAGCCGCAATTTGGCCGCGCTCATGTTCGGTCAACTCCTTGGCCATAGGCATTGTCAATACTTGGACTAAAATGCAAAATATATAGCTAATAATGTGCACAAATTTCTATATTACAGTTTTCAATCACTTACTAAAGTTTTTATTCACGTAGAGTCTAAGAAACCAAAATGTCACTAACTGGCCTAATACTTTTGCACACATCAGAAATCAAGTTTTTCTGTCGCGCTCGTTAATCCGGCGCCGGATTAACGCAATTTTTCGTAAATGAGTCATCCATACAGTAGTAATCAAACTGGCTTCGCGCGATTTATTAAAAGTTCAACTTTTAATTGAAAATTCCTAAAAAATATAGTGGCCTAATAATTATGAGCCGGACTGTATAAGCTATCCTCATATATCAACTTCACGCTATCTTGAGTTCCAATCCCTCCCCATATACAACTTTATCGAGAATTTCTTTACTACTTTCCATCACGTTAGTTCTCTTTTCTTTCACTAAATCAGTTAAACCAGCTTTTGTGTTACTCACCGATTCTTTTCTTTGAGCAATTAGATCTTGTTTAGCTTTTTATCTTTTTTCAACAGTTTCTTTAAAATATTCTGTGTTTACTGAAAGTTTTTTGAATATTATCTTTATTTTCTTTGAGTGAGTACTTTCCTAATTCAGCACCTTATTTCGCTAACATTATTTCTTTCAACTTTAGAGCATTTGTCTATAAGTTCTTTAATCCAAACAATGAATACTGTGAGATAAAAAATAGTACTTATAGTTTTGATGTTATCTTAGGAGATTAATCTTAATCTATAATAAAATAGTGTAGTTAACAATTTTTACTTGTAATAAGTTTTTAACTATTATCTTTATAGTCTTAAGATCATTGACTGATAAATAATTATATAAGTATTGTTATATTAAAACAAAAAGTATTTTAATTTGTTTTGTAAACTTTCTATTTGTTATGAGAATGAAAGTTTAACTCTTATTTCGTTATGGCTATAAAAGGTTTTGTTTAGTTCGCTCTAATTGTAAAAGCAAATTCTTATTCTAATTTAATTACAATAGGAAATTAATTGTTATGGGAATCTAATACTGGAATGCTTGAACATCCCTTTTTAGGAATAACTTTTCTCAAAATTATAACTCGAAAATATTCTTAAACATCCTTTTATTAATTAGCCAGAAGAGTATAAAAAGAGAGAGTAATAGAGTAGAAATTAAGTGAGTTAGTAAGAGAGTGCGAGAGAGCTTAGACTCTGTGCGATACATTTAAATCTTTATGTATTATCATTCAATTTATATTTTTAATAAAGATTGTTAATTGTTAAAGTCAGAGTTGTTATTTCGCTATATAAAAATCCACTCTCACAGTATTATTTAACAAAATTAAAGAAAAACGCAAGTATATTTTGTTTTCAGCTAAAAATAACCGTATCAAGAGAACTAAATACTATAATAGGCAAGAGAAGTTGTGTAATAGTAATCATATGAATCACAAATCTTGAATTTTTAACTATTAATCATTATTTATTTTTTACTTTGTATAACATAGTTATAATAAAATACTTATTAAAGAATAGTTCTCATTTATTTGGAGTCTGTATTTTATATTTTTAATAAAGCATACAGAAAAATTAAGTATAAAACAAAATCAATTTAGAAAGCAAAGCACACTCTATTGAGTCCAACCTGACTCTTTGATAGAGAATTATATAAAGTAATGGAATCCTACATTAAGCCCAAATTTCAATTGACTCATTCCTAGAAACATACATTACAAGATAAACTCTACATCAAACATTAGCCGAGATTTTCATCTTTAGATCGATTCTAAGTCACAAAAAATAAACAAAACAATATAAATCATAAAGATCGATTCGACATGGAAGTTTCTTCAATTTTCGATTTGAGACCATTATCTTGTAGTACTCCCGAGGCCCATCAGCTGTGTGGGTGGAAATGCCATCTACCGACGAAAAATTGACCCTCGTCATCAGCTCTATAAGACACGTCCAACGATATATAGATTTACATTGCTTGTATCTGTCTGAGCTGACAGTCGAGATTAGGTAATGCAAAAGGCGTTAAAGCGTTGTTATGCCTCCCATTCCGCTATGTTATCGACCATTTATATTTACTCCTTACTCGTCTTCTACGTCGAAAGGATCGAAGGACTCCATGTGATGCTGGTCTACTGATGGTACTGTTCTTTGGTGTCGTGCTAATCTGAGGTAGCATAGTACACTCGCAATATGAGAACATGTCACGACATTTCACTTCCAATCTCGCATCGGCACATCCATCCCTTTATTGCATCAGCTCCTTCTCTGTTTGGCTCATACTCAACGTACGCTTATTGAGCTGATGACGACGGTGTCACCTTTTCGTCGGAAGTTGGAACCAGTCTCGAGATATCGCTCTTTAATCAGAAACTGAGTTACAAGTAAGATAACCCTTCCTGTAGAACACATCTGATTAGTCGACAGTATATCAAATTAAATGAATTGTTAAAGTATAAAATTTGTTGATAAAATATAGTCAATCATCTAATAGATCATTAAATTTTAAGGTTTACCAAAATAAAAACTGACGAATTATACATGAAAGTATATATTTCTAGACTCTCAGTTTCTAATTAAAGTAATAGTACACATCATATAATATACTGCATATGAAACTTTACTTTTAAAAATGTATGGTGTAGAAAATGAAATATAATATGTATGTAAAGTTTTTGAATATAAAATATTTTATTTTCTATAAATGATAGCTTTTTGATTTATACTCTGCTGAGTCCAAAAACCTTAATGCCTAAAAATATTCCTAAGACTTCTAAAATAAAACTTTGAAGGACAATGATATTGTGTGTGCAATGTCTGTGGTCTTAAAGATTAAGTATTGTATGAATTACTTTAAACAAACTAAAAAATTAATACTGAGAAATCACTTGATTTCTCAAGACAAGTACAAATTGAAATTCAATAACTTCAACCGTTTTTACATGTATAAAGTGAAAACTGAAAAAAAACTCAACTGCGCGCATAAGCACCAAAGACTTGACTTATTCGGACAAAAATTCTGAACAATAAAATTCGGATTATTTATATTAGTTTCCGTCAGGTTTACTGAGAAAGTCATTGAACAAATAATATTCAATAACTGTGGACATGTGGTTTCTGTGGACATATTATGGCGCTTATCAGAAAGAATATCTTTATACTGCGAAAACGGTCGTTCAACATCCACGGAAACCAAAGATGCAAATTTAGTTTTGACCTTGAAGTCGTAATCACTTTCCGGGCTAGTAAAATTTTCCAAGTCTCGATCTTTTGCTAAGGACTTTTAAGCTTTTACAAACTTTGTCCATGATGTTTAGCTTTGACCGTATCCAATATTTCAACTTTTGTCATTTTATGGTCTTGATTTTGAAGAACTACTAAGTCATATATTCCAATTCAATTATTTCTAACAATTTATTCTGCAAGGTAGGGCTTTGAATTAATTTTTTTGGTTAACCGGGAAGTTTTGTGGCACTCGACCATAAAAATCGGGTGATGGCGCCATTTGATAGTACTTTATGAGACGAGTCCAAAAAAAGTCACCACCATGAGGCTCCGCCCACCCGATATCGAGCCACGCCCATTATTTATTTTAGCCACCCCCACTGACTCCACCCCCACAATATGGGTATCAAAGGAAAGGTCTCAGTGAGTAGAGTCCATTGGGAAAGACCGCGTGATTATAGGATGCGTACTTCCTGAGAAATTGACTAAAAACACTCCTATATTCTACGACCATATTGCAATACATCGAGGATTGATATTGTTGACCAAGATAAAAAGAAGTTTTCCGTACTTCCATAGAGAATCGGCCCATCAACCAATTTTGGTGTGAACTTTGAGGGTCACTAGTGAAGCAAAATGGCTGAAGAAATTTTCAAAAAAGTGCTACGGGAAGCTGACAAAATCGAAAGATGTAAAATCTTTAAACGCTTATAACTCAAAAACGCACAAACATAATTTAATGAAACTTTGCATATTAAGAGATGGCAATCAAGAGTATTTAAGGATAGTGAAACTCTTAATTAACCCTATATGAGAGAATTGAAAAATTCAAAAACTTCAAATACTTATTCCAAAATGTTGCCACAAGGGTTCCGACCCGATCTCTTTAATTCTAACAGTAGCACACTATCTAGTATATAATTCCAAAAAGATTGGGTCAGAACTCTCTTTGCAATACATCGAAAATTGACATTGTTGACTTCGAGATGATTTATGTTGTAATTGTTCTAACATTTGTATATACATAGGTTGACAAAATTTTTTGTTAGATCATTCGGACTTTTTTTTACATACAAAAAAGTCAGATTAAACATTACCAAACTAGTGGCTTGTCTCAGATTTGGTCAACAATGTCAATTCTCTATGTATTGCAATATGGTCGTAGAATATAGGAGTGTTTTTAGTCAATTTCTCAGGAAGTACGCATCCTATAATCACGCGGTCTTTCCCAATGGACTCTACTCACTGAGACCTTTCCTTTGATACCCATATTGTGGGGGTGGAGTCAGTGGGGGTGGCTAAAATAAATAATGGGCGTGGCTCGATATCGGGTGGGCGGAGCCTCATGGTGGTGACTTTTTTGGACTCGTCTCATAAAGTACTATCAAATGGCGCCATCACCCGATTTTTATGGTCGAGTGCCACAAAACTTCCCGGTTAACCGAATAGACTGTTAAGTGCATGAGCAATGCACGCAACGTGATGCAAATTAGGGAATAAGTTGGTTGATTTTAAATTATCAGTTGTTTTGAGCATGTAAGACACCTGATCAGATACGATTGACCAAAGTTTGTCATAGTGAATATTTTCTGGCCAAATTATTTTAAGTAAATCTAATATGCATTGTGAAACATTTTTGTTATTTGCTTGATCCACAAGAGGTGGTAATATTGGCTTCGATGAATGTATTCGTTAAGGTTGAAAAAAACATCATTTTTAAAGTATTCGATTCTGCTCTTTTAAAAGCGTTATCAATGAAATCACTAGTTGAGCCAATTTTCAGATTTTCCTTCTTGTCTCGAGGTTTTTTAGTAAATAAATGTTTGGTTACATTATCACTTTCATATTTTTCATCGAATTCTATTGATTTTTCACAAAGTTTGCACATTAAAAGTTCAGTACTGAAGTCTAACTTTTTAGTATATTTTTTGTTTATAAAGGCAATTTTTGAACTTAATCTATCTTTCGGCATTGTAAATTAAAACTGATTTATTGAGCTAAAATAATTTTTAAATCACTAAAAATTGAAGTCCACATATGCTTAGCAAATAAACTTAACGATTTGAAGACTAGTTTTCAAATGAGAACTATGTTCAATTCTCGATTCAAGGATTTGTTTTCATTGTTCAAAATCTTAATCCTTAAATCTACTTCAGACTGATAAGAAATCAGTTTATTATATACTTAAGAGACTACCATAAAATTTTTTAAAATTCTAAGAATTGATGAAATTTAAAGTTTGCTTTTGCAAGTTTTTACTTTTTATGGTGGAAATCAGAGATAATCCGGAAAAATCGGATTTTTCGGAGTATACATGTCAACTTATTTTTCTTGTTATTTCATGATTAGTGCTTATTTCAGTTTGCGAGCATTTAACTGAACAGGAAAAAGTCGTTTTGCCGTATAAGTCCAGTTTTTGATAAACACATATTATTGAGTTATAGATCTTATCAAAACTTAGTCATTCTTAAGAAAACAATATTCAACACAATTCATACAGAGCTGAGATAATACATTTTCAACTCCTTAATTTGACTTATGACTAGATTTTTTAATGTCCCTTATTTGAGATATTTTGCTTATAATTACAAATTTATATCTATTAAACTTTTACTCATACTTTAATAGTTTTCTTAAGAATGACTAAGTCTTGATAAGATGTATAACTCAGTAATATGTAATTATGCGTGTAGTTACATTGTTTTCACTTTTCACTTTATATAAATTGTTTTATTTTCTCTACTGTACATTTTTGAAGTAAAGCTTCATATGTATCTCTGCTAACACTACTTATAGTACGTAGCTTTTATACGAAGCACCTAGGGCTTATCTGACACTCAATAGTTAAGGATCAATAGTATTGGTTTGTTCACTAAGTTCGTGGATTCAAAATAACCAGGATTTTTATTAAAATTCTGATAAGATATATGATAGCATTATTGAGATACTTATTACCAAGCTTGAGCGGTATTCCGTCTGTAAACGTTTGGTTATAATGATCGGGAGCACTTCTCGTCGAGGAGCAAATTCCAAAAGGCAACTGGGCTGAAAGTGTTTGGAGACACTTTTTGTATGCAGTTTTTAGAGTTGCATACATTCAGTGTCAAAAAAGTTCAGTTCAGTTTAGAGAGTGAATGTCGCTGCAATGAGTGAGTAGCAGCTACAGGAAAACTCATTACAACAAATACCAACTCTCTTCTCGACAATATTTAATCTTCACCTTTTCTAATTCGCATGCCTGAAATTTCGTCATAATTCAGTGATTTTTTAAAATTCTGTGATCATATTGAATAACACAATGTTTAACATTTCGATAAAAATCGAAAAAGAGACTCTGTGTTTATCTCGTACAATTTAAAACGAAATTCAAGCCTTAATCAATATCTTGAAGAGATGAACGGAGCACTGGGGAGAATATATTTGGAATTAAATTCCAATATATTAGTATTTCTCAAAAGTAATGTTTTTTATGACCCAAATAGTAACGATATTTTTGAATGGTTTTGATTTTATTATATATAGATTCCAATTCTTAATCAAAAGAACAGTTATTTAAGATAATTTTTTTATGTAAAATTATTTTTCAATTATCACCGGTGATATGTCTGGTCAATTTTCCAAAGAAACTCATATGCGCCATTGTATGCTTTATGAGTTTCATAAGCGCAGTAAGGCCACAAAGAATATTTGTGCCATTTATGGTGATGTATTGGATGTTCGCAAATGCCAACGATGGTTCGACAAATTTCGGTCGGGCGACTTTGACTTCTCGGACCGCCCTCGTTCTGGACGACCTGTGGAATTGGATAATGAACCTTTAAGGTCAGAGATTGAGTCGAATTTCCGTCAAACCTCCGAAGAATTGGCGGAAAAACTCAACTCTACTGTTCCCGCTGTCCATCGACACCTTCAAGAGATCAGTAAAGTGAATATATGTGGAGTTTGGGTTCCACACCAATTATCTAAAGAAAATAAAGATCGACGCATATTGATTTGCAATTCTTTGCTAACAAGACAAGAAAAAGAGCTATTTTTAAACAGAATTGTCACTGGAGATGAGAAACGGGTTCATTATGTTAATGTTTCACGCAAAAGAGTAGCTCAACCCTGGCCAAACACTGCTACCAACTCCGAAATCGGGGCTACACCCGAAAAAGGTTATGTTGTGCGTTTGGTGGGACATGGAAGGTATCATTCATTTTGAGGTCTTAGAACCCAATCAATCCATTACTTCCGAAATTTATTGTCAACAATTGGATCGATTACACCAGGCTCTGATCAGTAAGCGCCCAGCTCTAATTAACAGACGGAGAGTACTTCTACAGCACGACAATGCAAGACCACATGTCGCGAGAATCATCCAACAAAAGATCCGGGAGTTGGGATGAGAAGTGTTGCCTCATCCGCCATACTCACCAGACATTGCACCGTCCGATTACCATTTGTTCAGATCTTTGCAGCACTTCATTAACAATAAAACATTCGCAAATATTGAGAGTATCAGAAATCACATCTCAAGTTTCTTTGCCTCCAAACCCCCACCTTCTATAGGTTGGGCATTCAAAATTTAACCAAAAGATGGGGAGTTATCAATAATGAGGGCGATTATATCATTGATTAAAATATTATAACTAAAGCCGTGAAATGTATGTATTCATCCATAGATTATGAGTGAAGTATGCGAGCATTTCGTTCCCTTTCCTGAATACTGTTATTATAAAAAAAAATTTAGCAAAGACATTTTGTGGACTGGCCCACAATAATAACGTCAACCATTGACTGTTTATTTGCTAAAACATTGATAAGATGTAAAAGTATTGATATAATTAAGGGAAGGTAAACTTTAAACATCTGGCATGTAATACTAGGTCGTTAATAAAGTTCGTAGCCAAAAGATAATGAAGAAAAATTTTTTATTGAATTAATTACAAATTTTCAAAATAATCTCCATGTGCATCAATGCACAACTGCATTCTATATTTCCACATGCGGAACGCAACTGGTCTACCACTGCGAGGCTCATCTTTGAGTGAATCGCGCCCTCGCTTGAATTCACGAAACCATTTGGTGACAGTCGATTTGGCAGCACTAGCCTCCCCTAAAGTGTCCCTCATCTCATTGACACATTCATCAGCGGATAAACCTCTTTTAAAGTTATAAAACATTATTGCACGTAAATGCTCACTATTCAAGTCCATGACTAGATTCTTGAAAATTAATGACTAGGTTTGTTTAAATGAACACAAAATTTGAAGAGTTAAATGAAAGGTTTTGATGACTGGAAAAATTTCTTATGAAATGTAAGCAAATATTTTACATAAGCTGGTTTAGCGTTTAGTTCAACACATGGCGCTTGGCTACGAACTTATTTAACGACCTAGTATATTGATGAATAGATATCTTTCATGGCTTTAATTATAACTATTTGTAAAATTTAATTTACTTTTTCAATAAAAAAAACATTACATTTGAGAAATCCTAATATTTTCATTTAAATTATAGTAGTCATTGACAGCTATTTCATTGAAATAGCTGTCAATGACTACTTTGCATCGATTTCAAAAGAGGAGGGGAGTCTTTAAGAAATGGCAGAATTGAATGGAGCGATACATTCAAACTTTAGGGAAATAATTTTTAATTTTATGTAAAACAATTTTGGCTATTCTTTAGAATTGCACCGGTCTCAGATGTTGATGAAACTTTTTTTACAGACTATATGGACCATAAGGAGCATTTTATTTGGTGGGACCGAAAGTCTGAAATGAGCGTGTCTTGAGATAATACGGAAAACGTGTAGCATAGGGTTTTGACCAAAATTTTGGAAATTTGAAAAAAAAATAATTTATTCTTGTGTAGCTTAGCTCGCTGTGTCGAAAAATATGAGAAATAATTTTGCTATCTTTTATAGTTTTCGAGATATTCAGCTTAGAACATTCGGTAAGACAATTGAGTATCAGTCAATAAGTCAGAACCATTTCACAATTATCACAATTATCAATAATTCAAGGTTAATCGGTTCAGCTTTTATAGCCACAAGCCCAAGTCTCAAGTCCAACCGAATATTCGGTACTACTTTGGAAAACCTACGCCAGCTTTTCGGACTCGGCTATGGCCGCCCAAAGTTTAAAATTTGATTAGGTTAGGTTAGGTTAGGTTAGGTTTCAAGCACTTGCCATTGGATTTTATTGGTTTTTCAAACTTTTTTTATAATGGGTTCCTGTGGAAATTTTTTTTCTGAGAGCGATATTTCTCGAACCAAAAATCTCAGACATATGAAATTTGGTTTGATGAAACATCAGATTATAACCATCAAAAATAATGTAGTGGCGCCATCTTCTGGAACCGGTGCAATCCTAAAGAAACCCCGAGTAGGGATATGTTTTAGTATTTTCTGGAACTCTGTTCCACTGAACTCGTAGCAAGACTTGAGAGATTCGATACGCTTTGCAGAATTTGAAAAATGTGCAAATATTTTGATGATTAGATTTTCCACATCTAAGTCCAGTTTCATTAAGGAATATTTGGCCGTATTATGAATTAAATGACAATTACAATTCGCTTTTACTATATAATTATTTTCTGACTTGAATTTTTCGTAGATTGAATGATAATTACCATAATTTGCATTTGCATTTTCAGCACTGTAAGCAATTACTTGATTTTGATTCAGTTCATTATTGACTAAAGATTTCTTTAATTGATCATAAATAGCATCAGATTTTTCATTTGAGTCTTCGTAGAAATTAAGTACGACATTGCATATCCGATTAGTTTTATCAAAATACTGAATACCGAAAGGAACAGTTTAATGTTTCCCTTATTAGAAGAATCGCTTGCTATTGAAAATGCTTTACCTCTAGTTTTATTCAAATGAGATTTGATAGAAGCTGGAGACAGAACATTCTTCTCTATAGCTTCCACTTTGTTTCGACCACAACGTAATCCTTGGGCAATCATGGAATCAGTAAATAAATTCTGAATTAATTTGTTACCACAGTCAGTCGATCGGTAACTCAAGTGATGATTTACTGAATGATATGCCAGACACACCTCTGAGACAACTATAGATTTGGTTTCACTTGATTCACATTTAGCAATGAAATTGCTTAACGCTGAAGGCATTTTGGCCGAATTCACATTTGATTCGTATGATTTCGATTTTCTGTGCATATTTACAGCTGAAATGCCTTCGTATTTAATTGTGAATTGAGTTTTAGATAATATACAATTAGCTTTGAAGTCATCAACTTTTCTCAGCCAACATTTATATTCATTTTTCGAAAACCATATGTCCTGAAATAAGTCAATCTCTTCTTTGATTTTTTTGGCGATTCATTAATAGTTCGTTTGTTTGACATGATATTAGTTTGTTAGCAATTAATTGATATAATAATAAATATTTTCAGTATTTATTGAAAACAAATATTAAATCTTTAGCGAAATGTAAATTATTTGTTCAGAAAATATAGTAACATTATATAATACTAGTGTGAACATTAGCAACAAATAATTATGAGTAAATGCATGACTACTTCAGGATTCAGTTATATTTTATGCCTATTTTACAGTTTTGTTTTAGTATTGATATAGAGTAATGTTAAGTACATTTACATTCTTTTAATACACTTTCGAAAAATCTATTTTTTAAACATTTTGTCAAACATTTGTCATTCTTGGACACTTGTATGTCAAGGAATGGTCCATTCCTTCCACCTGGACACAGTTCACGATTCCTGGACTGTTAAGGTCATTCCGAGACATGTGGTCAGGCTGTAAATAATTAAATGTCGATGGACTTAATATAAAGAAAAGCAAGAATTCAAGTGCTTTTATGATCAAACTTTAGTTTTCAAGAGAGAACTTGGCAAATTCTAAGCGAACAGTTAATGTGAAATCTAGGGTGATCAAGTGTCCCACATTGTGCGGGATTGTTCTGCATTAAAGAGTTGTGTCTCGCATCCCGCTTGCACCCTTTGCAGGACAGAAGACACTTTTGATTCATTAAATATTTCTGTTGACAGAAATACTTTATTTGATGAGTGTTGTTCATATATGCAATATTTAAGTGTTTGGCTAAAGATGATAAGAGTTTAGATAATGAAAAATTTTGGTGAGATTTTAGGAAAAATTGACTTTTCTGATTTGCCGTATGCAATAGAGCGTGTTATTTGTAACGATTATGTTGATAGAGTGTTAAGTGCAATGCAAAATCTTTGGACTGATGAACATGATCGAATGAATATTAGTTTAGTAAAAGTAGAAATATGCATACGATTTAACTTTTCAATGACATGTCCGAATTTTATGATTCCATAAAAAATAATAACGAATTATTATATGCAGTAAAATCTCAGAAGAAATATAAGCTTTTTTAAATAATAAATATAGATTGCAAATTTTAAATAATATTTGTTTTAAAATTAAAACTTTAGTAAAATATTTTATAAGGGGAATAAAATTTTTTTATTCCGCATTTAACAGTTTTTGACTTGGTCACTATGGTGGATTACAAGTTTTCTATATTTATGAGCTCAAAACCAGTCAAAACAATAAGGATAGGCATTTGTTACAGCAACTGATTGCTTATAAACCCACTGTCTTCGCTTTTATTCAATAGATCGATCAATGGAGTAGAAAAAGGTGGTAAGCTCTTTTTATAATCAATCGTATTGTTCTGAAGACTCAGAAGCTCTCGATTTCTTAATTGCAGCCAATTATAGCGAAAGGATACTTGACTAAAATATGCAACAAAAGACTATATCGTCATTTGTTTTATTACTCTTTTCATTAAATATAGTTGAGGAAAGAAAGCAGTGCTCGTCTTCTAAGTATTTTTAGCAAATGATATCTTGTTTTACACTTTTATTTACTTCTATATGAAATTTTTCTGCTCTCCAAAATGTGTGAGTCTATAAGCAATCAGTTGCTGTAACAAATGCCTATCCCTATTGTTTTGACTGGTTTTGAGCTCATAAATATAGAAAACTTGTAATCCACCATAGTGACCAAGTCAAAAACTGTTAAATGCTGAATAAAAAAATTTTGGAAAGCAGAAAAATTTCATATAGAAGTAAATAAATGCGTAAAAAAAGATACCATTTGCTAAAAATACTTAGAAGACGAGCACTGCTTTCTTTCCTGAACTATATTTAATGGAAAGAGTAATAAAACAAATGACGACATAGCCTTTTGTTGCATATTTTAGTCAAGTATCCTTTCGCTATAATTGGCTACAACCAGGAAATCGAGAGCCTCTGAGTCTTCAGAACAATGCGATTGATTATAAAGAGAGCTTACCACCTTTTTCTACTCCATTGATCGATCCATTGAATAAAAGCGAAAACAAACCGACACCAAAATCATGTACGCCAAAATACAATATAGTATTTCTTAAGACCCACAAATGCGCCTCATCGACTATACAAAACATATTCATGAGAAATGGCTTTATGAACAACAAAGTGTTTGTACTGCCGGCCAAAGCCAACTATTTAGGACATCCAATGCCGTTCTATCGCAGTTTGGTTCCCGATCCGAAAGTATTTAACCATGAGTACAATATTTTGACGCATCATTCACGTCTCAATTATGAGTCTATGAGTTCACTGATGCCAAACGGGACACTTTTCATAACAATAGTTCGCGATCCTGTCCATCATTTTGAGTCTATGTTTCATTACTACCGAATGAACAAGTTTTGGAATGTTTCATTTGATATATTCAGCGATGAAAGCATTACAATACCGAATAAGATCTATAGAGAGAGATATTTAGACATAATGGGCATCAATCAGATGATTTTTGACTTAGGGATGAATATTTCAGACTTCACTAAACCTAATACTATCAAAGAATATATCGATAGATTAGACTCTATTTTCGATCTCGTAATGCTTTCAGAAAGAATGGACGAATCATTAGTATTACTGAAACATCTATTATGTTGGACTACGGATGATGTGGTTGCATTCAAGGTTTTTATTTTCATTAGATATAAAATGAATACAAGGGCGAGTCTAACGTTTTTTTTATATACAGTGATAAATTTGATTACAATTATCTTGTACGTTTATAACTTTTTTATTTAACATATGTTGATTGTGATACATCGAATGAAAGCTAAACAATACAATTTTAACTATATGTAGAGATATTCACTATTTTTCGATACATAAGCCATTTAATTATGCAAAAAGAAGAATGCCCATTTTGGCCCCCTTTGCACCACTGCGCCCCCTATATCATTTGATAGATCTCATCGAGTACTAAAAGAATATACAACATTTGACCTCAGTTTGTACGTCCCCTTAGAAGATAGACTATTGAAAGTTTAAGGAGATCCCAAAACCGGACTATTTTTTGCACCTTCAAACCGACATAATGTATCATTTGTAAGCTAATAATGGATATAATAAATATATCTTCGCCTCAACTTGCTAAAACGTATCGCTTGGACGATAGACCGCAACCTATAGCTGATACTTTAAAAGATACGTGAGATACTGGAGTCAATTCATATTAAATCACTCATCCTGAGTCGATATATTAAAGTTTAATTTCAATATTTTGCGAGGATGCTTAAATAAAGAAATTTGAATATTTTTATAAAAGATGAAAATACTTATATATTCATTTATTCATATTTAAATTACAAACTAGGGGGAAGGGGTAAGACCAACACTCTTCTATGGGGATTGGTCCTGTGACCCAGGCTGGGTCATACCCTAAGAGGGTATGGCTGCCACTACCCTACCTAGTAGGGGAGTGGCACCACCTAGTCTGGATGCCCTAGTGCCGGGGTCCTGTTTCCAAGATGGGCCAAGGCTCTCTTCCGGAGCAAGGCAGGGTGGCTATTCCCCGAAAGGCCTAGTCATCCTGTGAACAGGACTGTCCTCTGGACAGTTCTGACTTGCCTACATTTTAACAATTTAAATCGGTTATTTTACTTTTTAATATTCTTTTGTATTGTTCTATCAAATATATTAAGCTATTTATTTTGCATCCAGTATCTTTAGTATCTTTAGTAACTATTTTTGTACTAATAACCATAAAAATATACATTTTACATTTTAGTGTTTTTGCCATCCAGTGTTTAAAAGGATGTACAAACTAGGATCAAATACTATATATTCTTTTAGTACTCGATGAGATCTATCAAATGATTTAGGTGGCGCAGTGGCACAAAGGGGCCAAAATCCCTATGATTCGGACATTCTTCTTTCGTAATAGAATTGGGCTTTGATTGATTTGATCGCATAATTTTTTGCATAATTGAATTGCTTATGTATCGAAAAATAGTGAATATCTGTACATATAGTTTAAATTGTATTGTTTAGCTTTCATTTGATGTATCACAAGTCAACATATGTTAGTAAATAAAAAAGTTATAAACGTTCGAAATAATAATAATCAAATTTAATACGTCATTTATTTTGCTATTTTACTTAAGCTGAACGCACGTCACCACAATGCAAAAAGTAATTTAACAGAAGTTGCGAGCTCTAGAATCAAATCGCTCAATTGGGCAGACTATCAGCTATATAAACATTTTCTCAGAAAGTTTTCACTGGCGGTTGAAGCATTCGGAACCAAAAAATGAGTGAAGAAGTTATTGAACTCAAGAATAGGACTAAAGAGTGTTAGGATTAATAGGACTATTGCGTAGGAAATAACGAGGACTCAAGTAATTCAACTAAAGATAAGAAATCAATCGTTATTCGTTTGGTGAATAAACAACGGTATAACTTGACATGTTGGCTTCTAACAGCTCAAGAGATTGACTTCACTAACTTTTTAAGGATGCGACAAATTAAACAATTTCCTGGTTCTGTATATTTGGCACTTAATAAGCCACCGAAGCAAACCTCTCAGTAATCCAAGTATTTTGTAAGCTCATTCTCTGAGTTACCGCTATTAACCTCCAAATACATAATATTATATCGAATTGTTCCTATCTCAATTATATCGAATTTTTCAAATTATTTAACTACAACTGCTATGGGTCCAAAATTGGTACAATCGTTTTAATATCAGCTTTAGAATTTTTAACTTCTACATCGTGATTAAGTTTAGCACAACCTTGGAGCCACTTCTCTGTACAGCTTTAAGTTTTCTACTACTGTTTATAAAATTTACAATTGATTATTAATTCTACGAAACCTAAAACTCTAAAACTGTTGGTTTTACTCAATATATTTGATCACAGAAATATTACCTAGGTTTATCAGAAATGGTCTGTAATAAACTTTCAAATCTTATAGCCATATATTAACCCTAGGGGACCTTTTATAGTGAGGAAATCGAATCAATATGATTTTAAAGCTAATTTGAACCTTATCTCTAGTATTTTGAAATTTTCGAGTCAATTCTTGCTTATGAAAGCTTTAACCTGACGAAAATTTGTTACAAATACTGTATTGACATTACTATCAATAATTAAGCGTTTAAAGCTTCTTAAACTTTAAAAGCACTTCACTGTAAAGCTTGAACACTTAAAAACACATCAATACAAAAAACATCAGTTTTGTAAATTTTTCAGTTTATTAACTACAAGTCGCACTCTAACTTACATTATAGTAGATATAGAAATGATTTAAGCATAAGATTTTCCTACAGTGTGAGCATTTTATAAAAAAAGATTCAGTGAAAGACTGAATATCACACTCATTTGTTTCTGATTCAAAACACTTCTTTTACCTTCTTGAATTTCAAATGTTCATATGAATATCCAGATGAATACCGAGAGTACAGAATCATCTCATTAAAGCAATCACTACTTAATTGATCCCATAATAAAGAGAATATTCTCATTAATGTAAATCTATTACCTATATCTATATCCAGCTCATCCAATCTTATACAGTTATCGAACGTTTTGATAAAATATTTCAAATCATGATTGAAATATGTGTCCAGTGGTTGTGCTATACTTGTAGTTCCGGCCGGTATTAATTCACGTCTTATGTTAATAACATTTTTATCAAATGCTTAATCAAATTTTTGATGTTTGTGAGCACTGAAGTTATCTAATAATAACAAAACTTCTGTCGGAGATTCTGGAATAATTTCACTAGAATATGAATCTTCGATACAATTTTTCATCCAATATCTTATAGTATAATTATTCATTTTTCCTGACTTTGTACAAATCACACGAATATATTTTTTACACCTCCAATGAATTCAAGATCTACTGTTTTATAAGCGGACGGAATTCTCCATCTTTTCCTGTAAGCAAATCAGCAATTTTCCTATAAGTGATCCATTTAAAGAGATAGCGGGCTGTACTGTTACAGAATGTGTACAATTATTCAGCGACTGAACAGCAATTAATGTTTGTTTTTCATTTGTATAACTTAATGTTCTAGTTGGGCGGATTTCTTTTTGAAAACTGATCTGATCAGAATTCAATACATTTTCATTGGAATAATTTGCCATTAAATTTTTAATCTTTTGTCTAAATTCTTGAGCATTTTTTTAAGTTGATCTATTTTTAATTGCTTTTATATGAATTAATTTTTCACTTTTCTACTAGAAATTCTCAATTTTTTCTTTAGTTTTAATATAAATGATGGACTTTCTTTAAAATTAAACTTCAATTCTTGGGCTTTAGTCCGACACCATCGCTGCAGATCACGATCATGAACAGCAAGAAATTTATTTCTTGCTTCTCGAAACTTTTTATCAATAAAATTTCTAATTTTAGTAATTTTATCCCTATTATTCCCATTGTTTTGTACACATGCAATAATTCTATCAATATTCTTGTACTGAGACTTCGTCATACGGAATATTCTGTTATAGGATTTGAATTTATGATTCGGATATTTCATTTTATGCTTGTATATCTTTTTCTTTCTCTCAAAAGGGATCTTTTTATTATTTCATCTTTTTCTTCGTCGACTACGAAATCACTATCAAAGTCATAGTTATCATTCTCATTAGAAATTTCTTCGTGTTCCATGTCATGATCGAGAGTTCGGTCGCAATATTGATAATTTTTAGTTAGTTCTAGCACGTAATAATATAAACTTTCTTCTAATTTCATCTCAATATCAGTCAATTCGTTTGTTTGAATCTCGTCAGGAAATTTACTTTTTAGAAGTTCTAAATTAAAATTTATCACATTAAATTTATTAATCATGTTTTGCGACATTTTTATTTATTTATTGTTACATGAAAACACAGATGTTAACGTTATTAATGTAGTAACCGAATTTATTTCAATTATTGGAGACGTTATAGATATTAGTGTTAATAAAAAAGTTTTGGCTTTACAGTGAAGTGTTTTTAGAGTTTAAGAAGCCTTAAATGCTTAGTATTGATAGTAATGTCTCAATTTTTTTAACAAGTTTTCGTCGGGTTAAAGCTTTCATAAGAAAAAATTTACTCGTAAATTTCAAAATACTAGTGATAAGGTTCAAATTAGCGTTAAAATCATATTGATTCGATTTCCTCACTATAAAAGATCCCCTAGTAAGTAGTCATTTTCTAACTCATCAAAGTAAAAATCAGTTATGATTTTAAGGTTTAAAACATGAGAAACAAAATCTTATGATTTAATCTTTGATTTTGTGTTAAAACATATGCAATCACCAGAAAGTGAAAAAATCGGAACAAATGTTGAGTAATTATAACACTCTCGTAGTAAAAAGTAATTAAAATTCAAATGCATTTACATATTTTTGTTATTTGATCAAATTCGTAAAGTACCAAAAGTGAGAACCAATTTTACCACCTTTAATTGGAATGTTTTGGTGCTTCAACAAATAGTAAATAAAGATATAACTATGTATAAAAAGACAACTAAGCTCCCTATTTCTCTGGTCTCTGGTAAGCACTAAAATGGCGTTCTCAATAAAATAAAGAAAATATTAATAAAGAAATATTATAAGAAATCATTTATTAACTAAATATTGAGATAGCGTTGTGGCTAATTTATTTTGTAGATATTGAATTTATTTTTCAATTTCTAAACATAAATTTTCTCAAGATCAC
Source organism: Archegozetes longisetosus (assembly GCA_018873245.2). Classification (NCBI taxonomy): domain Eukaryota; kingdom Metazoa; phylum Arthropoda; class Arachnida; order Sarcoptiformes; family Trhypochthoniidae; genus Archegozetes; species Archegozetes longisetosus. The sequence goes on from JAEMBT020000006.1 coordinate 4,804,086, forward strand.
AATTAGTTTATAATAGTTGATTTTCATACAAAATTTCAGTCAACATGTAACCGATATCTAATTAAAATTACAAAAACATTAAAGTTTTAACTTCTACATATGAAGAGTTCATTTCCAAAAGGGTTTAAATGACAAAGTTAAAAAATTATATCTAGACCTTTGCATATGAATAATAAAGCTTAGAATAGATTACTGATGTCCCCAACAAAAACGGTTTTAATCTGATTGAAAATTAAACCTTAAAATCAAATTTATATTAATAAGCTTCATTAGAAGCCAATTCAAATCATAAGACGGTTTGCCTTTTTTCAATAATCAGCTTGATGTAATTTGGAAATAAATCATACATATGAAGAAACTTTTAAAAAAGGATCAAATCACATTTTAAACTTGTTTTGCTGTCAAAGCTTTCGTCGAAAGAGATTTATATAATAAATTATTGAAAGCTTTATTAGCAAAATGTTATTTTTACAAAATATCTATTATATGCCGCTAAAAGTCTTTACTAACTTTATCATTGTGTCGTGTGCAAAAGTTGGCAAAGACTTTTGGCGGCATGTAATATTTTCTCAAATCGTCTGCAATTGAATTCGTGAAATTTTCTTTACATTTGAATAAGTTATTTACAATATTTAAAAAAATATATTTACATGAGGACTTCAACTGAACACACATTACGGAGAATGTTATGATTGTGTTCATAAATACAAGAATCAAATTCGAATTCATATCGAATAGATCGAATGGTTTGGGTTTATTATTACATCGATTTGTTGATTCAATCAAACACTGAATCATTTCGAACTTCAAATTTTGATCATTTGATAGTTTAACTCTTATTAACAATATTTGTAATTGAGTTTATATCATATTTACTGTTAAGTCGACCAACAATTATAATAACTATTGAAAGAAAAACTGTATATAAGGCAACATCAATAGTGTTACTGCTGGCGGCTACGATAGTATCGGAATTTGTTGCCATTTCTGTGATATTAACACAATTTCTGATGAATAATCCTGTTAACCAAACAATAGGTATAAAACCTATTAATTCATTCAGATTTTCTTCAATGGATCGCAATTTAAATTCATAAGCTCTTATTCGTTGAAGTTTTGCCCACAAATTCTCCGAAATATCAGATAAGAATGTACTGAAATCCTTCTTCTTAACACAGTAAAGTATGTAAAAGGATTGCAAATAAACCAAGATCTGCATTACACCCGAACCGAATAAATAGATTATTGAAGAATTTTCCATTACTGCATTGTGAATATGATTAAGTACTGAAAGTATTGATTCATTTTTAGAAATATTCATAAACTCTGAATAAATGAATAAATTACAGAGTAATGTTATAGATGAAACTGTTATGAACCAAAGTAGAGATAATATCAATGAAATCTGTTTGATATTTTTATCGTCGTTAATAGTAGACGACAATTGATATTATTTTATAAAGTTTTGAATGAATTCATTTGTAAAATAGAACCGAAATTATATTCATATAAAACATGAACATCACTGAAATGCTTATTAATCGTGATTTCGTTCCATCTATGACGAAGTAAGTACATTCAATCATATTCCAAACGGAAGTTATTGTTTTGATTATTGAAGTCAGTTTTGTTATCCATTTTCTTTTGATATTGGACTCTAAACCAAATAAAATGAATTTATTTCTGACATCCTTCAACTATTCTAGATATAGTTATAACAATGTTATTATCAATTTCTTTGATTGAGTTTAACGATGTTCTTCTCCAAAGTGTTAATGACAGATAACATATTTATAAAGTTTTTCTCATTAATTTAGTTGATTGAAAAGGTCTTTTACTCCATTTTTATTTTCGATTGTTTTTATTCAATACAAATCCATTACTATAATTATTTACCAAATGGAGTGACAACGAAATAAGTCAATAAAATATTAAATAAGCATTTCGACTGAAAAATTAGTATTTACGTTAAAATGGATTTTTTCAATTACTTAACTATGCTCGTTGAACACAATGTTTGATGAAATCAATCAAAACACTAATGTTTTATTTAGAAGCTTTCTTAAACAAATAGATTTTATTTTTTCAGTGACAATATTGTTTGTGACACTTTGACGAACAATTACAAGATATATTTATTTGAGATTCAATAATATACTCATCGAAATTAATTGATCTTTGCTTATTTTTGATTATAATTTATGAATTAATTTAAGTATCATATGAATATCAATGTTCTTCTTGATAAACAATTTAATTTCTCAAGTCTATAGTGATTAGGGGATCCCTTTACTCAGTGTGTAGCTACCTGGCTGTATTTTGAGTAGGGCTCATCAACATATAAGTTTCAGTTTTATAACTTAGAAGTAAAAACTATATTCAGACGCGCAAAAGTATTGTCATACTTGATCGATGAGTCTAATAGAAGTTGTAATTTAGCTATAGAATCATCGAGTTTCTTTTCCTAAATTTCATATTATTTTAAATATTTGCCTATCAACTTGGATTATTTAGTTATCATTCCACTTATAAAGTTTTTAGAACAGAATTAATATTCGTTCGGGATAAATGTTTCGTTTCAACGAAACTGAAATTCAGGCTTCAGCAGTGTGTAAAAGCATAGATTGAACTTATTTCTTAATTGTTAAATTTCTCAGACTATTTCTTAATAATACCATTATATCTTTTTAATCGCATATATCTGTCAAATATTAATGTTAACATCATGACATATTTCAAAAACTTGAGTATTCCTTTCTAATTTCTAACAAATTGCTTAAAAATTTAATTTTTTAATTTGCATTTACTAAATTTTTGATAACTCAATTTGAAAAATTTGAAAAATTTCCCATAACAATTTAATATTTAAATACATATAAATAAAAAATGTTAAAGTCCTTTGAATACTTAGAACTTGAATAAAGTGTTATCACCGAATGATTTTCTGAAACATATTGTCACTCGATCTTCGTTTATAAGCAGCTAATATCAGGTAGAGTTCCATAGATTCGATATTTTAAATATTGTAATTTATATGTTTTTTATCGAAGCTTTAATCGAAAGAGTTTATATAACGAATTATAAAAAGCTTTACTAACAACATGTCCATTCATTCATTCATTCATTCATTTTCATACAGCCTTTTCATTTGGAAGACTCACTCAAGTCCCTTTACAGAGTAATGTTTCCGCCTAGGCGATCAGGTGTCACGCACACTGGGTCAGAGACGACTATAACCGAGGACATGTGGTCAGCACATCACTGTCAAAGTGCAATGACTACGGGACTTAAGTCTGAACCTTCCACCCCAAAGTAGAACTCGCTGACCACTATACAATAGCCCTCTAATAAAATGTTACTTTTATAAAATTACCAATTTTTTAAATCGTCGGTAATTGAATTTTCGAAATTATATAATTATTTACATGGGGACTTTAACTGAACACACATTACAGAGAATATAATGATTACGTTCACAAATGCAAGAATCAAACTCGAATTCATATCGAATAAACCTAAAGGTTTGGGTTTATTGTTATCTCTATTTGTTGATTCAATCAAATACTGAATCACTTCGAGCCTCAAATTTTGATCATTTGATAGTCTATCGGAAAAATTATCATTAACAATACTTGTAATTGAGTTTATATCATATTTACTGTTAAGTCGACCAACAATTATAATTACTATTAAAAGATAGACTGTATATAAGATAATATCAACTGTGCCAGTACTTGAGATGAAGATAGTTTCTGAATTTGTAGCCATTTCTGTGATATTAACACAAATTCTGATGAATATTTCTGTTAACCAAACAATAGGTATAAAACCAATCAATTCATTCAGTTTCTCTTCAATTAATCTTAGTTTAAATTCATTGGCTCTTATTCGTTGAAGTTTTTCCAACTCATTCTGCGAAACGTTTAATAAAAACGTTTTGAAATGCCTTTTCTTAACGCAGTAAAATATATAATATGATTGCATATAAACCAAAATCTGCATTATGCCTGAGCCGACTAAATAGATTATTGAAGAATTTTCCATTACTGCATTGTGAGTACGTATAAGTACCGAAAGTACTGACTCATTCTTATATATATTCATAAACTCTGGAATCACCCAAATATCAATGGATATTGTCATAGATGAAACTGTTATGGCCCAAAGTAGTAATAATATTAACGAAATCAGTTTCACATTTTTATTGTCGTTAACCATTGGCGACAACTCATATATTATTTTATAAAGTTTTGAATGAATTCGTTTGTAAAATAGAAATGAAGTTATATTTGTGTACAGCATGATAACAAATGAAATGATTATAAATCGCGATTTAACTCCCTCTACGAAGAAATAAGTCCATACAATTAAATTCCAAACCTGAATTATTGTGGTGACTATTGAAGTCAGTTTTGTTATCCATTTTCGTTTGATGTTGGATTCTAAACCATAGAATATAAATATTTTATTCAAGTAATAAAATGCGTTTATTTCTGACATGTTCCACCTGCTATACTGTAGTTTCAATAATGTTATAATCAAATTTATAGATATGGCTCAAAGATATCTTCTTCAAAGTATTACTGAAAGACTATTAACTTATATTGCTAAGATATTTTCTCATTAATTTAATTGATTGAAAACATTTTATACTTCATTTTTATCATCTTTTGTCTTTGTTCAACACAAACCCATTATTTTTATTACTTACTGAATGTAATGAAAGTGAAATAAGTCAATAGAATATCAAATAAGTATTTCGTCAGAAATTTAGTGTTCAATTCAATTTCAGATTTTTTTCAATTAACTATATTTGTCGAATACATAATGTTTAGTGTTATTAATCAAAACACAAAAGTCTTAATTGAAATTACTTTTAAATAAATTAGTTTTATGCTTTCAGCTACACCATTGTTTGCGACATTTTGAGTAGAATTCGTGAAATATATCGATACCAATCAGGGTTTCTAATCGTCCAGTTTTCGCCTGGACCTTACTTTTTAAAACTTTCGTCCAATTTTGAATTTTGATTCAATCAGCTGGACATTTGTTTATAGAAATTGATATTAAGTTTCATTTATATTGGTGAGAAAATCTCAATACGTTCCAAAATCATTATTTTAGATATCTTTATAATTTGAAACGTTGAAATAATAGTTGTACGTATAATATTGAGCTATAAAACATTTCACAAATTATGAAAACTCAGATGCATGTATTTTCATAAAGTGCGAATGGTAAAATTTTTTCTTTCAATTTTATTATTAATCTTGAAAAATCAAAGTATTCATAATGATGTATTAATTTAGCTATTTTTAATTGAACTTAAATTTTTAAGATCCGTCTAAACTTTCTATTTTTATAGTTAAAATATCTTAAAGAAGCAAAACCAGAGAAAAGTTCTCACTTAAAAGTAAAACGTATAAGTATTTTTTACATATTTTTTAAAAGCTAAAAATTTTTACATTGTTCTTTCATATTAATGCTCCAGTTTTAAATTGACAAAAGTTGGCAATGCTAATTCCAAGCTCATTACCAGACAACTTGTCGAAACTAATTAATCTTTTCTTATTTGAGATTATAATTCGTTAAGTAATTTATAAACTCAGTTAATTTAATTATCATATGAATATTAAAGTTCTACACTATAAGCAACTGGATTTCTCAAATCTATATAGTGGTTAGTGGGCCTCATTTACTCAATATATACTATAGCTTCCTGGCTGTTTTTTGGATAGAGTTCATGAATGTATTATATACTTCTCAGTTCTTATAGTTCATAAATAAAAACTGTGTTCGGATGCATAGAAGCACTGCCATAGCCGGCGATGAGTTTAAGGAAAGCTGTAACTTGGCTACAGAATTTAGAAATCATTAAGTTTCTTTTTATAACTTTTCATATAAAATATTTTTATTTCAATTTAGATCTTTAAGTTATAAAACATTCATAAAGTTCTTAGAGCAGAATTTATATGTAGAAATCATTCTTTATTCGGGATAAATGTTCAGTCGAACTGAACCTAAAATATATAATGGATCTGCAGATAAACTGAAATCTGAAACAAACTCGAACCAAATATATAAATAGCAGAAGACTGCAGCTAAAATATGAACATTGAATGAGATTATATATGGGGTATATAATTAGGCTTAAAAACTGGATCTTCTTCTATATGATGTTTTACACAATAGTCATACGCAACCATAACAATCAAAGTGCATATAAGCCAAATAGAGATAGAAATACAGTTATTGTATCAAAACTTAAGGTATAATCTAAGGTATTTTGATTTGAGTTTAACTTCTTGCCACTTCGAATTGAAATAAAGTTATATTTGATTTATTTTTATGTAAGATAAATAGCAACTATAATAAGTGGTGTTATTTACCAGAAAGAGATTGGACTTCTGGCCACTTAGAAGGTTCTAATCCGTTGTTTCAATCTCCATAAAATTAATACTGAAAATCTTTTGAAAGTTACTCTAAATAATCAATGAATCAGTGAGTTCAGAGCGAACGTCAAGATACGAAATAAAATTCTAAAATATTTATGAATTTTTACCTTTACAATCATAATTTCTTAGGACTCTTATCACTGATAATACTCGATAATTGATATATTAAATTGATTGGTTTTGGATGATTTCTTCTATATTAATAAATGAAAGTATTATTTTTATAATCCATGGCATGTAAAGTTTAAATGAGTTGACAATAATCCCAAGTGATCATAATATGACTTTGATACTAATGAACACAAAAGGTATTGTTGACATTAAAATTCTTGAATAATTTTTTTTGTGAATAGACTTCAAGCTATGGAAAAGAAATACTTTATTCATCTGGTCAAATTAATTAATTTCATTCATCTTTTTGGACTTTTAACTGAATAATTTCTAAAACTTTTTTTTATCACCCTTTCACTCACCTTTTTGATGAATTTATGAAAAAGTATTTCGAGTTAATATTGGTTAATTTTTCATTGACTTATGCCTTAATTCTATTTATATCGATATGATTGTTTTAACAACAAACGAAATACATGTTACTTTAATGAAATAAACCGATTATAAGTTCACTGTAAAACATTTCATCAAAATTAATAAATCTTCGCTTTTTTGGTCTGATCTATATTATTAATATTTTATCAAGGTTATAGATAAAAATGGTAGCATTTTGGTTTAACTGGTTCCATAAAAATCCTCAACTGAAAAAACTCCAAATAAGATAATGCAATAAAATTGCTATGTAAAAGATCGAAAATAGTCTACTAAATGAAGGCAAATAATATTATCGATTAGATTACGTCTACGTACATATTTATATTCACTGTAATTAAGGGTCCAAAAAAGTCATTTTTAGTCATTTTTGACTTTTTAACATTTTAAGTCAAAAGAAGTTTTAAAAGTTAAACGTAATGCTTTAATCATAAGTAATTTTAGTGCAAAAGTTAATATTGAGTCATGTGAATTACATGAATGTTGTTAATTTCAATTCTTACTATAATAGTTTTTAAACCTTTTCTGAATTACATTATAGTTATGGGTATTTATGTTATTATTCTTGAGGCTTTTTCATAGGTCGGTATTTTCCTCTATAGTAGTCAGTTAAACTGAAATGCTAACTAAAAATTTAGCTCGATCGTACAAATACTATTGTTGTAAGGAGAACTGTGAATCTGATTAAACCAAGACTGAACTTTAAATTTAGATTTCAAACTTTTACTAGGATTAAGTTTTTTCAAACTAATTTTAAAACCAAATTAAGACAATTATCAACTGTATGCCAACAGCTTTCTTAATAACAGCTTGATTTCTCAAGTCTATAGAAATTTTAATGAAGCCCCTAAGTTTCATATGCGTCTAAGAAAGGAATCATCCGTATTGTCAGCTCAGTAATGATTTTTAATTTATCCATTGTAAGGTTTAATTGAAGATAATCTAATCATTGATAAAATTTTTGCCAATATCACTTTAATATTAATATTATTAATTTATTCCAATTTTTCAAGAAACTGCAAAGCTTTAACCAAGTATTACTGCAATTGATTTCAGGTGAGGCAATATTTTTGTTCAGTGAGCCATTAGTATTCTGTTAAGATCTTCAGCATTGTTAAAAACGTTCGCAAAACTTAAAAGACTGTAGTTCGTCAGAACAAACATATTGTTTGATCAAGAATTTAAACTCGTATGTATTTCAATCACAATTATTTATACAGTCTGACCCGATTATAGGCAACTAGTCGGTGCGTAAGAAATAAGTTGCTTATAAATGGATTTGCCTATATCCGAACTCTTTAACACATGATTGGATTGGCTGGTAACATTAAACAATAAATCATTTGCTAACAACAAGTTTGCCTATAGATGAGTTGCCAATAACCGGGCCAGACTTTGCTCGAATATAGCACTGCGGTTTCTAGAATTGAATGAGATAAATTAACATTTTTAAGGTCTAAGGTCACTGATCAAAAACTTTGAGAATATTTAGATTGACTTTATTGAAATTTTACAATAAACTCAATCAGAAATCATTACTGGAAGGAAATTCGAGATAATTCCTTCTGAGACCGTATTTTGATAAAGTTGACCCGAAAAAATTGTATTCTAACACACTGAAGCATGCCCGTAGTCAGAAGCGGTAATCCTGTCATAGATTTTAGAATCATTATATTTCTGTCTAAAAATTAGATATTATGAATTTGTATTTTTGATTGCTACAACTAAGTTAAAAATTATTTAGAAAGTTTTTAAACAGAATTTATGATTGAAATTCATTGTTTTTTTGTCAAAATAAAAGTCTGGCTTCACCAGACCCAATTTAACTATAGCTCCGTATAAAACTATAGACTTAAAGCGTTTGTCAGTGACTCAAAATATATTTATCTATTAATAATCTTCAATATGAGATTAATTAAAAATTTTTACTTTGAATTTCAGACAATTATTGAATATCAATACTGATATCATTATACACTCAAATCATCATACAAGTTCATTCACAATTGGAGGTCTGACTTTTAACAAATTAATCAGAATATGATATTTTAATTTTTTTTGCAAAATATTAGAACCTTAAGTTCAAAAACTATGAAAATGTAAAAAATAAGTTAGGAATTAAATATTAGTAAACAAAAGTATTAAGGTTGTCTCAAATCTGAACAACGTGTTCATTTTACAACTGAATGATTTACTGAAGTGTATCATAAGTCCGCAGGCTTCGATATTTGAAGTATTTTAATCTTCTTTTTAATTCGATTTTGTTTACAGAAAAAACACATTGAATGCGAGAAATGAAGAAAAGCCTTAGCAATGAGGGGCACACATGATAAAACAAATTTAACAATTTATGCATAGAACTTGTTAATTCATAAGTTTAAAGGTTCTCTTTTCAACTCTTAAACTTCGATATAAGATAAGGTATTATTAGATTGATGAGGGAAAAATACAACAAAACTTTCAAACTTCAAATTCATATCATTATGTTATCAAACTTTTCAATCGAAATACTATCAAAATAAATAAAAAAAAGTTGGTTAACAATTAATTGAAAACGGATAGTTTCAATAACAAATGCAAAAGAGAATCGATTAAAAATAAAACTCCTAGTGGTAGTGGTCATGAAACATATTATTCCAAAAAGTTTATTAAGCGGCAAAAGCAATCAATTAATACTTCATTTAATACTCATAAGTAAAAGACTCATATTTTTTATTCCAATAGGTTCGAAAAACATTGAGCCAAAACAAAATTTCAGTTTTTATTATCAGATTCTAATACTTTCAATTATGATTAATTCAATCTTAGGGATATTTATTCATATTCTTAGGTCATTTATGTTGAGGCTTTTCTTCATTTCTCGCATTCACATTTACTTAAGAAAAAAGTGAGAGCTTGTGCTTGACAAAAATACACGTATTACGAAACATGTTAAATGAAAGAAAAAAATTAAAAACTTTATTAATATAATGATGCTCTACAAAACAATAATCAATTTCTAAATCATCTTTTCAAGTTAGTTTAAAATTCATGATATTAAATACGATTTGAAATAATTCTCAACTTTTTATGTCTATTTACATGAGGACTTCAACTGAACACACATTACGGAGAATGTTATGATTGTGTTCATAAATACAAGAATCAAATTCGAATTCATATCGAATAGACCTAAAGGTTTGGGTTTATTATTACATCTGTTTGTTAATTCAATCAAATACTGAATCATTTCGAGCTTCAAATTTTGATCGCTTGATAGTCTGACTGAAAAACTATTATTAATAATACTTGTTATTGAGTTTATATCATATTTATTATTGAGTCGACCAACAATTATAATAACAGTTGATACAAAAATACTATATATCACAACATCTACACTACCTGTTGTCGACCATAATATGGTTTCTGAATTTGTAGCCATTTCTGTGATATTAAAACAAATTCTGATGAATATCTCTGTTAACCAAACAATAGGTATAAAACCAATTAATTCATTCAATTTCTGTTCAATGGATCGCAATTTAAATTCATTATCTCTCATTCGTTGAAGTTTTCCCAATTTAGTCTCAGAAACATTTAATAAAAATCTATCGAAATGTTTTTTCTTAATGCAATAAAATATATAATAGGAATGCATATAAACCAAAATTTTATAGATTGAGTTTAAAGATATTCTTCTCCAAAGTGTTACTAACAGACTAATAAATTATTTTTTTAAGGTTTCTTATTAATCTAATTGATTGAAAACATCTTTTGTTCCATTTTCATTGTCATTTGTTTGCATTAAATACAAATCCATTGCTTTTATTGTTTGCGGAATGGAATGAAAGTGAAATAAATTATTAAAACGTCAACTAGGTATTTAGGCTGAAAATATTGATATTTACAAAAAGATTAATTTTTTCAATTACTTGACTATGTTTGTTGTGTCATAAAGTTTGATGCTATCAAACAAAATACAATAGTTTTAATTAAAATTGCTTTTCAATAAATTAGTTTTATTCTTACACAGATAGTATCGTTTGCGACATTTTGCCGAAAGTCATTAGCATGTTGTTTCCTTGGAACTATACTTTCGTATCTGTAACATTATTTCAATCAGTGAAGCGACAGTATAGTTCCAAAGCGACGATATATCGATTCGATATTCATTGTCAAACAACTTATTGAAAATTAATCAATCTTTTCTTATTTGGGATTATAATTTGCTAAATAACTTTATAACTAAATTAATTTAGTTATCATATGAATACTAAAGTTGTTCTCAGTCAACAACTTGATTTCTCATATCTATAGTGATCAGTGGGATCCCTTTTGCTCCTTATCGAACTATCTGATTGCATTTGGGTAGAGTTCACCAATATATTATGTATGCATCACTTATAATTCATAAATAGTGCTGTGTTCGAATTCATATACAAAAAGTGCAATAAAACTTATATTAAATCAGAGTAGTATAGCTGCGGTTTATGCAATCATATTTCCAAATGAGAATCATTGTTAGCGATCGCGTAACGTATTCTTAAGTTATACTTTTACCAAAATATTAGAACTTTAAATTCGAAAACTATGTAAAAGTAAAGAGTAACTTAGGAATTAAATATGAATAAATAAAGAATAGCATTAAGTTGTCTCAAACTTGAATAATGATTCTCTTTTGCAACTTAATAATTTACTGAAAAATATATCAGTCCGAAGGCTTCAATATTTTAAATATAGAATCCGGCATATAAAACTCTAAGGACATTTACTTTTATTGCACAAAATCTACAACAAGTTTTAGTAATTTTACAAATGGAAAGTAAAGACTACATATTCAATGACTTATGAAAAAAATTACCATCGAATTATCTGCTTTCCATGAGCAGCTATACACCTCTGAAGAAGAGTAGATACAGATCGACAAACTTTTGAACTCTAGCGGAAGTTGTAATAATGCAGTTGTAATTCTTTGCTTTAATTTTGGAATATTTCTTGATTATTTTCCCAACACATCATGATAAGAAAGTAAGACTGTGGCTTGACCTAAAATTGCCCCACCATCGGGTCAGTCGTAGAGGCCCTATCAAGTGGCCCCCAAGAAGTTGTGATTTAACCCCACCTAATTTTTTCCTTTGGGGAGTTATTAAAGATACTGTTTATGCTAAAAAACCAAGAAATATTCCAGAATTAAAGCAAAGAATTACAAGTGCATTATTACAACTTACTCTAAAATTGTGTCCTCTAGAGTTTGTCGATCTGTATCTACTCTTCTTCAGAGGTGTATAGCTGCTCATGGAAAGCAGATAATTCAATGGTGATTTTTCCATAAGTCATTGAATATATAGTCTTTACTTTTCATTTGTAAAATTACTAAAATGTGATGTAGATTTTGTGCAATAATAGTAAATATCCTTAGAGTTTTTATATGTCGGGCTCTGTATAGTGTCTCATCAGAGTGGATTTGAGATGCTTATAACTTTTATTTTATCGAACTTGTTTTATCAAAAGGAACGTCATTTTAAAGCTTATAAACCAAATTTTAATCGTAGTTAAATGAGTTCGAATTTGTCAAAGCATTTAAAATAAACTGAAAAATAATTGTCTTCGCTAATAAACAGCATTTGTTTATTACATTGAGTTATCATAAACATAAGTCTTAAATTAAAGATATGAGACAATATAAGAAGTTTATGAAGCAGAGACCACCGAATTATGAGACGACTTATACAATTCATAACAATTTGTAGACACATTATAGAGTAGGCGACTTGAAAAATTTCGTATTATTCACAATAAGTTACATTAACTTATGTAAACATTAAAAAAGTTAAATGTCTGTATAAATCGAATTAAAACATACTTCTTTGAAAAGAGTTGAATCTCAGTTGAGGGCAAGTAATATTAACATTTTATACACATCAATGAAGTGAACTTTCAACGTTCTCGAATTTCACTCTATCGTTTCATTTTAAAGTTTGATTCGAAGCCTATTAATTATAAGTCTCGAATTCAGTTTCGTGAATGAATTTTGTTTAAAATTTTAAAAAATGAAAATTTCTTGAATAATGCTTTGAAGTCAGACGATTCGACTTTTGTATTGACGATTAAGTTAATCATATACAGAATTCAACCTTGCTTAAAAATATTTATCGGTTCCTATTTGACTAAATTCATCTTTGTGTTAAGAAAAGATTAATAATATATATTGACATTTAATAAAAATGTCATTCTTTAGCTTAAAATGATATATTATATGTCTATATAAGTTTTCCAATAAGCTATAGGAATTTCAAATGATCTCTTTGTAATTAAGTAATCTATATTTTAATTTGGTTTTGTTTACAGAAAAGATTTACTTGAGAAAAGATGAAAGTTTGTGCTTAAGAAAAATACATTAACAAACAAGCATACTAAATGAAGAAATAAATTTAAACTCTACTGATGTGGTAATACACTAAAAAGTAATAATCATCTTCTAGATCATCTTTTCAAGATATTTTAAAATTCAAGATATTACATGCGATTTACAAAAAATAATTTATAATATTCTTTAACTATTTACATGAGGACTTCAACTGAACACACATTACAGAGAATGTTATGATTGCATTCATAAATACAAGAATCAAATTCGAATTCATATCGAATAGACCTAAAGGTTTGGGTTTATTATTACATCTGTTTGTTAATTCAATCAAATACTGAATCATTTCGAGCTTCAAATTCAGATCATTTGATAGTCTGACTGAAAAACTATTATTAATAATACTTGTAATTGAGTTTATATCATATTTACTGTTAAGTCGATCAACAATCATAATAACAATTGAAACAAAAGCTGTGAATAAGGCAATTTCAATAGCGTTACTGCTGGTGACTAAGATAGTATCGGAATTTGTTGCCATTTCTGTGATATTAACACAATTTCTGATGAATAATCCTGTTAACCAAACAATAGGTATAAAACCTATTAATTCATTAATTTTCTCTTCAATGGATCGTAATTTAAATTCCTCAGATCTTATTCGTTGAAGTTTCTCCAACTTATTATCCGAAACATATGATGAAAATGTATTGAAATGCTTTTCCTTAATGCAATAAATTACATAATATGTTTGCATATAAACCGAAATTAGCATTAAGCCTGGCCCGATCAAATAGAATACTGAAGAATTATTCATAAGTGTTTTGTGAATATGTTTAATTACTGAAAGTATTGATTCGTACTTGTGTTCATTCAATAACATTTGAATCATCCAAAAATTAGTGAATATTAGCATAAATAATATAGTTATGAACCAAAATAGTAATAATATCAATGAAATTCGTTTCATACTTTTATTGTCGTTAATCATAAACGACAACTCATTTATTATTCTATACAGTTTAGAATGATTTCGTTTGTAAAATAGAAACGATATTGTATCCATATACAAGAAAGTAACGCTTGAAATGATTAATAATTGCGATTTCACGTTTTCTATGATGAAATAGGTCCATGCAATTAAATTCCAAATTAAAATTATTGTTGTGATTATTGAAACCAGTTTTGTTATCCATTTTCTTTTGATATTAGATTCCAGACCATAGAATGTAAATATTTTATTCAAATAATAAAATGCGTTTATTTCTGACATCTTTCAAATATTCTCACAATATTCAAAACAATATTACCATTAAATTTTATAGATTAAGTTTAAGATATTTCTTCTTCGAAGTGTTACTGAAAGACTAATAACTTATTTTCACTAAAGTTCTTTCTCATTAGTTTGATTGGTTAAAGACTTCTTTTCCTTTATTTTATTTTCGTTTGTTTGTATTCAATATAAATCCATTACTTTTATTACTTACCGAATGGAATGAAAGTGAAACAAATCAATAGAATATCAAATAAGTATTTCGGCTGTAATAGTTGGTATTTGAGTTAAAATCAATTTTTTCAATTACTTAATTATGATGTTGAAGATTCTCCGACATAGTATTGAAGAGAAAATATCGAATGAAAAAAGATCGAATGTGAATATGATGAATGCGAGATTAGGTAGAATACAATATAATTTAAATTTAATTGATTTTATTTGTATATTACACTTTTATTTTCAATTGAATTGAACTTATTTCTCAAACTATATACAACAAAAGCCCGACATAATGAATACTCGAGGAGTAAAGGTTTTTGTTCGTTATATCGTTCTGTATGTTATATCGTAAGTTGAAATATATCAACTTTTATAGAGTTTAGATTAACCCTTCGTCACAACTTAACTTCCGAAAACGTAAAATTAACTGTGGGGTAAAAATGTTATCCCTCGTTTTCCACCCTTTATATCTGTTCTAGGTTGGTCTGAATGCTTTGAGAATCAAGGTTAGCCCTTGTTTTCGAAGTTTAAATTTACTAATTAATTAATTTTTAGTTATTATCTGCTACAGTGTTATCAGTGGTTCAAGTTGCTAGTAGCGATATTACAGCACTGCAACACATATAGTAAACACAAAGCACTACGATGTTAGGGGAAATTTCTGTCCTCAGCACAACATGTTTCCAGAAAATTTTTTTAAAATAAAGTTATAAGTCTAAATTAATCGGCTTTCTTGTCATTCAAAGCCAGATATATGACTGAGGAATACCTAAATTCTCAAGAAGCAACGACATTTTGTTGATTTTTACGAGATTTTTAAAGTCAAACATTTTACCCCACAATTGTGACGAAGGATTAAGTAACAATGTAAATACAATAAACAGAATTACACATTTAAAAAAGTAATTTTTTGTCCGAATATTTTTCTTAAAGATATCAATATCCGAAATTTCTTTTTCCATAATATCGAACTTTTCAGGGGCACTGCTTTTGAAATTCTTAGTTTTAAAAATATTATAAATCAAGAATATTATATCAGTTTAAAGTTGATAACTTGATTTTAATACTTTAACATTTGTGAGAGCTCTATTAGAAATATATTTTGTATCGAATGTGTGCAAACTTCACTATGTATAAATATGTTTAATGCATGGAATGTCTCATATCTAGGGTTGTCTCATGACAGGACCAAAATATCAAAGGGAGTACTCTTACATTTTTAAAAAGAAAGTGCCACTTTTATTAGGCATTACAAATATTTGGGTATCAAAGAATACATTCTAATATTAAAATATTAAAGATTATTAGTCATGATTGGTTTCGAAGTTATACTTTTTGTTAGAAATGGCATCTTTCAAAAGTTGTTTAGCCTTCGGTTTGAACCGTGGCCGATTTTTTGGCCAAGCAAGGTTTGTTATTTTTTATAAAATCAACTCTGCCACTTGCAGACAAATCCTTCTAGAAATGCCTCATACTTTATTAACACTATTGATTTAATATGTTAAATACAGGTTTATTACTTTTAATTATAAATTAATTTGATTGCAAAAAGTTGGCCACGATTCACTCATTGCTTTCACAGTGCTTTAGCGCTCATGCATTTAACACGTTTTAAAGCCAGAAAAAAATCGGCCACGGTTCATACATTGTAACTTTTTTACGGTTCAAACGGAAGGTTAAAGTAAGAAATACTAGTTCATATCGAATATAAGTCAAAGGAGAACAAATTTTATTGGGTCGGCAAGTAAATTTTGTTGCATTTTTGTACATGTAAATTTAAAATTTTGGAATATAGGGATATTAGGTGGACACGAATTGTGCACATGTGATGTCTGCATTTTTGTCGTTACTTCTAGAAGTAATTGCCTTGAGTCTGATTCTACGAGAGCTTTTAAAGCCGAAACATTCATTTTGCTTTTACGACCTCTAGCATTACAATCTTTGAGACTAAAGTCTCCAGAACACAATTTTTTGAACCGTCGTTCACATTTTCGAACATTTAAAACATTTTCATAAATATCGCGCACCTTCTTTGTGGCCAGAGTGACATTAGTTCCTATGCTAAATTTGTACAGCATAATATGCCGAATTTGAATCTCATCGTCGACATATTTCAACACTAATGAAACGGACTAGTTTTGATTAAAAATAAACATTAATATTCATATTGCATAGATAATGTACTGTATTTGTATTTTATTTAAGATTTTTAAAATTATAAAAGTTTAAATTTATATGTGCAAAAATACGACAAAAATTACTTGCCGATCTAATATAATTTTTGATATTAAACCACAGGTGTTCAAAATATTTAAACCAAGTTTTTTAATCACTTTCCGGGTTTCAAGATGAAAGTTGAAAAACCGGACAACTGATTGTCCCTTCGACAGTTTTTGGTCTGACGGGATTGTCTTTTATTTTTAAAAAGAGGGGAATATCCCATCATAAACGGGTCGGGTAGTCACTCTACTTATATCAAGCTTCTATTGTATTTCGTCAAAAATCCGAATATATTTTCTTACATATGAAATATATAAATTTAATAAATCATTTCATGTTTTATTATATAAAAAATTATAAAGTTGATAATTCGAACTAAAATGATTTCTATAAATTAATTTTTAACATTTGATATAGTATATTTCATCCTATTTTGCATTCAGTCTTGTATCGCGTTTGATAATATTGTTACATGCGATCTACTCTCGGGGGCGAAGACTAGTATTTGTGAGTCACATGTAACGTCTTTGTAGGGTTTTTGACTTGGGATTGAGTCTATTACGTTGTTAGCTACTTAACACAGTAAATCTTCGATATTTGAACAATTAATAAAATTAAATAAAAAGTTTAATTAATCACTGAACATTACATAAATACAATTATCACAAATATTACGTTGTATTAATTTACATGTTAGAAATTGTGTCGGACATTCATGAGATCTTACAAAAAAAACTTTTACTAATGTAAAAACTCTTTTATATATATCAGTCTTTTACAATTATCAAAATTCTAATGCATTAAGTCATTGATTTTGAGTCAATGACAAGTCCTAATAGTTTATTTTTATGGTTTAGGGAATAGTACAGAACCAAGTTCTGTACTATTGCGTAAAACTTTTCATTACATATATCAATATTTCTCATTCGGTTTTATGTCGCATTCGATCTTTTGTTTTAGATATTATTGACTCGATCTTTTTTCGTTCGATATTTTTTCTTCGATCTTACGTCATAGCATCGTTGCCGAACACAACGTTTGATGCAATCAATCAAATCAAAATATTTTTAATTAAAATCACTTTTAAATAAATAAATTTTATTCTTACATCGACACTATCATTTGCGACATTTTGAAGAGTCATCAAAATATATCAATTCCAGGCTTATTACTAAACAAATTTTCAAAATTAATCAAACTTTTCTTATTAGGTATTAAAATTTGTTAATAATTTATAGTCTAAGTTAATTAAATTATGATACGAATATTGAATTTTTTGTCAATAAACTTAATTTTTCAAGTCTACGTGATTAGTGGGATCTCCTTTGCTCCATATATAATTTATGAGATTTGTATTTTGGGTGTAGTTGCTCAATATATTGCATACGTTTCAGTTTTAAAAATTCAGAAATAAAAACTGTTTGGGTCTCATATATTGCGATGAGGCTAACGAAGGCTAATTAAGAATAATCAAGTTTTCTTTTATATATTTAATATCATTTCAATTGTTTTATTTCGATTTTAACCTTTAGTCACAACTTAACTTCTGAAAAACTAATTAACTGTGGGTTAAAGTGTTATCTCACGTTTTACATGCTTTATACCTGTTCTAAGTTAGTCCGAATACTATCAGGATCAAGGTTAGCCCTTGTTTTCGAAGTTTTAATTTACTAATTTATTTCTAGTTATTATCTGCTACAGCGTCATCAGCGGTTCAAATTGTTAGTAGCGACATTTCAGCGCTGCGACACATATAGTAAACACGAAGTACTGCGATGTTAGGGGAATTCTGTCCTCAGAAAGACATGTTGCTAGAAAAATTTTTTAAAATAAAGTTATAAGTCTAAATTAATCAAGATTTTTGTCATTCAAAGTCAGGTATATGACTGAGGAATAGCTAAATTTTGAAGAAATGAAGCCATTCTGTTGATTTTGCGAGATTATTAAAGTCAAACTTGGGAACATCTTACCCCAAACTTATGATGAAGGATTAATCTTTAAGTTATGAAAATGGCTCATAATGTTTTAGAAGAGAATTTATAACTAAAGCTCATTCTTCTTTATTCACTCTAAATGTTCAGTTAAAGTTAACCTAAAGTTCAAGCTTTATCAGTATTACATTTAAATAAGGTACTTAAACTAATCTCTACTATGATTTTTCTGATTATTCCTCTATACATATTAATAACATAATTCAAATTCTGGCCATCTATAGAATATTAATATTGAAATCATGCATTTTGAAAACTTATGTATTGCTTTTAAATTCTAACAAATTACTTAAATTTTCGTTTATTGAATACATTATTTAAAGTTTTGATACATTCAATTTGAAAGCTTTGAAAAAGAATTCATAATACAGTATTTAAATATATACAGTATATATAAGCGAAAATATCATTAAAATTCTTTGAATAAAATGTTACCTATACCATTGGATGATTTGCTGAAAAAAGTTAGTACAATCTCATTTATCATCAATTAGCAGTATGTAGCTTCTTATAGGTTTAAATATTTCAAAATCATCCCGTTTTGTTTTCAAAAATTTTTCAAATGTAAGAAGAAAATTTTCTTTAATTATAGTTTTATCAATTTTGAACACTTCTTTTCTAACAAGGCTACTATTGATAACGAAAATATGAATTTGAAACAAAAAAAATTCAGTCAATGAGTAAGCAATTTAACTTCGGGTTAAAATTACAAAATCATTAAAACTTTAACTACATTATCTGAAGAGACCGCTTAAAAAGCGGGCCATGTTATAAATTTTTTAGTTCATTTTTTATGATAAAGTTTCTTACTGAAACACTTTTATATGATAAAGTTTAGAAAGTTTAACTAAAAAAATGTTACTTTTGCAAAATAATAATTTATCAAATCATCTAAAACTGAATTTCTAAAATTTTATATAATTTAAAATGAATTAGTTTTAATATTTACTTTAACTATTTACATGAGGACTTCAACTGAACACACATTACGGAGAATGTTATGATTGTGTTCATAAATACAAGAATCAAATTCGAATTCATATCGAATAGACCTAAAGGTTTTGGTTTATTATTACATCGATTTGTTGATTCAATCAAATACTGAGTCATTTCGAGCTTCAAATTTTGATCATCTGATGTTTTAAGTGAAAAACTCTTATTAATAATACTTATAATTGAGTTTATATCATATTTACTGTTAAGCCGGCCAACAATTATAATAACAGTTGAGACAAATATACTATATATCACAACATCTACAGTACCTGTACTTGAACCTAATATAGTTTCTGAATTTGTAGCCATTTCTGTGATATTACAACAAATTCTGATGAATATCTCTGTTAACCAAACAATAGGTATGAAACCAATTAATTCATTCAATTTCTCTTCAATAGATCGCAATTTAAATTCATCATCTCTAATTCGTTGAAGTTTTTCCAACTTATCCTCCGAAACATTTAATAAAAATTTATTGAAGTGATTTTTCTTAATGCAGTAAAATATATAATAAGAATGCATATAAACCAAAATCTGCATTACAGCTGAGCCGATCATATAAATTGCAAAAGAATTTTCAATAAATACCAGATGAACGAGCATATGTACCGTAAGTACTGTTCCATCTTTAGATTCTTTAAATAACATGTGAGTTGCCAAAATGTCATTGAATATTATCATAAATGAAACAGTTATAACCCAAAGTAGTGATAATATTAATGAAATTCTTTTCGTATTTTTATTCTCATTAATTATAAACGACAACTCATTTATTATTTTATACAGTTTAGAATGATTTCGTTTGTAAAATAGGAATGATATTATATTCACATACAACATAACAATCCATGAAAAGCTTATCAATTGTAATTTCATGCTCACTAATAGGATATAAGTCCATGCAATTAAATTGCAAACGAAAATCATTGTTGTGATTATTGAAATCAGTTTTGTCATCCATTTTCGCTTGATATTAGATTCCAGACCATAGATTATGAATATTTTATTTAAATAATAAAATGCGTTTATTTCTGTCATCTTTCAACTTTTCTCACTGTAGTCAAAACAATACTATCATCTATTTTATAGATTGAGTCTAAAGATATTCTTCTCCAAAGTGTTACTGAAAGACTAGTAACTTAATTTTACTGAAGTATTTGCTCGTTATTTTGATTGATTGAAAACTTCTTTTCCTCCATTTTTACTTTCGTTTGTTTATGTTCAACACAAATCCATTACTTTTATTATTTACCAAATGAAATGAAAGTTGAATAAGTCAATCAAATAAGTATTTTTGACTGAAAAAATTAGTATGAGTTAAAATCGATTTTTTCAATTACTTAATTATGTTTATGAGTGCGCGTTGTTTGATGTAATCAATCAAATCACAATAGTTTTAATTAAAATTACTTTTATATAGATTAATTTTATTTCTTCAGTGATAATATTGTCTGACATTTTAACGACGGACCATGAGATATATCGACTCAAGATTCCTTAATGAGCAAATCACTTAAATTAATTAATTTTTTATTTATTGTAATTTGTTAGGCAATATATAAACTGAATTCAGCTATTATATTAACACTAAAATTCTTAATAAATAACTTAATTTCTTGAGATTAAAATGATAAGTGGAATCCCCTTAACTCTATATAGTTGTATTTTGTATCTGGTTGTATTTTGAGTAACGTTCTTTGATATGATAAATGTTTCATTTATTATAACTTAGTAATAAAAATCATGTTCAAACGCACAGAAGTACACTTTTGGGCATAAATATAAACTTTTATTGTAATTTATGTAAATTCCAAAATATGATCAATAACTTTAATTTCTTTCTTAATATAATATATAAGTGATTAGAGCGTAATCACTCAAAAAAAGACTGAATCGAGCAGTTAAATTCTTGGCAGAATAAGTTTGAAAACTTTTCGAAGATGCGAAATTATAAACTTATCAAAATAATTAATAAATTTAATTTTAATAACTTGCAGGCTCTCCGTTTTTATTTACTAGTATAAATATACGTTCAAGCATAGAATCAAGCTTTGTCAATCTTCCACAAAAATCTGATTCCAACAATCCACAAATGCGGACCTTAGATCTTAGAAGGTATTGAGTTGGTGCCCACCATCGCAAAATTTCCTGGTCAATAACCCCATAGGTTTTCTATTAAATTCACGTCAGGACCTCGACTTAGCCATTCCAAAACTCTAACTTTATTCTTCCTAAACTACTCGGTGGTGGACTTTGCAGCATGAACTGATGCGCGGACCTGATAAATCCATCCTCGGTCTCCTATTCTGCGTCCTTCGCTAAGTAGCTGTTTGTACATCAGGTTTTGGTAATCGACAGCCTTCAGAGTTGTCCCTACCATTGCAACTCTGGTCTTTCCATGCCACCCGAAGGCCGCCTAAACCATAACCGAACCTCCTCCTTGTACTCGCTCTGTGGTTCGTGCCAATTGGGATCGGAAACAGTGCCAATAGTAACGAAATCCATCGGAACCATCAAGATTGAACTTGTTATCATTCCCAAACCACCGATTTCCTTTTTTAAATCCATGACATGTATTTTCGGGCCCAGTTTAGATGATCCAAATTGCTGTCTTCTGTAAGTAGAACTTTCTTCATCATTTTAGCGTATTTTAGATTTGGAGATTTTCCAAGGACTCTACCAATTGTGCATCAATGATCAGGAAGTTGAAATAGATCCTTTAGCCTTTCTGCGGACACTCGGTTATTGCTCGCAGCCCGTAAGATCCGTCGGCGGTCGTACGTTGTCAACTTTGAGGGCCTTCCAAGAGAATTTTTTACCCCATAATTCTCAGGATCGGCTAAATAATTCTTGACTAAAGTCTGTGATCGTATTATAGCCGCTATTTTATGTCGGGTAAGGTCTTATGACCGTAAAGCCGAAATTTGACCCCTTTCAAATTTTTGCTTTTAAGCATACTTAATTTAAAAAACTAAATCACTTTTAAATTAGAAATCTACTAATATACCTTACTTTTACTTTTAATACTAAAATCAATTGTGTTTTAATGAAATTTAACTGAGAATGAGCAAAATTTAAATTTAAGTTTATATTTGTGCATCACTTTGTGTTCGATAGTTTTCTTAACCCGATTGATTAGGCGCCGGATTATGACAAAACCTGTTCTTTCTATACGTGATATGTTTCATGATAATAAAATTTATAATAAAAATTGTTTACAATTTTTACGTATTTAGATTAACTCAGATTTTGTTTTATTAAAAGTTTATGTTTATACTCCATGGTGTATCACTATAGCCAAAGTTGTGGCTAAAGGAAGCTGGATCTTAGCTACAGAGTTCAGAATGATCAAGTTTCTTTCTATAAACTTGGTATAATTTCAAAAGTTTATTCATCAATTAGAATCGTGAAGTTATCGATTTAATTATAAAGCTTCTAGAACAGAAGATATATTGAGGGTACCGGAAAATAATGTCATTTTTTGTAAATCAAATATAAATATTTTTTATGGTACACTTTCTTTTATCTGCAAATGATATTCATTTTTTAATCTGAAGAACCATTTTTGCTATCAATTTTTCTGACAAAAGAAGTTTTTCAACTCTTTCAACAGAAATTTCTGACAACAATCCCGAAGAGATTCATATACAACATTGACTTCCGTAAGGGAAGTAAGGCCACGGAGACCACCAAAAACATTTGTGGAGTTTATGAAGTTGTATTGGATGTCCACAAATGCCAGCGTTGGTTCAATAAATTCCGAACAAGCGATGTTAACTTCTCGGATGGTCATCATTCTGAAAGACCAGTAAAACTGTGCAACAGTCTTATGAGGCGGAAGATTGGGTCAAACGCCGGCAAACCATCCAACAATTGGAAATTAAACTTAATTTTTATTAATAGCTAAAATTAATAGCGGATGAATTTAGTTAATATTAGTATCTAGTAAAAAACATTTATTTCCGGTACATTCAATGTTTGAAATTCATTCTTTATTCAAAATAAAAATTTAGTCGAACGAAATCTAACATTCAGAATATAGAAGTGTATAAAATGATGCACTTAAATTATTTCTCATTTGTTAGACGTCTCGGATTGTTTCTCAATATTTATTAATATCATAATATAATATTTTATTATAATTATTTATCAAATATTAAAATTGATATCACCATACATTTCGGAAAATAGAGCATCCTTTTCTAAATTCTAACAAATAACGTAAACGTTAGATTCTTTAAATCTGTATCATATAAATTTTTGAAACATTTAATTTAAAAGCTTTGAAAAAGTTTGTAGACGTCAACTGATTTATTTTTCAAATGTTTATTTATTTAAAATCTTAAAATGAAATCTCCAATTAATAGTATCTACAATTGCATTAGCATTGTACTTATTTATTTAATTGTTCTGAAAAAAACAAAAATGTATAAAAGGACTATTTACATGAGGATTTCAACTGAACACACATTACAGAGAATGTTATGATTGCATTCACAAATCCAAGAACTAAATTTGAATTCATATTGAATAAACCAGAAGGTTTGGGTTTATTATTATATCGATTTGTTGATTCAATCAAATACTGAATCATTTCGAGCTTCAAATTCAGATCATTTGAGAGTTTGACTGAAAAACTATTATTAATAATACTTGTAATTGAGTTTATATCATATTTACTGTTAAGTCGACCAATAATTATAATAACAATTGAAAGAAAAGCTGTGAATAAGGCAACATCAATAGTGTTACTGCTGGCGGCTACGATAGTATCGGAATTTGTTGCCATTTCTGTGATATTAACACAATTTCTGATGAATAATCCTGTTAACCAAACAATAGGTATAAAACCTATTAATTCATTAATTTTCTCTTCAATGGATCGTAATTTAAATTCCTCAGATCTTATTCGTTGAAGTTTCTCCAACTTATTATCCGAAACATATGATGAAAATGTATTGAAATGCTTTTCCTTAATGCAATAAATTACATAATATGTTTGCATATAAACCGAAATTTGCATTAAGCCTGGCCCGATCAAATAGAATACTGAAGAATTATTCATAAGTGTTTTGTGAATATGTTTAATTACTGAAAGTATTGATTCGTACTTGTGTTCATTCAATAACATTGGAATCATCCAAGAATTAGTGAATATTAGCATAAATAATATAGTTATGAACCAAAATAGTAATAATATCAATGAAATTCGTTTTGTATTTTTATTGTAGTTAATCATAAACGACAACTCATTTATTATTCTATACAGTTTAGAATGATTTCGTTTGTAAAATAGAAACGATATTATATTCATATACAACAAAATAACGCTTGAAATGATTAATAATTGTGATTTCACGTTTTCTATGATGAAATAGGTCCATGCAATTAAATTCCAAATTAAAATTATTGTTGTGATTATTGAAACCAGTTTTGTTATCCATTTTCTTTTGATATTAGATTCCAGACCATAGAATGTAAATATTTTATTCAAATAATAAAATGCGTTTATTTCTGACATCTTTCAACTATTCTCACAGTAGTCAAAACAACATTACCATCAATTTTATAGATTAAGTTTAAGATATTTCTTCTTCGAAGTGTTACTGAAAGACTAATAACTTATTTTCACTAAAGTTCTTTCTCATTAGTTTGATTGGTTAAAGACTTCTTTTCCTTTATTTTATTTTCGTTTGTTTGTATTCAATATAAATCCATTACTTTTATTACTTACCGAATGGAATGAAAGTGAAACAAATCAATAGTATATCAAATAAGTATTTCGGCTGTAATAGTTGGTATTTGAGTTAAAATCAATTTTTTCAATTACTTAATTATGATGTTGAAGATTCTCCGACAAGATTGAAGAGAAAATATCGAATGAAAAAAGATCCAATGTGAATATGATGAATGCGAGATTAGGTAGAATACAATACAATTAAAATTTAATTGATTTTATTTGTATATTACACTTTTATTTTTAATTGAGTTGAACTTATTTCTCAAACTATATACAACAAAAGCCCGACATAATGAATACTCGAGGAGTAAAGGTTTTTGTTCGTTATATCGTTCTGTATGTTATATCGTAAGTTGAAATACATCAACCTTTATAGAGTTTACATTAAGTAACAATGTAAATACAATAAACAGAATTACATATTTTACAAAAGTAATTTTTGTGTTAATATTTTTCTTAAAGATATTAATATCCGAAATTTCTTTTTCCATGATATCGAAATTTTCGGGGCACTGCCTTTGAAATTCTTGGTATAAAAGCTTTTAAAAATTAAGAATATTATATCAGTTTAAAGTTGATAACTTTATTTTGACACTTTAACATTTATGAGAGCTCTATTAGAAATATATTTTATGTCGAATGTGTGCAAACTTCACTATATATAAATACACTCCGTTGCATTAGAATAAGAAAATCGGTTTTTCAAAGATATCTTTAAAATGGTAAAAGATAATTAAACAATATTTGGAACAATAATAGTCAATGTTAAGATGCACAAATTAGTGCAAGTGTAGTAATGATCGCGCGCGCTTTTAGCGTCATGCTTAATTAGTCATTTTTTGGGTGTTGCATTAGAATAAGAAAGAAGCCGACGGTATGTTTAATGCACGGAAATGTCTTATATCTAGGGTTGTCTCATGACAGGATGAAAATATCAACCAAAATACTATATGGTTAGCACAATTTTGAGTAATCTAAAGCAAAATAAATACAAGTTAGAGTGACAAGTCATGCACATATGTATGAGAGATGGGATAGTTACTTGAAATTGTCAAAGTACATCTCAATCAGGATTACCGTTTCAGGCTTTTAATTGTATTTTTCCAAACCATACACATGTACTTAAATATAAGTTAACTTCTACAGGCGCTTGGCTAGAAAAAATACAATTAAAAGCCTGAAACGGTAATCCTGATTGAGATGTACTTTGACAATTTCAAGTAACTATCCCATCTCTCATACATATTTAATCCTGAGATATACCTTAATAATTGAAATATAACAGAGATTTAAGAATTTCAAACAACTATCCCATCGTTCATACATACTGTATGTGTATGATTTGTCACTCTAACTTGTATTTATTAGGTGATTTCATAATGGACTTCAAACTTTTTGATAAGATAAAATTACGTTATTATTAACTTTAGTCAATAAGTTAATACTTCCAACTAATCACTAGTTAGTGTACTATTAAATGATGGCCTTTCAACTAATTGTGTTGATTCTTGCCGTATTGGCATTAAAAAGTATCGAGGCCCCATTTTTAGACCAACTTCGGGAAAGTGTCACTGCAAAGGACCCGCGATCATTTATAAAGTTAAGTGTATTACTGGGCACAGCTCCAAGAGTTGTTGCGACACAACTGGCAACTGCTGCTCCTCAAGGCCATTTAAGTGAAAGGCAAGTATACACCTGGTATAATGATTTTAAAGACGGAAAGCGTACAGATATAGAAAATCTATCTGGACCCGGAAGACCACGAGATGTGGTTACAGAAGAAAGTAAAGAAATGGTTAGGCAGCTGATATTGGAGAGCGAGGGAATGCGTACGGAAGATCTCTTATATGAAACTCAATTGTCTCATACAAGCTTATGGAGACTTCTCAAAGAAATCTGAGCCAGAAAAATAAAGTCCATGTGGGTCCCTCACGAATTGACCGAGAGACAACAGCAAGAAAGAATGAATATAGCAGGTAAACATCTTGCACGTTATCAAAGGGAACGTGATTTTCTGAATAAGATAATCGCCATCGATGAGACATGGATTAAATCATATGACCCACAAGAGTCTAGAGCCGCTAGTGAATGGCTATTGCCCGGACAAAAACTGTAGTTATGCGGAAATGAAAAAAAAAAATTTTTTCTGGAAAATTTTTTTTCACCGCATTTTTTTCCTATTTGTCGTAGACCCAAGATATTAAAGGAAGAATCTCAACAATGGAAGTGCATTATGATTTTGGCACTTTGGAAGAAGCAGTTCTTCACATACGAGATTTTACCTGAAGGAAGTACTGTTGACAGTGTCACCTATCTTAACTTCCTCGAACGTCGTGTGCTTCCCGAAGTTAATCGAAAAAAAATTTGGACGTCCCATCATATTACATGACAATGTCAGACCCCATAAACATCGCATTATTAGGGAGTTTCTGCAAGAAAAACGTTGGGAATAATTGGAGCACCCACCATATAGCCCTGATATGTCACCGCCGGATATGGACGCTATCCATCGTATAAAAGTACCAAACAAGGGGAAGCAGTTCCAGAGTCAAGATGAGCTCAAAAGGGATTACGCAGCTGTAATTCGGGACATTAACGAAAAACACGAATCTTTGGGTATCACGATGCTACCTGACCGCTAGAGAGCTATCACCCTTGCACGTGGCAAATATGTCGAAGATTAGTATAAAACATACTTTGATATCTTGTATCATTTCGGAAATATTTGAAAAATAATATTGAAAAAAGTTTGAAGTCCATTATGAAATCACCTAATATTTTGCTTTAGGTTACTCAAAATGTTGCTAACCATATAGTAAATGCTATTGAGTTTTGCATTAATTAACAATTTTCAAAAGTTAATAGATTGTGCTCTTGTGCAGATCAGCCGATTTGAATAGCATTTATGATCATCTCATATCATAAATAGTTGATGGTGAAAATATTTTTAAAATTCGTCACTTTATGATCAGATACTTCCCTTGTAAGTAGTCATTTTTCTTTAACTCGTCGAATTAGAGATCACTTATGAACAAAGTTTAAAACATAAGAAACAAAATCTTATGACATTGATTTTGTATTAAAACTCAAGTAATCACTAAAATGGTGCTCTCAATAAGATAAAGAATTTCATTATAAGAACTCATTTATTAACTAAATATTATGATATCGTTGTCACCAAATTAGTTTCAATTATTAAATTTATTTTTTAATTTCTGAACAATAATTTTCGTTAGACCACAATTGATTTATAATAGTTATTTTTAAACGAAAATTTCAGTATATGGCTGATCAATTTGTCATCTGACTAAAATTACAAAAGCGTTAAAGCTTTAACTACCATATATGAAAAATTAATTTCCAAAAAGGCTTAAATGACAAAGTGGTAAAAAATGATATTTAGATTTTTACATTTAAGTACAGTCAGTCCACGATTTCGGCAAATCGCTGGTGCTGATAAAAATTATTGCCAAAATCAAGTTATCGAGTAAAACATTTTTTAATATCAGAAAATAACACTAATTTATGCAATTATATACACCAAAATGATACTTTAATTAAAGAAACCAGTTATTTCGACTGCTTTGAACTATAAAATTTGTTTTTATAAATGTCTCTAACTCGTTGAGAATATGATGATTCTTCTCGAGACCATCAGATTGTGCAAAATATTTTCTCAATAATGATATAGCATTGTGCGCGTCTATAGTCTTGATCTGTTCATCACTTTCGTCCATTTCTTCTTCTCGAACATCCTATAGAGTTGTGTCTTCGTCTGAAAAATCATTTGTTTAATTTACAGCATCGCTACTGATTCCATCACATATTGCGATATCATTATCAAAATTTACATAGTCTTCAAATTCAGAGCCTTCTAAACCGATTTTTCATTCAATTCATTCCAAATCGCACTATTGTGAGAGTGGATTTTTATATAGCGAAATAACAACTCTGACTTTAACAATTAACAATCTTTATTAAAATATAAATTGAATGATAATACATAAAGATTTAAATGTATCGCACAGAGTCTAAGCTCTCTCGCACTCTCTTACTAACTCACTTAATTTCTACTCTATTACTCTCTCTTTTTATACTCTTCTGACTAATTAATGAAAGGATGTTTAAGAATATTTTCGAGTTATAATTTTGAGAAAAGTTATTCCTAAAAAGGGATGTTCAAGCATTCCAGTATTAGATTCCCATAACAATTAATTTCCTATTGTAATTAAATTAGAATAAGAATTTGCTTTTACAATTAGAGCGAACTAAACAAAACCTTTTATAGTCATAACGAAATAAGAGTTAAACTTTCATTCTCATAACAAATAGAAAGTTTACAAAACAAATTAAAATACTTTTTGTTTTAATATAACACTATTATAGACTTCGACAACGTTTTCATCATGATTTTGATCAGAGTTTGAGACCACTTTTAATGAAACAATTTCTGATAGTTTGTGCTGATAATTCATGAGTCTTTAAGCATAATAAGGAAATCATATGAATCATAACTTTAACCGTAGGTTTAGGTTTCTTTTCAAGTAAAGCCGATAATCTTCGTGCAAGTTTGAAGCGATACAAGCATTTCAATGCATGTTTGACACCCACATCCATAGCCTGTAGACGAGATGTCGTATTCGGTGGCAAGAAACCAATTCAACATTAGATAATGAAACAAACGGTTGTGAAGAGCAGTTACCAAGAATGAATGCAACTTTTCTGTTTTTATTTACCGTTTTTTTATTAAACTTCTCAAAATTCTGTGAAAATATCACTTGTCATCCATGAAGCTTGATTATTGCGATGCATAATAGAGTTTTCTCTTATTATGGAAACAACACGGTTCTCTTTATCTTCGAATAAGATTCTATGTCAATTGAGCCGAAGACAACTTACCTTCGACAGTTAAGTTGAACACAATTAAACTTTGCGACATTTGAGTCTATGACAGTTGAGTCTCATTTTATAAAGTCGAAATCCACTCTTATGCAAATCACAACAGTACAACGATGTGTTGTGTACTATCGATTGACACGACACTCTTTCAGTGAAGTTTTCAAACTATTAGTGGTCTCATAACGCAAACCAATATTCTAAATATTTTAGCGATTTGTTAGATTTCATATGATCGTGTATATTTTAGTATATTTTCGATTATTAATATGTTCATATGAAGTCTATATAAGTTGTGACCATCAATGATTCAATCAGTTACTCTATAAGTGACTGTTGGTACAGTCTTAACCCTTCGAAGGAACTGTGGGGTCTTATTTGTCCTAACAATACTTTGAAATTCTGTTAAAAACAAACCATAAATGCAAAAAATCTAAAAAATTCTGTATTCTATCACAAACTATTTCGGTTGAACTAGACTTTACGTGGCCAGAGAATTCAAAAATGATTTTTATGTACAAATAATCTATAACTCATGCAGAGATCATATACATAAATTTTATTCACCGCAAATGACCAGAACATCGGTAAAAAAATCCCGAAAAATCGACTAGACTTTACGTGGCCACAGATTTTCAACATGAGCTTTATATATAAATAAACTACAACTCAAGCTGAGTTCAAATATATAAAATTTATTCACCACAAATGATCAGAACATTGGTAAAAATATTACCGAAAAAATCGGCTATACAACGTGGCCAGAGATTTTCGACATAAACTTTGTATATAAATAGACTATAGCTTAGGCTGATTTTAGACATATAAGTTTTATTCACCGCAAATGACTAGAACATCGGTAAAAAAATTCCCGAAAATTCGACTGGACTTCACGTGGCCAGAGAATCCATAAATAAATTTCATATACAAATAATCTATAACTCATACAGAGTTCAACTATGTAAATTTTATTCACCGCAAATGACCAGAACATCAATAAAAAAATTCCCAAAAATTCGACTAGACTTTACGTGGCCACAGATTTTCGACATAAGCTTTTTATATAAAGAAACTACAACTCAAGCTGAGTTAAAATATGCAAATTTCATTTGCCGCAAATGATTAGAACATTGGTAAAAAAAATTCCGAATAATCTAGTATATAGAAAATTACCGTAAGATAAATTTATGGAATCAAGTTTCAACTCAAACCAAGCCATATGTGAAATTCCTCGCTTAATATAGATTAATACTGATATAAGTAATAAATTAATTGACTTTTAAAAACCCTATAATAGTTGTTATTATTGAGATGTTATTTTTGCTGGCTTATTTTAGCTGGGTTACTTTGACCCGACACGGAGAATTTCCAATCAGCTTTTAACAGGCTAAGCCGAACCGCTTTTCTTATTGAACCAACTGAGCATCGTCTGAGCGATGCTCAGTGCATCCCCTATTGCGCTTCCAATAACACATTTAGGCCTGACGGTACGTTCATTAGCCAAGATCTTTAACTTAGTTTATATTTATAAGCCATATTCCTCCATTACCGCAAGAAAACGGTTCCCGGATCTTGTGATCGTGAAACTATACAGATCTAGTTTGCACTTTACATTATTAACGCTACGTCATTTCATATATTTTTGTCATTGTCAAGACCTTATTCAAAATATATATGTTTACGAGGTACTATTTTAGACAAAGGTCCCGTAGGATCTTGGTTCTCTCATTTTTTTCAATATTTTTTTATTTTTTGAAGTTTCATCAAAACATATTATCAGAACAGTGAAATTCTGTTGCTTTCAATCGGTTTGAGTTGAAACGTGATTCCATAAATTTATTTCACGGTAATTTTCTATATACTAGATTATTCGGAATTTTTTTTTACCAATGTTCTAATCATTTGCGGTGAATAAATTTTATATATTTGAACTCAGCTTGAGTTGTAGTTTATTTATATATAAAGCTCATGTTGAAAATCTGTGGCCACGTAAAGTCTAGTCGATTTTTCGGGAAACTTTTACCGGTGTTCTGGTGATTTGCGGTGAATAAAACTTATATATCTGAAATCAGCTTAAGCTATAGATTATTTATATACAAAGTTTATGTCGAAAATCTCTGGCCACGTAAAGTCTAGTTCAACCACTATTTCTTAACAAAACTACATTATTGTCATTTTAATATTACTTATAATTAAAATTCTAAAAATAAATAAGTAAAGTAAAGTCTGTTGTCGTACCCCACCTTTCTATTCACGTAACTTTTTTTCTTGATATATTTCAATGCAATTTGGATGAATCCAATAAGAAAGGGGTTAACTGTGATTTCAAATGTTATGACTTGAATACAAATGGACATGTGAATGGAATAGTGGGGTATTTTTGTTTAGTCCTTGAGTTCTACGCATAATAAGCGCAGAT
Organism: Archegozetes longisetosus; assembly: GCA_018873245.2. NCBI lineage: Eukaryota > Metazoa > Arthropoda > Arachnida > Sarcoptiformes > Trhypochthoniidae > Archegozetes > Archegozetes longisetosus. Next base: position 4,837,193 of record JAEMBT020000006.1, read on the forward strand.
TCGTCCATGAAAGTTCCCGCGATTTTTTGACCCCATCTTTCCCTTTAAGTGATTCTAAACACAATTCCTTCGAAGGGTTAATATTGATTAGTTTTTAGTATATATAAAAGGCACTGTAAAATATTATTTTGAAGTCGGTTGTAATCTCGAGGTTAAAAGATGGGGTCTATACTGAAGTCTCGTAACATTGACTATAATAAAAAAATTTAAGCTTAATTGTCAAAAGTTTAATTGTCTTAAAGTTTAAATATCGGAGGCTCAACTGTCGAGACTCAATTGTCGTAAGCTCAATTGACGTGCTACGTCGAATAACTATCGTTTTTAACTTTTCACTTCTACTCATGTCCGTATAAATCAGAACAGCGACCCTGTCCCTACTTTGCTTTCCAGTTATGAATCTTTTCCCTTTGAAAACATAAGACTTATTGGGAAGCGTTCGCCAAAATAGACCGAATTCGTCACCATTAAATATATTTTCGTCACTTTATGATCAGATACTTCCCTTGTAAGTAGTCATTTTTCTTTAACTCGTCGAATTAGAGATCACTTATGACAAAAGTTTAAAACATAAGAAACAAAATCTTATGACATTGATTTTGTATTAAAACTCAAGTAATCACTAAAATGGTGCTCTCAATAAGATAAAGAATTTCATTATAAGAACTCATTTATTAACTAAATATTATGATAGCGTTGTCACCAAATTAGTTTCAATTATTAAATTTATTTTTTAATTTCTGAACAATAATTTTCGTTAGACCACAATTGATTTATAATAGTTATTTTTAAACGAAAATTTCAGTATATGGCTGATCAATTTGTCATCTGACTAAAATTACAAAAGCGTTAAAGCTTTAACTACCATATATGAAAAATTAATTTCCAAAAAGGCTTAAATGACAAAGTGGTAAAAAATGATATTTAGATTTTTACATTTAAGTACAGTCAGTCCACGATTTCGGCAAATCGCTGGTGCTGATAAAAATTATTGCCAAAATCAAGTTATCGAGTAAAACATTTTTTAATATCAGAAAATAACACTAATTTATGCAATTAATACACCAAAATGATACTTTAATTAAAGAAACCAGTTATTTCGACTGCTTTGAACTATAAAATTTGTTTTTATAAATGTCTCTAACTCGTTGAGAATATGATGATTCTTCTCGAGACCATCAGATTGTGCAAAATATTTTCTCAATAATGATATAGCATTGTACGCGTCTATAGTCTTGATCTGTTCATCACTTTCGTCCATTTCTTCTTCTCGAACATCCTATAGAGTTGTGTCTTCGTCTGAAAAATCATTTGTTTAATTTACAGCATCGCTACTGATTCCATCACATATTGCGATATCATTATCAAAATTTACATAGTCTTCAAATTCAGAGCCTTCTAAACCGATTTTTCATTCAATTCATTCCAAATCGCACTATTATAGACTTCGACAACGTTTTCATCATGATTTTGATCAGAGTTTGAGACCACTTTTAATGAAACAATTTCTGATAGTTTGTGCTGATAATTCATGAGTCTTTAAGCATAATAAGGAAATCATATGAATCATAACTTTAACCGTAGGTTTAGGTTTCTTTTCAAGTAAAGCCGATAATCTTCGTGCAAGTTTGAAGCGATACAAGCATTTCAATGCATGTTTGACACCCACATCCATAGCCTGTAGACGAGATGTCGTATTCGGTGGCAAAAAACCAATTTAACATTAGATAATGAAACAAACGGTTGTGAAGAGCAGTTACCAAGAATGAATGCAACTTTTCTGTTTTTATTTACCGTTTTTTATTAAACTTCTCAAAATTCTGTGAAAATATCACTTGTCATCCATGAAGCTTGATTATTGCGATGCATAATAGAGTTTTCTCTTATTATGGAAACAACACGGTTCTCTTTATCTTCGAATAAGATTCTATGTCAATTGAGCCGAAGACAACTTACCTTCGACAGTTAAGTTGAACACAATTAAACTTTGCGACATTTGAGTCTATGACAGTTGAGTCTCATTTTATAAAGTCGAAATCCACTCTTATGCAAATCACAACAGTACAACGATGTGTTGTGTACTATCGATTGACACGACACTCTTTCAGTGAAGTTTTCAAACTATTAGTGGTCTCATAACGCAAACCAATATTCTAAATATTTTAGCGATTTGTTAGATTTCATATGATCGTGTATATTTTAGTATATTTTCGATTATTAATATGTTCATATGAAGTCTATATAAGTTGTGACCATCAATGATTCAATCAGTTACTCTATAAGTGACTGTTGGTACAGTCTTAACCCTTCGAAGGAACTGTGGGGTCTTATTTGTCCTAACAATACTTTGAAATTCTGTTAAAAACAAACCATAAATGCAAAAAATCTAAAAAATTCTGTATTCTATCACAAACTATTTCGGTTGAACTAGACTTTACGTGGCCAGAGAATTCAAAAATGATTTTTATGTACAAATAATCTATAACTCATGCAGAGATCATATACATAAATTTTATTCACCGCAAATGACCAGAACATCGGTAAAAAAAATCCCGAAAAATCGACTAGACTTTACGTGGCCACAGATTTTCAACATGAGCTTTATATATAAATAAACTACAACTCAAGCTGAGTTCAAATATATAAAATTTATTCACCACAAATGATCAGAACATTGGTAAAAATATTCCCGAAAAAATCGGCTATACAACGTGGCCAGAGATTTTCGACATAAACTTTGTATATAAATAGACTATAGCTTAGGCTGATTTTAGACATAAGTTTTATTCACTGCAAATGACTAGAACATCGGTAAAAAAATTCCCGAAAATTCGACTGGACTTCACGTGGCCAGAAAATCCATAAATAAATTTCATATAAAAATAATCTATAACTCATACAGAGTTCAACTATGTAAATTTTATTCACCGCAAATGACCAGAACATCAATAAAAAATTCCCAAAAATTCGACTAGACTTTACGTGGCCACAGATTTTCGACATAAGCTTTTTATATAAAGAAACTACAACTCAAGCTGAGTTAAAATATGCAAATTTCATTTGCCGCAAATGATTAGAACATTGGTAAAAAAATTCCGAATAATCTAGTATATAGAAAATTACCGTAAGATAAATTTATGGAATCAAGTTTCAACTCAAACCAAGCCATATGTGAAATTCCTCGCTTAATATAGATTAATACTGATATAAGTAATAAATTAATTGACTTTTAAAAACCCTATAATAGTTGTTATTATTGAGATGTTATTTTTGCTGGCTTATTTTAGCTGGGTTACTTTGACCCGACACGGAGAATTTCCAATCAGCTTTTAACAGGCTAAGCCGAACCGCTTTTCTTATTGAACCAACTGAGCATCGTCTGAGCGATGCTCAGTGCATCCCCTATTGCGCTTCCAATAACACATTTAGGCCTGACGGTACGTTCATTAGCCAAGATCTTTAACTTAGTTTATATTTATAAGCCATATTCCTCCATTACCGCAAGAAAACGGTTCCCGGATCTTGTGATCGTGAAACTATACAGATCTAGTTTGCACTTTACATTATTAACGCTACGTCATTTCATATTTTTTTGTCATTGTCAAGACCTTATTCAAAATATATATGTTTACGAGGTACTATTTTAGACAAAGGTCCCGTAGGATCTTGGTTCTCTCATTTTTTCAATATTTTTTATTTTTTGAAGTTTCATCAAAACATATTATCAGAACAGTGAAATTCTGTTGCTTTCAATCGGTTTGAGTTGAAACGTGATTCCATAAATTTATTTCACGGTAATTTTCTATATACTAGATTATTCGGAATTTTTTTTACCAATGTTCTAATCATTTGCGGTGAATAAATTTTATATATTTGAACTCAGCTTGAGTTGTAGTTTATTTATATATAAAGCTCATGTTGAAAATCTGTGGCCACGTAAAGTCTAGTCGATTTTTCGGGATTTTTTTACCGATGTTCTGGTCATTTGCGGTGAATAAAATTTATGTATATGATCTCTGCATGAGTTATAGATTATTTATATACAAAGTTTATGTCGAAAATCTCTGGCCACGTAAAGTCTAGTTCAACCACTATTTCTTAACAAAACTACATTATTGTCATTTTAATATTACTTATAATTAAAATTCTAAAAATAAATAACTAAAGCAAAGTCTGTTGTCGTACCCCACCTTTCTATTCACGTAACTTTTTTTCTTGATATATTTCAATGCAATTTGGATGAATCCAATAAGAAAGGGGTTAACTGTGATTTCAAATGTTATGACTTGAATACAAATGGACATGTGAATGGAATAGTGGGGTATTTTTGTTTAGTCCTTGAGTTCTACGCATAATAAGCGCAGATTCGTCCATGAAAGTTCCCGCGATTTTTTGACCCCATCTTTCCCTTTAAGTGATTCTAAACACAATTCCTTCGAAGGGTTAATATTGATTAGTTTTTAGTATATATAAAAGGCACTGTAAAATATTATTTTGAAGTCGGTTGTAATCTCGAGGTTAAAAGATGGGGTCTATACTGAAGTCTCGTAACATTGACTATAATAAAAAAATTTAAGCTTAATTGTCAAAAGTTTAATTGTCTTAAAGTTTAAATATCGGAGGCTCAACTGTCGAGACTCAATTGTCGTAAGCTCAATTGACGTGCTACGTCGAATAACTATCGTTTTTAACTTTTCACTTCTACTCATGTCCGTATAAATCAGAACAGCGACCCTGTCCCTACTTTGCTTTCCAGTTATGAATCTTTTCCCTTTGAAAACATAAGACTTATTGGGAAGCGTTCGCCAAAATAGACCGAATTCGTCACCATTAAATATATTTTCGTGTTCAAAATCTTTAACGAGTTCAGTAATTTTACATTATTCCAATCCTCACTAACATGTTCGTTAATGCCATCAGACTCACTATGAAATATTTGAAAAACTATATCATTTCTCTCTTTAAAACGACTTATGAAACCGTTCGAGCACTTCAATGTCGAATTTGTTCGCCAATTCAACAGCTTTTTCCTTCAACATTATAGTATTGTGAATGCAGAAACTTTTTCGTTTCTGTTTACACAAACAATTTTTGTTTATTTTTTTCTTCTTCTTTTCCTTCTCCTTTCTTTGTCTCAATTCTTAGAAAAAGACAGGATGAAGCTGCTGTTCTTAATCGAACACAGCTGTGGAATTTCAGAAGAAGGGTTTTTATGGCTCTGTTTATCAAAACAGAGCCATAAAAACGGGGTGCCTGGGAACTAATTAGTAAAAATTTTTCATGTGTCGTCAATTGGGACGATACATGAAATGACTAATTACTAAAAAAGGATGGCCAACGGTCAACACCGTTCGGCCAATCTCACATAAAAATCCGGCGATCAGGCATGGACTTAACTTTAAGCCATTGCCTTAATTTTCTTGTATTTAAAGTAGTGTTCGAGTCCAAAATCGGGACTCGCAGACATTTTTTTGTTCTAAAATCTACGCATCTGTATTTTATTATTATTTGAATAAAGAAATTTTTTTACTCTATCATATTTGTATTTTTTTATCTGTGTTTAACTTGTTACCATGTGTGAAAGTGCGTCTAACCAGAGTTTATCTTCACATCCCACGCAAGGATTGTAAAGAAGTAGGGAAACGCTCTTTGTAATCACAGTATTTAATAACATTTCGAGAGTGTTATAATGAAATATAAATTTTACCAAATTTTTCTCTGTTTCTGGATACAGTAGAACTCCGTTATTTTGAACTCGCTTCTGCCAATAGGTTTTGTTCAAAATAGCTGGCACATTGAAAAAGTCCGAAATAAAAGTTCGCTCAAAAAATGCAATAATTGAATGATTAACATTAAGATTTTATTTAGATTGGGGTTCAGGTTTGAGGCTCGTTCACGAGTTTCTGGAACCTGAACTGCTCAGCAGTATTAATAATAATGATTTTTTTTGTGAAAATTTGAGGTGTTATTATATCTCGAAAATATTCGACAGATATTTCAAAATAAAGATGTACACAATAATATAGACTGATGTTCAAATTGGTTCAAAATACGGAGTATTTCAAAATAAGCTGTATTATTAACATTATTCCTTATGAAGAAATGACGGGACATTTTTGGAGGTTCAGGATAGATGTTATTACAAAATAAGCGGTTTCAAAATATCGAGTGTCTACTGTATTTTGATTTCTTCAGAGTCTTCACTTGCGTTGAAGTCGAACTTTTATACTCTCTAATAATTATTTCGGCTGGACCATAACAAACGTGAACGGTTATGTTCCCGACGTCGTAGACACATAAATTATACATCGTTGGACTCATCTCGACCATACGAGTCGATTGAGACTATACTCGAGGTCATCTAAGGTCAACAGAAAAATTCGAATTTATTCGATCTAAGTCGAATTTTGATTCGAGCTTCATTTAGCAAATAGAACATATATAACTGAAGACAAATTAAACATATGTTACCTTGAGGTTACTTTCATGGTTACTTCTAGACTATTTTCATCCAATTTCTTCAACGTGAGTGAGTATGTTCCCAATGTAGAAACATAAGTGGTTCTACGACATTACCGCGAATGCATTACCGCGGACGACATTAACGCGAAAGCTTTAGCGCGAATGCTTTATCGCGAATGCAATACTGCAAAAATTTTTACCGCGAATACATTACAGCGAAAAGAATTAAAATATAATTTTTGTATAAAGAATTTAATATTAAAATGTAGAAAAAATTTTATGGTGACCTAAATCCTTCATCACTTTATACATTTCAGATTCTTTTAATCACTATTAGCATATTCGAATATCTTGAACCAACAATTAGTGTCGAGTATATAAAATCGTTTGCAAAATCTCGGCAAAACACTTGTTATCATATGGATAATTGGTTTTTAAAAAGTGGTATTCGAAACTTCAAAAGCGAATAACTCTTGAAGCGTTCATCTGATATGCTTAAGACTTATATTTCTAGAATCTATGTGCAAATACCTTTGAAATGAGGTCCATATTACCGATGTTCCTCCATGGACCTATTGGAACAGATGATAATATTGAGATGTCCTAAAGTTTACTTTTAAGCTTTATCCTAAGTTTAAACAATGGAAAGTCAGTCTATTTTTGAGTTTTACAGACACACACCATAACTAAGTCTATGTATTATTTTATATATTAAAAATAAAATTAGTTTACTTCAACACACCATTAAAAGACACCTCAATATGGACATCACTTCAAAGGTTTTTGCATATAGATTCCAGAAATATAAATCTTAAGCATATCAGACGAACGCTTCAAGAGTTATTCACTTTTGAAAATTTGAATACCACTACTCAAAATTCAATTATCTATATGATATCTAGTGTTTTACCGGGATTTTACAAACGATTGTATGTCTTTAACACTAACTGTTGGTTCAAGATATTCGAGTGATATGCTAATAATATACAAAAGAATTTGAAAAGTAATGAAAGATTTGGACCATAGACTATAGAGTCCAAAAGCTATAGGGAAATATTCAAATATTCGCAGTATTGCATTCGCTGTAATGAGTTAGCGGTAAAGTAGGTCGCGGTAATGCATTCGCGATAATGTCGTCCGCGGTAATGCATTCGCGGAAAAGTCGTGATACGAACATAAGTTATGCATCAATGAAATCATCCTGGTCATACTAATCGAGTGAGCTCATACACGAGATCATTCAAATTCATTTAACGTCACTTAATTTTTTCGACTTTAAATGTCGAATTTCGGATTGACTCTAATACGGAGTATATTTCAATTTAAAAATGTATAAGTTTAGTCTCTTGAAATAACTTCAGACATATAATAACTGGGAAACAATACTTAAAATTCTTTTCAATCTTATTTCAACACTTAGAATTTTTAAAATTTATTTCATGCTATGGCTAAAAAGATCATAAAAAGGCTCAGAATCGAAGATTATTGCTATCAGTGTATCACAGTATTATTTTGACGTTATAACGGCTTTGTGAAAAAGTGCGAATTTGATCAGTGTAGAATTATTTCAGATGATTAATCATATACATTTAAAAATTGAAATACACTCCGTATTATAGTCAATCTGAAATTCGACAAGTCGAAAAAATTAAATGACGTTAAATGAATTTGAATGATCACATGTATGAGCTCACTCGATTAGAATGGCCGGGATGTTTCTACATTGGGAACATGCTCACGTTGAAGAAATTGGATGAAAATGGTCTGGAAGTGACCATGAAAGCGACCTCAAGGTCACATATGTTTGTCTTCATTTATCTATGTTCTGTTTGTTAAAGCTCGAATTAAATTTCGACTTATTAGATTGAATAAACTCGAATTTTCGCGTTGACCTCGGATGGTCTCGAGTATGATCTCAATTGACTCGTATGATCGAGATGAGTCCAACGATGTAAAATTTATGCGTCTATGACGTCGGGAACATACCCGTCTACGTTTGCTATAGTCCAGTCATTATTTCTCTATTTTCTTTATTCTGAAAATGCTATAAACATCTCTTAATTGATCTTTAGATTGATTTAATATTTCTTGTGGTGAAATATTTTTATCGAACAATTTAATCACTTTATATTTAGTATCTAAACTAATTGAAATAAGTTTCGTTTGGATAACAATTTAGTTAAAAGAAGTAAACAATTTTTTTGAAAAACGATTTTTTTATATTAAATGAGTTTTGAATAAACTTTTCAGTTTTTAAAACATTTTTTGCTAACATTGAAGCATTGTTTAAGCTATGCGTACATTAACAATTAGTTATTATAATCGAGGTTTTGCTAAAACCTGGATTGTCATAATCCAAACCTCTTAATATTATGCACCTTATAGGAGCTACCGGAGCTTTGGAATTGAGTTGCTAAGATCAAAATTTGCCATTAAGCGCGTTGCCTAAATCGGGGGTATGGCTTAGAATAGAGTACTACCGTTATCTCTGACATAAATCGCTTAAATCTTATTGAAAATTATGCTTTAAAACAAAGTTAATTGATGAAGCTAATTCAAATTATAAAAATTTTTGCGTTTTTCTCAATAATCGATTTGATGTAATTAAACCCTTTCGAAAATAAACCATTGATACGAAGAAACTTTAAAAAGAGACAATACTATAACTTTTTAAATCTGGGTTTGTTATCAAAGCTTCTATCGAAAGAGACATATAATAAAGCATTGAATGCTTTAGTAATGAAACATTATTTTTACAAAATAACTAATTTTTCAAATCATGTGTAATTTAATTTCTGAAATTAAATACAATTTACAATAAATTATTTCAAATACATTCTAACTATTTACATGAGGACTTCAACTGAACACACATTACAGAAAATGTTATGATTGTGTTCACAAATCCAAGAATTAAATTCGAATTCATATCAAATAGGCCTAAAGGTTTTGGTTTATTATTAAATCTATTTGTTGATTCAATCAAATACTGAATCACTTCTAGCTTTAAATGTTGATCATCTGATAGTTTAACTGAAAAACTCTTATTAATAATAGATATAATTGAGTTTATATCATATTTATTATTGAGTTGGCCAACAATTATAATAACAATTGAGACAAATACACCATATATCATAACATCTACGGTACCTGTTGTCGACCATAATATAGTTTCTGAATTTGTAGCCATTTCTGTGATATTACAACAAATTCTAATGAATATCTCTGTTAACCAAACAATAGGTATGAAACCAATTAATTCATTCAATTTCTCTTCAATGGATCGCAATTTAAATTCATTATCTCTCATTCGTTGAAGTTTTTCCAACTTATTCTCCGAAACATTTGATAAAAATGTATTGAAATGCTTTTTCTTAATGCAGTAAAATATATAATAGCAATGCATATAAACCAAAATCTGCATTACAGCTGAGCCAATCAAGTAGATTGAAGAAGAAATTTCAATGAATATTGAATGAATAGATATAAGTACCGAAAGTACTGATCCATCCTTACATTTATACGATAAAAATTTAATTGCCAAATAATTATTGAATATTATCATAAATGAAACAGTTATGACCCAAAGTAGTAATAATATTAATGAAATATGTTTCATATTCTTATCGTTGTTAATCATAGTGGATAACTCATTTATTACTTTATAAAGCTTTGAATGATTACGTTTGTAAAACAGAAATGATATTACATTCATATTTGACATGATGATCCATGAAATGCCTACCAATTCTAATTTAGTGCCTTTAAAGAGGAAATAATTGGATCCAATTAAATTCCAAACCAAAACTATTGTCGTAATTATTGAAGTCAGTTCTGTTATCCATTTTCGCTTGATACTAGATTCTAGACCATAGAATACGAATATTTTATTCAAATAATAAAATGTGTTTATTTCTGACATCTTTCAACTGTTCTCACTGTAGTTATAACAATGCTATCATCAAATTTATAGATTGAGTTTAAAGATATTCTTCTCCAAAGTGTTACTAACAGACTAATAAATAATTTTTTTCTAAGGTTTCTTATTAATCTAATTGATTGAAAACATCTTTTTAAAATTTTGATTGTCATTTGTTTGCATTCAGCTCTTTTACTTTTATTGCCATTACTTTTATTATTTACCGAATGGAATTAAAGCGAATAAATCAATAAAATATCAAATAAGTATTTTGGTTGAAATAATTGACGTTTAACTTAAGATCAATATTTTCAATTACTTAACTATGTTCGTGAATACATAACGTTTGATGCAATCCATTGAAGCAAAAACATTCTCATTAAAGTCACTTTTAAATAAATCAATTTTATTCTTACACCAACACTATCATTTTCGACATTTTAACTAAGTATCAGTAATCAGTATATATCGATTCGAAATTCATTACCTAACAAAATGTCGAAATTAACCAATTTTTTCTTACTTGGAATTAAAACTTATCAATTATTTCATAAACTGAATCAATTTAAGAATGTTAAAGTTGTACTCAATAAACAGCTTAGCTTCTCAAGTCTATAAGTGATTGGTGATCCTCTTTACTCAATATATCTGACTGGTCTTTACCTGACTGGTTGCTGGATAGAGTTCATCAATATACCGTATACCTTTCGATTTTTATAACTTAGAAATAAAAATTATGTTCGGATGCGCGAAATATTATACTCAATCAATGAGGCTAATAAAATTTGTAATTTAGCTATAGAACTTAGAATCGTCAAGTTTGATTTTAAAAATTTCATATCATTTCAAATGTTTTTTTGCTAACTTGAATTATTAAGTTTCCAATCGACTTATAGAGTTTATGGAATGTAATTTATAGTTTGAATTCATTATTCTTCATTCAGGATAAACATTTAGTTGAGCCGAAGCTAAAATTCAGTCTATAGTAGTGTATAAATGCACAGACTCAATTTATTTCTTAATTATTAAATTTCTCAGATTATTTCTTAATAATACCATATTATGTTAACCCTTCCTCAAAACTTAACTTCCGAAAGCGTAAAATTAACTGTGGGTAAAACGTTACCCCACATTTTCCCCACTTTATATCTATTCTAGGTTAGTCCAAATGCTTTCAAAATCAAAGTTAACTCTTGTTTTCGAAGTTTTAATTAACTAATTAGTTGATTTCTAGTTATTATCTGCTACAGCGTCGTTTGTGTTGTGATTAAAGGCTTTTAGTCTCTATATTATCTATTTCTTAATGAATAATTTAACATTTCTTTATAAATAAGATGAAGATTATTAGAAAGTCAGTGTATTAATAAAGCTATAGGTGCACCCGAATCTATCACCGAATTCAGAATGTTCGCTAAAGCCTTTGTTGCCATAATCCGAACTTTTAACATTTTGGACCCCATAGGGATAGACAGTGCTTTGAAAACCAACTGCTAAAGTCTAAATTTGCGGCCAACCTAGTTGCCAAAATCAGAGACAGACTATGCTAGTACTGGTTTGAGGAAAGAGTCTTTTCTTATTTTATGTTTGAGTTAATTAAATCTAATTTTTTGTCACTTTGCTTATTGTTTACATTAAGTTGTAAATAGTTAAACTCAAAAAAGGTAAATTTTCATGACTTAAAAAGTGACTTTTAATAACTCTCTACTGATCTACGGTCATGCCTTCAGAAACAAACCATATTCGCCATTGTATGCTTTATGAATTTAAGCGCGATAATAATGCAACCGTTGACACAAAGAATATTTGTGATACTTATGGAGATGTAGTGAGTCTCCGTCATTGTAAATAATGGTTCGCCAAATTTCGATTGAGCAATCTTGGGCTGACCGATGTTCTAAGTTCTGGGAAGCCTTCGGTGTTGGACAACGACCTCCTGAGAGCCACCATTGAGGCTGACCCCCGAAAGTGTTATAATTGTCATCGATAATGATGGCAATTATATAATAAATTAATGCATAATATGCATTCAATAAATTGAGTTTGAATTTTGAATAAATATACGAAAAGATTTTTTCGTCAACACAATATTTCTTCGACGAAATGACTGGGAATCTCATAATTCAATTTTACTTAATTTCATTCTCATTCAGTTTATTGATCCATTAAATCGAAAAATTTTTCTTTTGATTGACGTTTATTTCGATTCTATGTATTGAATGTGTAATCATTTATCGAATAAAAGTAACACTCAATGATATTAATATTCAAATCAATAATATATCAAATAATGTTTCAGAAGCAATCAATATGAAATGACTTGTGATGAAAAAAATCATTAAGTAATTGAAATTATTTGTATATATAGTATACAAGTTCACAAGAAGTTTTAGTTATGCCAAAACATGTACTTTACATTTCATCACTTGATGTCGTATCAGAAAAGTTCATTTTTTGCTTTAGAATAAACACAAATATATTTTTATTCAACTAAATATTGATTATTGAAGTAACAGAATTTTAACCATAAAGAAGATTATATTAAGAATGAAATATATTCTAATCAGTAAAACAAAATCAATACTATTTAGATGAGGATTTTAATTGAACAAACATTACAGAGAAAGTGATGACTGAGTTAACAAAACCAAGAATCAAGCTAGAGTTTATTACAAAAAGACCACAAGATCTTGGTTTATTATTACAATCAATCAATAATTCTTGTAAATATTGAATCATTTCTAACTTTAAATTTTGATCATTAGAAATATCAGATTCAAACCTCTGATTAACAATCCTTACGATTGCGCTTGCATTATATCGACTGTTAAGTCGATCAACCATTACGATAACGATTAAGACTATAAGATATAAAATACAAACATCAAAAGTAGCAGTGCTCGAAACAATTATATTTAGTGGATCAGTCGCTAAATCTGTTATACCAATACAGGTTCTGATAAACATCTCTGTTAAACATATAACAGGTATAAAACCAATCAAATCATTTAAGTTGTCTTCAATAAATTTGATTTGAATTTGTTTAATTCTAAACCTTTTTAGTTTTACTAAATTGCTTATGTTTTCAGACTTATTTTCTGAAAAACTGCTGTAATGATCTTTTTTAAAACAGTAAAATATATAATAGGCTTGCAAATATACCAAAATCTGAAGCAAACTCGAACCAAATATATAAATAGCAGAAGAGCTTTCAGCTATAATGTAAACGATAAGCGATAGTACGTAGCGAAAATGACTTTTCTCAGGCTTAAAAATCGGATCCATTTCCATATCCGTTTTAACAGAATAATTATATCCAACCATAACAGTCAAAATGCAAGCTAGCCATACTAGCGACAAAGCTAATGATAATTGCTTCACATTCTTATCTTTCAAACTATTCGATAACTGATCAACCAATTCAAATAGCTTTGCTTGACTTCTCCTGTACATCAAATATGATAAAAGTGATAGAAGTATTTTGATATTCCATGACATGATGGTAATTCTGCGTGTGTCCAGAATGCACAAAAGTGGCCAAATTGTCTGAACACTAATGAGCAGAATTACTACTGTTCTCACTGAAATTTTATATATTTTCTGTCGATTTTAGATCCTAAGCCGTAGATTAAGAAGATTTTATTCATATAGTAAAATAAGTTTAATTTTCCCATTTTGTTGCACTGAAAAAGACGCCTGAAATGTGTTTTATTACTCAGTGATTCATTATTTTGATTGACGTTACAATAACGAAATTTTCATTTTAATAACAGTAATTGAGCTTTTTTTTATTAAATATTGCCTTAATTCTTATTGGTTTGCTTGTGCATCGAATAAAAAACCTATTACTTTAATGAAATCTATTGAGTATGAGCTGACGAGGACAACTGTCTGATATAGCGCTCATATGTATTCGGACCATAGTAATTTTTCGTGCTCAGATCTTGATTTATAAACAGGGAAAGGCAAACTAAACGAAAATATAGTTGATTGATATAATTGTGAAACAAACTCTAGTAATAAACCTTGAATTTTTTACCGAAACTCGATCCAATAATTAGAGAACTAACGAAGTCAGTGGTTCATTGATTCAAAACATCTTCTAGTGCATGATTTACGTTTTAGTACATATATTTATCTTATTGAAAAATCAATCATATATTGAGTCAATATTTGATAATAAAACTCAAGTTTTGATTTTAAGGTTTGTTCCGCAGTTATATTAATAAACTATTTTACCTTTCTCTGTTTATAAATTCAGGATAATTGAGTGCTTATATGCGTCTATAGACCAGTAATTAATCTTTTAAAAGTACGAGTTGTGAGTTTTTTAGTAAAAAGATTTGGCAAATATGAGACTCTATAGAAAAGTTAATGTTTGGTTTCTACCAATTCTCAAAATTCATTTTCAAAAGTTAGAATTTAAATTTAAATGTATTCGATATATATATTTGAGAAATTCTCAGAACTGTAATTTTTTCTATGAAAATATAATATATTTGAGTGTTGTTAGAAATCAAATTTTGACTTTTCCAAAAATTCTCATATTTGTGTAATTATTTTACTAGGAGAAAACTTACAACTTGTAAATCGCATTTTAGAAAATCAATTGCTGATCTATAGGGACGTGTGGGCACCCGATTTTTTCTGAATTTATAAATCAAAATTTGAACTCTAAAAGATAAATATAGCTCAAATGCGTATCAGTGTTGCATTAGACAAATGTTCCTCGTCAGCTTATAAACTTTCATAATAAGCAGAGAAAGGAAAAATGGTTGAAAAAATACTTGATTAATATAACTGTGGAACAAATCTTAGAATCAAACCTTGAGTTTTATTATCAAGTATTGACTTACAATATTATGTCTTTAGTATTTACTTGAAGAGTCTGTAAAATTTACTAAATAATGAGGTTAAATACTATCGAGACACCTATAAATATCTCAAAATTCATTTTTTATTGAGATTTAAGTTCAGTATAAAGCACAACGATTGTTTAACAGGAAATCAGTTGATAGCAAATTGTCGTAAGAATTATTAATTCGTCTGAAAGTAATTGAGGATTGATTTTGTTTGAGGTTTGTGTTTTTAGTCACATATATTTCTTCTTTAATTTGTTCAATGCCTTGAAAGCATTGTCAGAAACTGGTTTATAAGAGAAAATATTCATTCATCTGTTGTATCATATCTAGTACTTCAGAACTTGTTGGTAGCTTTTCTCAAATTCAATCTCTTTGAATTTTCAGAATTGTTTGTTCATTTTATTCAAAAATAATGCAAGTAAATAATAATGAGGTGTGATTTTATATTATAGCGTCTGAGTAGTCGAGCAAATAATACTCATATGAATCATATCGAGATAAATACCAAAGAGACCTTTTTAACACTACTGTATAGACTGGGAATATCACTAAATTATAATGAGGGTAAATACTACCGAAGTAAATACTAAAGAGGAAATACTGTAATATATGATCGACTCTTCAACAAGATAAATATATGTACTAAAACGTAAATCATACACTAGAAGATGTTTTGAAATAATGAATCACTGACTTTGTTAATTCTCTAGTTATTGGATCGAGTTTCGATTAGAAAATTCAAGGTTTATTACTAGGGTTTGTTTCACAATTATACCAATCAACTATTTTGCCTTTCTCTGATAGTAAGTTAAATCTTAACTAAAAATCTTTGCTTCGTTTCACTTCAATTATTACTATCTTAGGTAAATTTTATTTCAATTTTATAAAGGTTTTACATAGATTCTAATTATCCACTAAGTAATGTTTTGATTTAGCCAACGTACAGTATAGATAATAGGATTGTGAAGCATAAATTATCATTTACTTTTTATCACATTCAATATAACTTGTGTCAAATATAGACAATTGTTGAGTATTAGAATCACTTAAGCTCAAAAGTTATTCTATTGAGCAGTCATCATAACAGATCTAACTTTTGACTAATATAGAAGTTGAACATTTTTAAACTTGCATTATTTTTACTTTTTCAAACGTATTGAAAGCTACAAAAAAAAGTTTTAAATAATTCAAGACTTATATCTAAATAAACAAAAATAGTATTAAAGTTGTTTTAATGCCTTGAACTTGAATAACGTGTTAGTTTTGGGCTTAAAATGGAAATATGGGTCACTCGGAGATTATTATTCAATGAGAAATGAGAACCTGTTAAGGCTATTCTTTAGAATTGCACCGGTCTCAGATGTTGATGAAACTTTTTTTACAGACTATATGGACCATGAGGAGCATTTTATTTGCTGGGACCGAAAGTCTGAAATGAGCGTGTCTTGAGATAATACGGAAAACGTGTAACATAGAGTTTTGACCAAAATTTTGGTAATTTGAAAAAACATTAATTTATTCTTGTGTAGCTTAGCTCGCTGTGTCGAAAAATATGAGAAATAATTTTGCTATCTTTTATAGTTTTCGAGATATTCAGCTTAGAACATTCGGTATGACAATTGAGTATCAGTCAATAAGTCAGAACCATTTCACAATTATCAATAATTCAAGGTTAATCGGTTCAGCTTTTATAGCCACAAACCCAAGTCTCAAGTACAATCGAATATTCGGTACTACTTTGGAAAACCTACGCCAGCTTTTCGGACTCGGCTACGGCCGCCCAAAGTTTAAAATTTGATTAGGTTAGGTTAGGTTAGGTTTCAAGCACTTGCCATTGGATTTTATTGGTTTTTCAAACTTTTTTTTATAATGGGTTCCTATGGAAATTTTTTTCTGAGAGTGATATTTGTCGAACCAAAAATCTCAGACATATGAAATTTGGTTTGATGAAATATCAGATTATAACCATCAAAAATAAAGTAGTGGCGCCATCTTTTGGAACCGGTGCAATTCTAAAGAGACCCCAACAATTTTAATAAAACCTTTTTAAAACTACCTAATCCAAGAACTTATTGAACAAATCTATGCATTTAAAGAGAGCTTTCGCAATGTAAACTTTTAAATCCGTCAATATGTTCGTGCTGGTTTCCTGACATAAGATCGAAGAGAAAATACCGAATGAAAAAAGATCGAATCAATAATATCGAAAACAAAAACACCGAATGCGACAAAAGACTGAATGCGACAAAAGACCGAATGCGACATGTGATCTAATGCAAGATAAGGCAGAATATAATATAATTCAAAATTCTAATTGATATTAATATATAATGCTCTTATTTTCAATTTATTTGAATTTGTGAAACTATATACTGTACAATAACAGCTCGATATAACGAATTCTCAAGGAGTAAAATTTTTTGTTCCTTATATCATTCTGTATGTAATATCAAAAGTTGGAATATATCAACTTTTAGAGTTTATATTAAATAACAATATCAATTCAATAAATAGAAGTACATTTTTTAAAAACTATTCATTTTCGTTTGAATATTTTTCTTAAAGATATTAACATCCGAAATTTCTTTTTTATGAAATGAAACTTTTTGGGAGACACTGTCTTTGAAGTTATTAGTTTAAAAGCACTTAAAATCAAAATATTATATCAGTTTAAAGTTGAAAAATTAATTTTAATACTATAATACTTATGAGAACTCTATGAGAAATATATTTTATATCGAATGTATGCAAGCTTCATTGTACCTACATATGTTTACTGTATCGAAATGTCTTTTATATCGAGCTTCTACTGTATTTTGTCAAAGATCCGATTATTTTTTCTTACATATGAAATTATATAAATTTGATCAATCATTTCATGTTTTATTGTACTAAAAAATTGTAAATTTGATTAGTTCGAACTAAAGATTTGTTCTAATAATTTATTTTTAGAATTTGATATAACATATTTGACGCTATTTTGCATTTAGTATTGTGTCGCATTCAATCATATGTCGCATTCGGTCTTTCGCCGCATTCGGTCTTTCGTCGCATTCGGTCTTTTGTCGCATGCGGTCTTTTTGTTTTCGATTTTATTGATTCGATCTTTTTTCATTCGATATTCTTTCTTCGATCTTATGTCGTAATACCGTTCGTGCTATATCCCATACGGTCACGTATTATCTGTCCAAAGAGAAGATGCACAAAGACATTTAGCGCTAGAGGACTTAACAAAAAATAAACTTTAAATTAAAAACCTCAGACTTGATTTCATCAATTATGTTTTATTTTCACATTTTTGGCACTATTTTATTTAAGTGATTAACTCATCGTTATACTATAAATTACAACTCTTTTCGTGCGAAATTTCATAATTTAATCACAGTCTAATATTATTTAATTCAAAATAATGAAAACCTATTTTGCTAGAAATCTATCATAAAATGTCTCAAAATACTTCAACATTCTTTATATATGAACTTAGTGTTACGTTTTTGTCGAAATGCTTTTTATTGGTTAAAAATTTTTTCTAAGTTTCGTTATTTATTAACACTTCTTGCGCCAGAGGTCTTTGTGCATCTTCTTTTTTGAACAGATAATACCAACTAAACTCTAAGATAGTTGGCGCTAAAAGATTTATTCCAAACGTTGTCTTTCAATTGGTATGACTTGAAAAATAAAATTAATGATAGGTTTATATTATGATGTGTGTTTTGACTTTTAGACATAAGTTTAGAGCAATTGAACTAATATTTAGATATTAATTTTTACAAAATTAAATTCATAACCATTTAAAGGCATCTAAACTATAAATAAAAGCATATTTTGATGCTTGTGATGTAGTGGTTAACACTGTCGATATGTTATCCTCAGATGTGGAGTTTAAGTCAAGTGTGGGACATTAGAATACTTTCAATCAATTTAAAACTGGATTTGAAACCTATTGTATTCAGGTTAAGATTAGTAGAGTTTTATTCACAAATAAAAAGTATTTAATAATTTTCTATCGTTCAGTACAAAGTTATGGATAGTTATGAAATAGGATCCAATGGCATTTGATTAAATATTCAATTTTTCAATAAAATTCTTATTTCAATCGAAAAATACTCTCAACATTTATGTAAAGCTATTGAAAAATTTACTTCAATAAATACTTAATTATAAAATCGATTCTGACGACAGAAAAGTTATCTTGGAATCGATAAGAGCTCTAAATAGGTTATTAATTTTTTATCTAAACATATGCTGTGTATTGAATGGTTTGACATCATATAAAATCTCCATAATAGCGAACATGATAAAGAATGAGTTTCATACTTAGAAACTTAAATTTAAGACTGTGTAAATACAAAGTGGAAAAGAATTGATAAATTTCAACATAACCGAGTTTAATAAGAAAGTTTTTCATTGAACTCACCTTCAGATAAATTGATGAAATCAACTTGGACTATAGCAACTACGACTCTAGCAACTTCGCACTCAGATTATGGTGATTTTAATATGATGAATAAATTCTTCCACATTAACAAACTTTTCTTCATTTACGGATTTGAATCAAATATTAGAAGAAATTTTGTGAGAAAGTTGTTCTTAATTTTAGTTGTATTAACTCTTTCAATCGATTCTATTTATTGCATCTTAACACTCATTTACTATCAGTTTAGTCTGATAAGCGTGTCGTGGGCTGTCAGATATACTTTTTGCTTAGTTTCGTATGTAATGTATCGACGAAAACACAAAACTTTATTCGAAACAATAGAAAAACTACCAAATAAAATTGAGAACATAAAAATCAGACATTTATCACTACTCCTATTGATATATTGGTTGATTTGTATTACGATTATGTTTGGAGTTAATATTCTATGGGCTAAATACGAAATCGAATCAGATGTTTTGTTTAAAAACCAAAGTTTCATCGCTCGTCTTACACTTACTATCATTTTAAATATTTTAATTCTGCTTTTTGACAGCATCTTTGGATTCGGGTTGAATTTAATGCTAATGTTGTATTATATGCAGACACATTTTACCATGTATTGCCTCAAAAGAGAACATTTTGAAAATCTTTCGATTCATAGTAGCAGTGATAGCTTAGAAAATTTAAGACTAATCAGAGCTCGTGAAGTCCAAATCCAAGCCATTGATCAGAAAATCAATGATTCGATTGGTTTTATACCTATTCTTTGGTTGTCTTATCTTTTTATAATAATTTGTATTACAATAACACAAATTGCAACAACCAAGCAAAATTTCGTCATATCCGCTTTAAATTTAATCGATGTGGCTATGTTTTTCTTTACCCTAATTATTTTTGTAATGATTATCAGCCGACTCAACGAGGAGTTTGATATCAATAAAATAACTTACAAAATAAACGAAACATTCAAACTCGAAGATCAGAATGATCTGAATTTTAAGCTTGAAATGAATTTGTATTTACAAGAATTGTCCGATCGTTGTAGTAACAAACCCAAACCTTGTGGTCTGTTTGTTATAAATTCATCATTACTTTTGTCGTTTATCAGTTCTGTTATCACATTTTCTGTAATGTGTGTGCAACTGAAATCATCTGTTCGTGAAAATTCTTTCATGATTTTCTAGAGATGTAAATTCAGGAAAGTGCATGAAAGCTTTTGTGCAATAAAAATATTTAATGTCTGACTATTAATTTCCTTATATGTCATTAATCATTATTTTTTAATTCTGTGATTACGTTCACAGTGACATTCGCTAAATTGAAATCAATATTTAATTAATTAATATAACTCTGTGTTAATAAAGTTATACTGCCAAATGTTTGATTAATATGAGTTGAGCGTAACGTATTCAATGTTTTGCATCAGATTGCTACGAATAACATTGATTCATATTCATTTTCAAAAATCAATAACTATTTCTATATCTATACACTTATGAGTTGAAAAGCTGTATTTCATAATATGCTTGCATCAAACGTGCAAAACATATGTGTAAATATTTTCTTTTATTGATTACCCAATTTTTAAATGAAAGCTTAATTGATTTGTATTTCAAGTCTACAAAATGTTCTATACAGTACATCGATTAACAGTAAATATACTGTTTTTTAATCTAAAGGTATAGATAGAAAAGTACTTATCAGTGTAATCTAGAATTTCTATTTATTTACATATGAGACATTGAAAAATGAATAAAAGTTTCAATAGATCATTAATATTTTAATGAAATATCAAAATTAGAACGCTTGTGAACATAGTCATCAATCACTTTACTATCGAACTTTTAGATGGGAAACTCTACTTCAGAGGCACAACTAGATATTCGTTTGTATTTATTTCATAGCAATTTGATTATAATATGAAATATTCATCATGGAAAACTTTATTTAATGATCTTTCCTTAATTATTATTTGTGTAGACCTGTGTCAAATTTGAGTGTTCCCTCAATAGGGGAGGTTCACTAAACATCTTTTTTACCAAAAAGTATTGTCGCTAAACAGGTTTGCTTATGAAAATATTTATAAATAGTCCACTTGACTTGAAAATTAATTATAGTAAAATATGAAAAACAAAACTTTTTAGGAATTAATTCAGTTTGCCACATGAGTCAAATATTTTTATTTTATTGCTTCAAATTGAATACAGAATATCCGCAATAAAAGCCTATGTCATTCATTGAGATTCTTTTGTTGCTATTGAATCTAATTTCATTACCACTTCTATCTCTCAACACAACTGTTAATCAGATAAGATTTTCACAGATTCTCAAATCAACTATTTCTTTAATTTCATACTTAATATATCAATAAAAACACAAAGACTTACTCAAACTCATCGCTCAACTATTAAATGAAAAGAATAAATTTGTTAAACTCATGGCATTAATTCTATCTATAATTCGGTTGATTTTTATACTTTTTATAGTATTTTTATTCAGTTCTTGAGTTAATGAAGACATCAAATTTGATAAACTAATCGGAGAGAAAAATACCATCAACTATTTTCTATAAATTATTAGAAACTTCCACTTCTCTTTACGCAATAGGTTCTAATTTGATGCAATCATTGTTTCATTTGCAATCTTATATTTTTGATGCAATAAAATAGGTTTGTATTAACTTGCTAAACAATATTGTGAAATCTTCTCGCTTAAGAGTTGATGAAATCGTCTTACGATTTATTGAAGAAAATTTGAATGATCCTATTGATTTTACACTGATTGATTGGTTAACAGGACTATTAATTAGAACATGTGTTGTCAAAATAATGATTATTGTAATAGGTTTCCATTTTTTGTTGATTCAAGCATTCATTTTTCTTTAATTATTTTTTAACATTTTTCTCATAACTGTTGCACTGATTTTTAACCGGCTAAACAATGAACAGAATCACTCAAGTAGTTTATAAATGAATTTTACCGAAACCTCAAACCACCAAAAGTTTAAGCTAGAAATAACTCACTGTTTAAATCGACAAATCGTTGTTATAATAGTCCAAATCTTGTGGTCGATTTGTTATAAGTTCAAACCAAATTCTTGGATATACGACTTCTATTATTATTTTCCAGTCGAGTTCGTTCTATTTAAAATCAGGTTCAACTTAAACCTTCAAATTTTTTAACTCAAGCTGTCAATTTTAATAAAAAGGTGTAGATCTACGGTATATCAAAAAAGTATCATCACCAAAAGATTAGCATTCTATTATTGAATGAGACAAATCATTTACCTTTCTTCTAGTTCAACAATAAAAACGTTCATCTTCTGATAATGGGACTTCTTGGGCATACTTTATGTCACACTGAAAGAAACATCGGTTAATCCAAAGAAGAAAATATCTTTACTACGTCACACTAATGACTAATAAACTCCAAGTACTTCCAAATATATCGATGGAATTTGTGCTTTTTTTGTTTAATCGGGTTGATTTCTAATATTACAATGGGCTGCATTTCGTTTAATAAAAAATAGTAATTTTTAGGCACATCTTCTATTGAACGCCAAACTAACTGCCATATAAAAATACAATTTGTGGAGTAAATCCTTAAGCACAAACTATCTGAGGGTTCAGCTGGAACTTGAGGGTGCGAGAGATATCACGAACATGGTCAGAGGCTTGAGAGCTAGTGTGAAGGTTTGCTATTTTCGAAGTTCTCTTCCAATACCTCATTGTTCCTCAACTGTCTTTAGAATGTCAGCTGAGCCTAAAGTGGCTATTGAAATAGAAGCTAATTTTGAATAATAAGAGTAAAAAAAGATATTTTAACTATATTATTTTCTACGATGACTTTTTTTTAAGTATTACGAGAAATCATTTTCAAGTTTTATCAGCTTGAAACAATTCAATTAGAAATAAAATACACTTATAATCTAATCTAAATAGTAGAAACAATCAAAAATAAGTTAATTATATGAAGGCTGTTTAACACTTGACGAATTGTAAACTTGAAAGACAGTGGCGAAGCCAAAAAATATCACGTAAAGGCATACAAAGTCTGAAATTCTGAGTGAGAGTATAAGGACTACATACATTTTGATGAAGCATATGTCTTTTCGGTCAAAACCAATTGTGTAATAGTTTTAGACTTGAATTGTACTCTACTTTTACTTTATTTTCTAGCAATTATTACAACAAATTAACAAAATTTGGTGCACCGTATTCGAAAATATATAGCTTTTACATCACGTTGGTTTCAGGTTTGAATTGGGGGTTTGTGTACCCTCGACTCCTACTGGCTTCGCCACTGTTCGAGTATATTAGATATAAAACGTTTGTGAATTAAGCAATTAATATTAGAGCGATGGAGAGAATATAAAGTTTTTGTTCAATATATATCTGATCAAAAATGATTAAAAAAGTTTTCTCATTGGTTTTATTAACTCAGACTCTTGTTTTAGCAGAAAGTAAGTTATATGTTTTTCTTCTGATATGAGTTTTTCAAAATTTAATTTATTAATAACAAACAGAACATGCATGTGATGGTTGGCTCATACATAATGATAAGTGTTATAGCTATAAGTCGGAGCCAATCAATTACGAAAATGCATACAACTATTGCAAACAATTGAATTCAACAATATATAAACCGAGAAATCCAGAAGAGAATCGGTTTATAACTAACTTACTGGTCAATAATTATGGCATTTATACTGATCTATGGATTGGTGCAATCATTCATAACAGTACGAAAGTTGTTACATTAGATGACGGAACAGAACCTATATTTACGAATTGGCACAAAGGATTGCCCGACAATTGGATGGATTTGGGAGAGAATTGTGTCGAAGCGCTGTTCAGTGACTGGCATCAGGAATGGACTGATATTCGGGCAAATACAGGCAAATGGAATGATGTTATCTGTGATGACTTTAATGCAGTCTTATGTGAGAAACAATATCCTAAACGAAAGACTGGAAAGTATATGACCTTTGAACAGAAAATCATCAAAATTAAAAATGCTTTGGAAAACTTATTCTAAATCTTTATTAATTGTGAGATTGAAAAAGTAAACAAAAATTGTTAAAAATTACTGTTTTAAAAATTTCCCATTAAATAAATGTATCGAAAATTAATTTATTGTTTGTTATATTGATACAATAATTCATTCAGTTGTTATCGGGATTCTCTGAAAACAATGACATGATTTCTTTTTTTCAACACTATTGAAAATACAGAGACCATAATCAAAACCGCTTCCATATCTTTTACAATAGTCATTACAATTATTTGGATCACAATTATATAAACACAATATATTATTGCCATTCGATTGACAATCAGAATATACAAAGACACCACTCGGACCCGGAATAGATGTTTGACATCTGTTGACTGCGTTCGAACTGCATTGTTGGCAATCGATGCCTGTAATTCAAGTTATAACAAATTCTTTTAGTCATACTTCAAATAAAAATTTCAAGATATCAACATATTTAAGATATTTACTTTTGATTAAATAAACAATTGAAAGCATAACAACATAAATGCTGTTCATTTCTGTGACAGAATATTTGATAATTGGCTAAAAAATGATGAGTTTCATGTAAAATGATTGATATATTTTCCAATATTTGTCATTAATTATTTTAATGCAAGTATTTTCAATGACATTATGAATAAAACATGTCTTATTGGAATATTAGCTATGTTTTTGATTAGTGTGGTTATTGTAAAATCAAAGTTTGAACAGGAGATCAAACAGAAAAGTGGTTAGATTTTTCACCAACTTTCAATGATCTAATATTTGTTCGATTTAATGCTCGTCCCAAAAGTTACTGTTTGATTTCTGTTTATGAGACGATCTCAGCTGAAAAAACAATGTCAATGACGAATATTAAAAAATAATAGACTGGTTAAATGGTCCTTATATGAACCAATACATTGAGATTCTTCGGTTAGATCTATGCAATTAGATATGATGCCATGATACTTAATGTGCAATTTTGTCGCTCAGTTCTCATAAAAAATCAAATTCAGATAAATTTCAAAGTAAATAGTTTCTAAAGTCACTATTCTTAAGGTACTGCACGTGATTTAGATTCGAGAAAATTAGGAGTCACTAAATTGAATGATTTTTCAAAAATTCAGTACTAAGAGATGCTGCTTTTTGTCAAAATTTGAAAATTCTCAAAACAATAGTAAAATCGAAAACTCTTTTAATTTTCAAGTTACTTGAATCAAGCACTACTGTATCTGATATTCCTCTATAGATTAAACTCTCTATGTGATAGACTAGTATAGATTAAAGTAGTTTATAGACCTATTATGTCAAACATTGTGATTGCTGTTCATTTAATTTTGTTCAAATATTGACTTATTTTAAATCCAGAGTTCCAATTATCTAAGTAGAGGAATATAATATTCGATACGAACATTATAGTAGGGAAATATTTTTAAAATATGTTTAAACAAAACTAGTTTTTCATTACTCAATTCTAGAGAACAATTAAGAGAAAATTAATATAAAATTACTATATATTTAGCTAAATACTAATTTCATAAAGAAAGTTCGTAATAACCCGATCAGATTCGGAAAATTATTTTATTTAAACCACTTGACCCAACAATAAATGTATTTTCAACTCATATAACAATCACAAGTAGTTAGTTTTGTTACGATATCTAAAACACACTTTCCAGTTGTATAACCATCGCCTGCATTAGAACAACTAGTACTACAAACAGTTGAATTACATGTATAAATACAAATTGCAATTTTTCCACGTAATACGCATTCTTTATACATAAAAACACCGTTTGGACCAGGAATAGAATTTTTGCAATCATTGATTGCGACAGAGTTACATGTTATGCAAAAACAACCTAGAAACATGAAGTTTTTCCAATTATATCATTAAATCTAAAATTTTTTAAATTTTACCTTTCACTATGAATAATAGATAAACTAAAACACAAAAATTATTAATAGTTTCATTGCGCTTTAACAGGAATTGATCCAAAATTCAAATTTTAGTGCTTTTTATGAAAATTCATTGACAATTGAATTAATCCAAAAGATAATAATTGAATAGATTTCAAAATTGACATCTGATGCAAATCTATGGTGGACAAAGAAAACAATTACTGATTTATACATCTGTTCTAATTTTCTATAGAATGTGTAATAAATAAGTTTTAAATGATGTGCGGGTATTATAAAGCCTAATATGTAATTTTGCACTAAAATTGATTGGACTCAATTTTTCACAGATTTCTACTGATCATATATTTACTCAAGACAAAATTTCATAAGTTTGTTAAATATATCAACTTTATCTAGAGTTACAACCAGAAAACTAAAAATTGATTGCATAAATGATCAAAGCAGTATCATCTTATTTAGGGAGAGTGATAGGTTTTGATATAAGCTTTGAATAACATTGCGTTGCATTTCCAAAATGACATAAACAAATATTTTGACACTAATTTGACACTTATATACAGCTATTTAAACATTAATATTTTAGCATAAAAGATATCAAAGATCTCGCAAAGACTAACTATTAATAAAAAATAAAGAATTCCATCAATCATCAAGTTAAAGTAAAATTCGAAATCCATTAAACAAATATCCATTAAGTAAAATCCGATTAACTTTTTGCTCGAATACTGTTCAAGCAGTACGGAGAACTTATTGACTAATTTTATATTACTTTTTGTTGATTTAATTCCGAAGCATTTATTCAATAGAATAAAAGTAGAGTTAAGGTGTTTATAAACTCGATGAGCCTAAAAAATAAAATAATCATAGTAAGATTTTTCGCCAATTATTGATTTTTATGTGTGAATTTTATAAAAAATATCTTTTCTACAAATTCAGGTAAATTATATTGTTTTTTAAAATTTAAATAAACGTGACCTAAAAAGCAATATTTCTTGAATCTCATATATTTCGAAAGCTAATAAATTGATGAGAAATTCACTAGTTTTGTGACTATGATTCATAAATAATTCTGGAAAACGGAATCATACTCTATCTGAAATTGAACCTCCATAAAGCCATCTGAAAGACTAATTAATCATCATTGAAATTTTAACTATAAATTAAGGTAATTAAGTCAATTTTCCGTCACATATAGCTCTCGAATGAATTTTAATCTTACCAATGGATTATGTGTAGCATTGTTGGAAGTCACACACATCAAAAACATTTTATAAGTTTAAGTGTAGGTTAGATCTGCTACAACCAGTTTTGTCTGGTATTACCTAAATATGAACGTGGTTTGCAACAATAGGATCCACAATTCATAATAAAACTGAAAATTTTAGGTAACTTTACTTACTTTTTAGATTTTAATTCATTTTGAGTAAATACAATTTACTAAAAACTGAGGCTTTGCCATAACTCAAAACTATCGTGTACCGGCAGGTTTGCAACCTGTAGCTCTGATTTCGTGTATGGTGGGTTTATCTATTACACTATATAAATACATGTGTGCCAAGTTATCTTTTGAAAATTTGATGAGAAAGCTAAAATTCACTCAAACATATAATCAATACTCACATCTCTATGCAAAAGAGCAGCAAATAATACAAATTGAGAGATCATTACAAATATGTTCAGATTTAAAAGTATTGAGAAAAGTAATACACTTCCATTCATTGGTAAAAACAGGAAAACGAATAGTTCGAATAGTAGTTGTGGAACAAATAATCCAAGAAATAGCATCGAATGTTTGCACCAATACTTATTGTAATCAAAAAATCAGAATTGGTTTCATTCAGATCTTTGGACAATTTCTCAAAATCTTTTCTCATACTGTATCCAAATCTTTTGTTCTGAACAAGCTTTTTATCTATTAGTTTGATTTTTTGCATGATTTGTTCATATCTTAATCGCATATAAAAGCATGTAATATCAAAGCATCCTGGAATTAAACCTATATTCGAACAAATATAATAACTCCAAATAGCTTCGTATAAAGTCCAGGGAATGCCAAATAATATAAAGTGAGTCCAAGAACTGAAATTGACCAGAAAAGTGACAAAGACACTTATTGAATATGGAATATTAATACTGAGTGTTGTAAAGCGAATCTTATTGTAAGTCAAGCGCATCTTCTTCTTCAGTCTATCAATTTGTTGAGTACCAGTTAGTTTTACTTCTTCTACAGAAATCAATCCCTGCATGTACTGAAAAGGTAGACACCAGTGATTATCATGACTTTTGGCCAAATTATTAACAGTACAGACCAGTGGAACCATAATTACAGCCATAACGAAGACGACTTGATGAGCGATATAGGGCTTACCCTAATATATTTTGAAGTCTCCGATATATATGTTATAAATCGAATCATTTGATAAGAAGCATTGGATTATTGTTCGAATCAAATTTGAAAATAAGAATAACAGAACAGCTTTGTTGTAAAGATTGTATCTCTTTCTGATATGATCACTGCTTTCATAACCAGAGATACCTGAAAATAGTGACCAATTTTTGAGAGCACGATCAAAATCCAATATTTCACTTAGTCTCAATCTGGTTCTAAATACTCTTATATTTCGATATTTATTCAAAATGTCTACAATTTTATCCATTCTATTCAGAGTATTGAAACCGAAATCAACTCTTAACTTATTATAATATCCAAAGAAGTCTGTGGTTTATTTAATGCATGAATCAATGAAACTAGCTACAGTATATATTCAAACAATATTGAATTAATTACATGTTGGCGTGCATCCGCTTACATTCTGCAAGATTAACGATATTATGCTTGTGCACTAAGCCATTAAAGAAAATCTTTAATGAGAAAAATTACTTTAAGATTTAACAAAGTTATGTAAAAGCCTTCTTGAGATGGTTAGAAGTGAAGCCGAAAATGTTTATTTTATATGGTGAATGTCATAAGAAAAATCGTCAGTAATTTTAAATGTCTGCACTTTTATTCTTTTCGTACGAAGATAGATTCTAAAGACCTATCTTTAACAGTTTTCACCTGAGACTTGACGTAAGATTTCTAAAGATTCATCATTTGAAAGATAGCAAAATTATTTGACCAAGTCCTATAGTCATAAAAGAGAAAATTTAATTTACTCAATAATTAACAATTTTTTACTAATAGCAGTGATTGATGTTCCTTTTATTTTAAAAACTACTCCAAAAATAAAAGAAATTGAGAGTTCAACTAATAGTCAAAAGCTTTATTCAATTTATTAATTTACACAAAGAACTAAAATAAAACTATTTCTTAGCATAACCCTCGGGATAATTAATAAATCTTTGGGAAATTTTTGATCTCGTCTTCTGTAAACTGATTCAACTTCTTCTGAACAGATCTTTACTGTCTGATTTGATCGCTTATATTTGTCATCAAATGGTTGTGAACTACATCACCAGCAAAAAGATGTAATCTTGCGATCAGTTCGTGTCTCCTAAGACCAATGTTTCGGATAGACTTATAAATAAATTTATACAAAACAAGAGCTGGTCTCTTCGGTACAGTTCGTGAGTGGTAACCCACTGTATGCCACTAGAATTGTGCGTGTGATGCAAATAATAGCAATGGCGCCCAGTGCCGTAACCAGGATTTGAGCTCTGATGGAGCTAAGACTAGGTATTTTACTCATAGTAAAAAGGTTTTATTTCAATTAAAATATTTCAAATCAGTAGAATTTCTGTTACAATGGTTTACAACAAATGCGTTGATAAATTCATCTAAATCTAAAGCTACAGCTATTTGTCTTTCTATTGACGTTATAGCTAATCCATTCAACCTTTCATTTGACATAGAATTTCTTAAATAAGTTCTAGTTTTAGGTGCATGTGTTTACGAAATGATATAATATCTAAATGTATTATTTAGTTATTCAACATTTTTTTGCCAATAAAAGCAAATATTCAATAAAAATGATAAGCAGAATGTATCACATTAAAAGATTTGTCATGCATATTACAGTTAGATGTTTGAAAAGTATTGCAGTTTTTCATGCTTTTAAAAGATTGCCAACTAATCGATTGTTTCACTAGTCAAACATATCTACACACAATTTACTGAAAATCTCTGGTGGGGCTATAGTCTCCTTAGCTCCCTATGTGGTTACGGGACTGATGGCACCACTCTTAGCCAGACACTGTCACATGTCTGCAATTGATGACCACTGCGTGATCGTCATAGCCCTGTACAGTGTCGTAAATTGGTTCATATCTGCCGTGAAGGTAGCGTGCGATCAGTTCTGCGCTGTCGGACACGTCCTGATGTTGGTGTGATATAAATACTACTGACGGCCAAATACGAGCTATTGTTGCACACTTTTGGACTCATTGGACGCGTCGTCACGACTCGAGTGCTTTTCCAATTTTTAATGACTCATTTTAGTTATCTTTTAAGCATATTTTTCAGATCAAATGCATTTTCGTTGTTAGGTTACAAATTACGTCATTTTGTGCTTTTGATCCTTTATTGCATATATTAAAAGTATATAAATATAAGAATGTGCGATATTTTAGTGAAAGAATAGGCTGCATTACCAGAGAATTCAGGAGTTTTATAACAGCCGGCTAATAGTTTAAGAGAAGGGCTAAATATATTAGGGTGTTCCATTCAAAGTGACACAAACATGTGGCAGTGTATCTTGAAGGCTACACTTTAATTCTTTGACTTGGGTGTTATCTCTCCATCTGAGTATTAAAGAAAGATCTGAATAGTGTAAGTTTTGAGGATTTTACTATAAAGATCCTCAAAATAAACGTTACTTAGATCTCTCTTTAATCCTCCATACAGAGAGACGACACCCAAATCAAAAAATTAAAGAACGAGGTAAAATCGGTAGTCATTTTAGATTTGTGTTTGCTGATTCTCGATCTGCGAAGCGAATCAAACCAACTTTTTCGAATCAATTATGGACAGACAAGAGTTGGTCAATTCTGTTGATGATTATGACTCATAATTTATGGGCAACGAAGTTTCACTAAAAACAAAATTGACGAAATTAACTATCCTGTCTGTTCATAATTGATCCGAAAAATTCGGTTAGTTTTACAGGGTGAGTACTGGTGAACACAAGTGAGGGATGGCGACTAGTTCTATTTTGCGGTTTTTGCGACACGCCGTTGTATGTCTGCGTCACTTTAAATGGGACACTCTAATAGATTATTGCACGCAAAATATAATACACATTGTTTTAAAGAGTGTTTCATAGACTCATTATTTAATATATTGATAAATTAGTTTTAATTCGGTTTGTATTCTGATAAGGATTTTCTTAGGATTTATATCTTATTAATACTATTATTGAATTGAATTACGTCCTAATATTAATATTAAACGTTAGTTAAGAAGTTCTGAAAGTGTTCTTATCGTTAAATTTGTTGAAACATTGACTGAATATTAAGGACAATACGGACTACTGCGCGCTTATGTGATGACGAGAGTGTCTCCAAAATGCGCTCAAATGAAACAGTACCACATAAAACCACTTTCATTACACAAAAGAAGCTATTCTGCAGTGGAAACGCGATTCTTCAATAAACTGACAATTAGTGGCAGTTTTGGTCTAAATGAATGTCATACATGGCTACAGCTGTGCATTCCTGAAATTCCGGAGCGAATAACTACTAACACAAGTTCGTCAAGCATTACATACAACTACGTCTCGACGTTCACCGAAACAATTCTGATTTGCAGTTGTGGCAAAGGAAACATGACTTTTCAATCCGATAATATCTCCACTATTTCTATATTGAAAGACTTTGTGACACATGAAGCAACCAAGAAATCAACTGCTATTGAGATGGCTATAGATGTGAACCAAGCGAGTGTCGGACATGTATTGAAAAAACTTTATCCAAAATTAAAAACTTTGATTAACATTCGTCGTAATGCAGAACTACTCGAAGCTGTCAATGAACTCAATACGAGTGATCCACAGGTCGCGCAAGAACTAATCGCAAAGCTCACAGTGGATGAGGAGTCACAAAATGTTTCGACACTTAATTTAGAAAGAATTTATGGCATAATCGCTGATTTGTTTATCGATTATCATAAATTGAAAGGTGGATCGCGTTCTGTGCTTTCGAGTATTAGATCAAGAATTAACGAGTTGGTGGCTCTAATAGAAACTGATGCCACCGACGAATACGATGAAGATGTTTTTGTCGATAAACTCAATCAGTTTTGGGGATTACAGATATTTGTTTGACATGTGGACTAACTTTTTCTAAGTTTCGAGTTATAAACTAACTTTCCTTAAAGTCTCCAAAAATGAGTTCAACAAAAACAAAACTTCAAATGTTGAGATTAGGCTCAACTCATAGAAATGAATGTTAAGGAATAACAAAATCAAGTCTATTATGAAGAGAATCGCTTCACTCAAACTAACCAACGAACTGATTATAAAACCTAATTATAATTTTAATCAATCAGTTTGATTTAATTATTACATTGGCCATAGAGTGATAGTTTCATTTTTATGGATTTTCCTATTTTTAGAATTGTGATCGTTTCTTCTCATAACTCTGCGTGAACTTCATTTGTGAACATTTGTGAACTGTACAAAATATGTTTAGTATTTATATGAATAAATCATT
Source organism: Archegozetes longisetosus (assembly GCA_018873245.2). Classification (NCBI taxonomy): domain Eukaryota; kingdom Metazoa; phylum Arthropoda; class Arachnida; order Sarcoptiformes; family Trhypochthoniidae; genus Archegozetes; species Archegozetes longisetosus. The sequence continues at coordinate 4,870,443 of JAEMBT020000006.1, forward strand.
TCAGTTATTTGATTTTTGTTTAACATAATACAGTCTAACCTGGTTGTTGGCAACTCGGTTATAGGCCAATCCCAATGTTAGCAAGTCATTTCTTAACTACCGGCCAACCCGTCGCATGTTAAACAGTTAGAATATAAGCAACTTGATTGCATGCAGCTTATTTGCTGTTGCCGTTCAGTTGCCTATAATCGAGTCAGACTGTATAACAAAATATAAAATTATCGTTAGGTTTGGTTATGTAATGGATGCGAACATTGCATTACAATTGCGCTCATCTGTAAAATTAGTTTCAAATTTATGACCAATTAAAAGCGTTTCATAATTTTGATTAACTTTTATCGTACTTGGATCTGGTCAATGATAAAAATGATTGATATGTTTAAAAGTTTGTCAAAATTGGTAAAATATCGACGAATACATATCGACGGAAACGTGTTTCGACTTCACTGCACTCTAACTGTTATTATGTTAATGTCGTTCTGTATTGTGGTGTCGACCAAACAAATAGTTGGCGACCCAATCGAATGCGATCAAATGGGCGCCATTTCAAGAACTCTTTTGAATGCTTTTTGTTATGTTGATTCGACTTATTCTTTAAAGTATGCAAAGGAGATGAAAGTTGGCCAACAAGTGATATATCCAGGAATTAAAAACTCTTTCGATGAAAAGATGAACCCTTTCGACGATAAAAGTGAACAAATGTCTCACTATTACTACCAATGGGTTTGGTTTATACTGTTATTTTCGGCGATTTGTTTCTATTTTCCGCGATGGCTTTGGAAGACTTGGGAATGTGATAAAATGCGTTCACTTCTTTCTGATTTGAACTTTTTCGCTGAAACTGACGTCAAAACTAAGAAAACAAACCTAATCGTTGACTATCTTATGAGAACTCGGGGCAAGAATGACTGGTATGCCATCAAATACTTTATTTGTGAAGTTCTGGCGCTACTCAATGTGTTCGCACAAATGGCTTTTATGAATGCATTTGTTGGACAATTTCTTACTTATGGCTTTCATTTTATTAAATACATGTTCGCCAACACAGAGAACAAAGTCAGTCCTATGATTAAGTTGTTTCCACGTTTGACCAAATGTCAATTCTTCAGATTCGGGTCTTCGGGTAATATCGAGACGATCGACACGTTATGCGTTTTGACGATTAATATCTATAACGACAAGATATTTATATTTCTTTGGTTTTGGTATTACTTTTTGGCCATAATTACTGGAGTTGTCATTCTATTCAGATTTATATTGATTTGCTGTCCTATCGCTCGCTATTATGTATGTCACTGGCGTTTCAAACAATCGTTTGAAAACAGTCATCAAAACTGTGATCTCATGCAACTAATTGTGCATAAGTTGAAGATTGGCGACTGGTTTATACTTGATATGTTGGCACAGAACGTCGAACCCATAATATTTGGTCACATTTTAGAACAATTAATCCACAAGTGTAAGAACAAGGAGCTGGCTCAACACAAGTACTCCATTGAAAATAACGATACTGAAGAAGATAGAAACGCAATTTCTTACGTAACAAATTATTGATGTTTTTATGTGTAACCACGAATCATATTGTTGTAGTAAATCACTGTCCGCACATCGAAAGTTGAAATTAGTCTTAGTCAGATTGCCTGATCTTTACTTCATTTAAGTGATGGCCATTCGCAACAATACAATCAGTGATTACATTCATAAACTATTCTTTCAACTGATTATAAATCACTTCTATTGATATTTAATTTGCTTAATTGAAAATTTGATGATTAATGTAGTTTGAAAGTGATCCAAATCATCAAATACTAAACTCAATATTGAAATAATTGTTTTTGTTCTCAACTCAATTAAGAATTTGTACTTTTACATCATTTCTGAAATAAAATGTTTGAAAAAATGAAGTCCTTTAACTGCATTTTAATGTTTTTGTAGGCAATTATATAATTTTATTTAATTGAATTACTATTATTGTTGAATCTTGTTAATTAATTGTTTCGACAAAGAACAATCACAGCAAATATGTTTGATTTAAAAAATGACTTAAAATAGTAAATATTACTGAGATATTGCACACAAGGATTATAAAAGTGTGAAATACTACAGGTGTAAATTAAATATCTGATGGATTCATTTTTGAAATCATTTAATAAGTTTTAAAGATTTTTCTATGAGATTTATTATTCAAATAAAGGAATAGCAGCAAATTATGTGAAGATATGTTTGATATACCGACCATTACGCTGAAGAATATTTTTGAATCGTAATTGAAAATTGTTGATCACATCATTGAGCACATCATTTGAAATTGCATTAGTTTCATCTTCGATTGGTTTTTCGAGTGCTTCCATTGTCTGAAGATCTTGAGGAAAATTCTTGTCCTTCAGATAGTCCCTAACCATCTGGATTATTTTCTATAGGAATATCTGAAGGATAAAGTTTTGGCTCAGGTCTTCAGACAGCCAAAGCACCCGAAAAAGTAATTAAAGATGAAATTATGCAATTTTCAATTACGACTCAAAAATATCCTACAGCGTAGTGATCAGTATATCAAACATATCCTCACATAATTTGCTGCTATTCCTTTATTTGAATAATAAATCTCATAGAAAAATCTTTAAAACTTATTAAATGATTTCAAAAATAAATCCATCAGATATTTAATTTACACTCTGTAGCAAAAATGAAGAAATGTTTGAAAAGTATGAGAAATTGTCGCGCACAAGTGGTTTAAAAAGTAATACATATATTATGAATGAAGTGTAATCAAATTTTAATTAATAAGACCATACAACTATAATACAATTGTAAACTTACATTGAGTTATACTAGTTAAATGATATATTAGTGCTTAAATGCTCCATTTTAGGCAGCTTTCACGATAAAGTTTTTGGTGGTCAATTCGTCCAACTTATTAAAAGCTTCTGTTTGCACGACTGCTGTCAAATGGACTAAAGTATACCTAAAACAATATTCTTCTAGGCCTTTAGCCTCAAACTTGATGGCTGTTGCGTAAATCATTGCCACGTTTTCGATCGATATTCCATGTCTTATAAGGCGCTCACACTTTTGTTTTAGATCTACTTCACAGTAAGAATTGGCCAAATCAAGCAAACCAATTGCATCTTCGGGTGAAATGTACACTTCATCGGTATAGAGATATTGGAGGAAAGCATAATAGACTGGGAATGAGAATTGTGTCATCTGTTAACAAATAATAATTGATTATAATATTGGAGTTGATAATAATAATTGATTAGAACTACTTCTAATTCAGTTTTTTCGCCCTCATCCCAATGCGACTGAAACATTGACCTGAAGTGCTCACATCTGACTCGAAGTATGGCTTTGTGCACGTGGATATACCTTCCGTCCACATTGAACTTAAGATCACTAGTTCTATGACCATCAAAAGCCTGTGAAAGGCTATAGAGAACTCGATTCAATGAACTTCTGTTGGTCTCCATCTGACCGCTGGAGTACCGAAACTGGCAAACACGTCATGTATTGATTGGAATGGAGTTTCTAAATTGTGCACAAAAATATTTCTTAAATAACTGTAATAATTGCTTGGATATTAGTATTGACCAGTCGGTAAAGTGATTGACTGTCCTCTACATTGAACCCATATAAAGCATTTGTCATCTTGTGAAAGTGCAACTGAAATATGATTATAATGGGAGGCAGCGATCTTACGAATCTGCCGCAATTGGTTGCAATTTTGACTGGAGCGATTCGAATAGCTTTGCTTCCGGTCCCGAGATGTCGATAACTTTTTTTCCAATCAAATTTGAAGCTATCTGGATAGGAGTCGAGACTCAATTTGTCGAACCGTTTCCTAACTATCAATCAATTATTCATTGGTTATCAAATTTTTCGATCAATCGATTATGTAATTAAAGTCCTGATGGTATCCGTTATGACCCCACGTGAAGATATCTCCAGAATCATTGAGAGCAATCACATGCGGACCACTTCCATACGCAAACTTATAAATCTTTTTTGCACAAGACATCAACTCTTCTTGGCTCAAGACTACCAACAGTTTCGCCCAAACCCAAACATGAAGTACAGTTAGATCCCAAGGCGAAGACATCATCGTCTTTCGTTTCAATTAAGGCTTCATTTCCAGAACAGCCAAAGACACACACGATCCGTATGCTTGAGACAAATGATGGCTTCAACAGACTAAATATAAGCCACTTATCGATTGATGACATGATTATGTGATCCCTTAATAGCAATTCATAACCTCTTCTGCTTTCTATCATTTGAGACAATGAAGATATGGATTGAATTGGGCCATCATCCAATGGACTATCCCTTTTATGGCTTAAATCTCTATTTGAGGCACTTATTGATTCTCAAAAGTCTTGATCTTCAGTCACAGTTTCAGTGATATTACTAATAATTTTATTGATATTTTTAGACTTTTATTGTTAATTTTTCTTTTCAATAGAAGTTTAATTTAATTTATTAATCGACAGCAAAACTAATTGTATTTTTATGTCTTGAGAGATATGGAGATTTCATTGAAAACGAATAATACAGAATAGGCTCGAGAATTCTTATCGGAATCTAATAATGGTTTGAATGTTCTCATCGAATTCTCACATTCCATTTGGTTACTCAACAACAACAACAACAACAGCTCAAAGAACAATCCCATCAGCAGAACGGAAGCGCTGACAATCTTAATAGCAGTGAAGATATCGATAATACGAACACAAGTTTGTTACGGTATGAATCGATTCATTATTAGTTTATTTTTATTGTTTTTAAGTTGTTTCAAAAGTAATTTTTGCATTTTTCATATTTGTTTTTATTTTTTGTGTTAGAAATTGAATTTAGTTTTGTTAACAAGTCTGGAAGTATTTTTCCTCATTTTGCTGTTGCCATTGATATGAAATGTGAAAATTGTGTTATTTAAGAAGGAATTGGGCCGCAATCCTGATCTAAAAGTTAAAATGAAATTATTGCGAAGTTCTGATGACTTATTGTAAGTCAGTCATAAATAATGTGATTCTCGCAATTTCTATCTCCAGTTACATAAAGTTCATTATTCAGACGACTTATAAAAAGGGAGATAACATAACAAATTTGATTGTAGTTTTTACTGCAGATATAATTGAAATTTACGGCCAACGAGTCTATTCCAAGCAAAATAACATTTGTTATGATGAAAAACAAAATTTAGTCATTACATTTGATTTTTCAATTCCTATCAAGTTATTCATTATTCATACAATACATAAACACGATATATTGATTGTTGTCACGACTTTATTATATATTTGAATTGAGCTCAGTGTCAAGCTATCAAAATCTTTAAAACTATCAAAAAGCTTTGAAACCTAACCCTAGCTTTTTAGGTCAATATTAGAGAGCCCACACTTTTTGACTTTGGGACAACATTCTTAATATTTGTTCTTATGATTATATTTCTATCAAAAGACATCGATTTTCATGATTTATAACTGGAGTAAAGGTTCGTCAAGTTTATGATCATGTAAATAATAGATCGTATGACATTTCAAATAGTATTAGTTTATTCATAGGACCATAAAATTGAGTATTAATTTGAGAGTCAAACTAAACGTAATATTGATTGTGTGTCTGGTCTGATGTTTATATTGATATTGAACAGACAGTGAATAATATTGTTTGACTCAATGTATGTATTGGTTGATGTCTGAACTTATCTTTAATACTTGCCAATAACTGTTTCTGTAATGATATGATGAATCGAGCTTTATTTACATGAATGAGTTTTTGCAAGAAGTTTACTTAAAAAATTGATACTTGCATTTCAGTAAACACTTAACTGCTTTAAAAGAAAAGTTGATTAGTAATAGGCTATTACTTTGAGTTGATTTTGTTATCAAATCTATATTCTAAATGATAAAGTTTATTTTAACTTACTTATCAAACTTTTCTACAAAAGCCGCATATTTTAAAGTTATCAAATATTTAGTTAAATTGTCTTCAAAATAACAAAATTTCATTGAGTTTATACATTTAAATTGATGTGTTCATACAATCGTTTCTTAGATTTACATAATTCACAAGCTTTTAGATCTGAGTATAAACTTTTATAGAAATTTATATAATCAGGAAAATGAAAACAATTAATCAATTTATTGACATCATTAAGTTTTTCTGTAGTGATAGGCAATAATTTATCATATGCTAAATCAATTGATTTTAAACATTGATATAATAAATCGACATTAAAATCTTTTTTGAATAACCTCATTGACAAAAATTTCGGCTCATTTAAAGTCAGAGATATTTCGCAATTTTTTGGTCTGAATCTTATAATCCTGACATCTGAACAATATTCAGTTTGTCTTTAAGAATACTTTTGAAACATTTGCTGTAGTGATAAACTTTTGCTTTTGAGTTATTACCTGGTAGTAAATTATTAGTTAATGGAAAGTTCAAATAAACAATTTCGAATGGATTTTCATCATTAGAATTTTTATTATATTTATGTAATCATTAGAGGTATAGATTTTTTCAGTCTTTTTATATTTATTTTCAATTGAACCAAATGCTCGATCGCATGCGAGTCTACTATGGCCTACAATAGGGTAGTATATGATTGTCGTTGAATAGTCCACTTTCAAATAAAGTTTGAAAGTAACACCATAAAAATCCGTTTTTTTTTGTCCAAAACAGTTATCACAAAACATATGCAACATTTTTTCTTCAGATTTAGTCAAATTTTTAAAATAGAAATCTATTGAAGAAATTACTTCATTAACCCCTTTCATAGCAAAGTTTTGTGCGTATGCAAACATAGTTGCCCTAAAGGTTTTTTCATTATAGATACAGAAATTTTGAATTGATATCTTACGTAAATAATACTCAATATTAGTTTTAGTATCAGGCAATTAGTAATTTTTTTGATAGTCAAAGCATAAAATTGATTTTGCTCCATCATTTTTCAAGTTTAACTTCAATTCATCTAGCTTCTTCTTCATAAAAGCTATCAACCTCCAAAAGATGAAAATTTGTTCTGTCTTTTAATGAGCTAGCTTGTTCTGAATCATTCGATTGAGATAAAGCTCTGATTTGACAGTCAAAAACATCACAATTCGAGCAAACATCAATTTTTAGAGGTCTAACCGAAATATCGTACTCATTAAAGACTTTCAAAAACTTTTGATAATTTATAGTATTCTGTTGTACCTTTAAAAAATCTCCTAAATAATGATGCATAAAAATACTATTTAGATCTATACCTAGTATTATGTCTGCCTTTGTCATCCTCATTGAAATTTCTATTAATTTGAATTTTTTTCTCATCTCAGACTTTTTGAGTCCTATAAAATTAATAAATGCTTTCTGACAATTTTTTCCCCAACCTTTCTGTTATTTATTAGTGGTGAAACTTCTAAAAAATAGTCAAGCTTCTGATATTTATGTTGCACAGATTGATTTTTAGGCAAAACAAGTTCTAAATGATAAAAACTCCATAATTTAATTATTTAAAATAGTTTGAACTTAGTTTTGAAATGTTTGTTCAATTTTTAAAATGAACTGGTATATTCTAAAATATCGATAACAAAATAGTCGATATGAATATCTTTTAAACGAGAATATTGTTGGGAATGGCTTTTGAGTGAATAATATTGATTGAATGCAAATCTGATTTGTTCGTCAGTAAACCTTGAATAGCATTTGCATTGAAAAGTGAAACAAGGATTTTTCGAGCTCACAATCTTTTTGGTATAATGAGCTTCATGTTCTTCACCACTTATTATAGCTTTTTAAATTTGAACGCGTCTATAAACATTTAATTTGACTTGCTTTTTCTTTGTGCTTTGATCCATACTTTCAAAAATATTTACTATTTCTTCTAATATTTATATAAATCATTTGACCTGAAGTTCATAATTAATTTAGTGTTAGTTTAAAAGTTTCAGTTCAGCCTATGGTTAGTAGATTTATAATCATTTCTGATAAGTGACTCAACACGTTTTTAGAAATATTTCGAATAAATATTATTCAAGTAAACTTGTTGCAAAAACTCATTCATATGATTTTTTATATGACCTCCTGTTTTCTAAATGCAAATCTCTTTACGCCGAGTATCTTTTGGCAAATCAGTATTGCATTATGACCCAAATACTTATTCATTCTTATTTGTTTAATCTAATCATTTATTTATTTTTGCTTTTCTCCCAAATCAAAATTAGAGTAATTTGATTAAAGTCCACAAACTGTTTGACATTTAGCAATAAAACAGTATCGAAATGATAGTCCTTTAGATTTTGCTTATTATACCGATTGGATCGTTTCTCTCTTTCAGCTCAAAAATGTTGTTTGTGCTGCCACTTATGATGAGATCCTCAATTTTGTGCTCAACTTTAGATTTATTTGTTTGTGCACCAGAAAAGCTCACATACTAGTATAGTACAGTTAATTCCATATGTCATAGAAAGCAGATTTTCAGATGTTTAATATACTATCCATTCTGAAATGACTATAAAATTGAACCCTGACTGCAATTTATTTCATCAAATTTTTGCTGCACATGGCTATGAAACTTTATAAAATAGATTTAATAGTCACGAAAAAATTGAATTCAATTGTTTGACTGAAACGATTTAACAAACACCAGATTAATATTCGTTATTGTCAATTGAGAGAAATCAATTTACATAATTGATTAGAGCCTGTGAAGACATGAGAGTGAGTTTAGCTTTACTCGAATCATTTGAAATACCGAAATACAGAAAAGTTGTTGCGCACATTGTTTTTATTGTGAACAATATGAAGTTATACAAAATGTGTACATTTAGTCAGTTTTTGAGCAAACATTAATCATAAGACAAACTTTGAGACGAAAGGACTTAATTGTTTAAAGCCGTTTATACCCTTATTGAACAATTGTGATGGTTGTTCAAATATCATTATTCCTGCTGAACAAACATTAGATTGTTTTGAGCTTAAAGTGCTATCTTAAGAAACTTTACAAGATTTAGAGCTTTCAATTTTCAGTACATAATATGTTACGAATTACAATCTAAAATATTTGCCGGCATAATCTCTTAATACTAACTAAACTGATTTGAACTTGATGCAAATTTAATTCTTTTCAAATATGACAGTCCTTATAATAAATCTATTTTTGACTCAAAGGCTTATTTAGTAGTTTTTGCTTTAATCCTTTTTCTTAACTCAACTTAAGCCTGATTTCTGTCTAATGCAAGTTCGGGATACGTAATAACCGATTTCAAAAATATGAAAATGGCATAAATAACGTTTATATGATGTTCGAAAAGGCATATAAAAAGGCTGACCGCTAAACACTTACAAGCTATGACCACTCAAAAAGTGATTTCCTGTGGCTTATTACTATTCATTCCTATGTATTTTGCCATCAAATATGTACTCTAATTCGGTTAAATTACTCAACGGATGGCGAAAACATAATAAGGAAAAATTCCAAATCATATTGAACAAAAAGAGATAATTTCAAATTTCATATTTAAAAGTAAGTTTCTATGTATCAATAGTTCCAATTTGTATTTATGTCTCTAAAATGCATTGAATTTCTAAAGAAAACTTTAAGACATGATAAATATGAAAAATTAGAACTGTTGATGTGTAGAAACTTACTTTTAAATATGAAATTTGAGATTGTCTTTTTTGTTCAAAATAACTAAAATTTTTCCTTATTAACAATATTATTGCCATCCGTTGAGTAATTTGACTGAATTAGAGTACATATTTGACAAACAAAATATATGGCAATCAAAAGTAATAAACCACAGGAAATCACTTTTGAGTGATGATAACTTGTAATTGTTTAGCGGTCAGCTCTTTTTATATGCCTTTTCGAACATCATATCACATGTTATTTATACCATTTTCATATTTTTCAAATCGGTTATTACATAGTCCCGAACTTGTCTCATAAGTTATCTTATCCTTTACTTCTATAAAATCAATTTTTAGAACATTAGCCTTATACCGATTTCGTAACTTTATTGTTGCAAATGACCCTTAGTTACGATATTTCGAAATGAGTGCCTCAATTTTAAAATAAGGAAAATCATTGTTATTTATAACAGTACATTTCAGTCTAAAACTCCTTCTTTTATGAGCACTTAATTACTTGTGGTTTGAATTGAATTATCGATTGACAAACAATAACTAATAGAAAAATTGCACTTATAGGCGACCATCACTTTTATTCTCTCGCCAACACTCGACTAAACTAAAATTGGGACAAGTGGGAGATGATGTTCATGTCTGCATAATGTGTATGAGCCATTATGAACAATAAGTTTGGCTTCAATTTAGTGATGGAACACAACAATGCCATCAATTGCATAGCTTTAAGTCTTAATCATCAAAGTCTTCGAACGAAATCACTAGTTTTGGAACTATTGGCTGCAATATGTCTGGTCAAAGGGGGGCATCAAATCATTCTCAATGCTTTTGATAACTTCAAAGATGTCTGCAATGAAAACAATCGCTTTCAGACTCTTATGCATTATTTTATCAATTATGACAATTTTAACATTGATTTTATGGTTGCCTGCATGCAATTCATTAACATTATTGTCCATTCGGTTGAAGACATGAACTTTAGAGTTCATCTTCAGTACGAGTTCACACAATTAGGTCTCGACGACTATTTAGAGAATAAATTACGTAATACAGAATCGGAAGACCTGCAGGTCCAAATTCAGGCATATCTTGACAATGTGTTTGATGTCGGGGCTCTTATGGAAGATGCAGAACAGAAAAACGCTGCTCTCGAACATGCCCAACAAATAGCACAACAATTATCGCACGCGCACGAAGTCGAACACGACTGGGAGAGCAGATATGAACAACTTGAACACTCTCTTAATGAGATATGTCAAGAAATAGACGAACTTCTGTCAGAAAAACATAGATTAGAGGAAGAGCTGAATAACATAAAGCGAACGATTTGTGCGCGTGAAGAAGAATCCAGAAGAAGACAATCGTTACTCGAGTCTAAAATACAAGAGTTAGAACAAAATTCTGGTCCAGTTTCGATGGGCGATAAGAATAAAGTGCAACAAATACCGCCTCTTCTCCTATATCTCCACCACCACCTCCTCCTCCACCTCCACCTCCACCTCCACCTCCACCTCCACCTCCAGTTGCAACACAAGCCAGTTCATTACCCCACCCCCACCACCTCCGCCACCAGTTGGTGCATCAATACCTCCTCCACCACCCCCTCCTTTAGGAGGTGGTTCTCACGACATGTTGACACTTAAGAAGACGTATACTACTAAATATAAATTGCCTACACTTAATTGGGTACCACTTAAGCCGAACCAAGTTAAGGGAACCGTTTTCAATGAGTTTCATAATGAAGACAAGATTTTAAAGTAGATTTCGATGACTTTGAGGAACAGTTCAAATTAGGCACAAAGCCGGAACTAACGCGCAACAATTCTGTATCAACATTGAATGCATCGAAACGGTTTAAAATGCCAGAAAAAGTGTCGCTTTTAGAGCACAATAGGTTGAGAAATATGGCCATCTCTATGAGAAAAATAGATATCGACACCGAGACTGTGGTGCGCGCCATCAACTCATTTGATACCAACTGTTTAACTGGTGATTATCTCGAAGTACTTCTGAGAATGATTCCGAACCCAGAAGAAGTGAAAGCATATCGAGAATACGAGCGGTCGTGTCGTTCATTAGACGAAATGAATGAAGTCGATAAGTTCCTGTTTCATATATCAAAAATTGAAAGACTTGAGCAAAATCCGAAAATTATGTTCTATATGACAAATTTAGTCCAATCGCATGAAACCCCTGCCGATAGCATCATAGGTCAGTGTCGGTCACGTATAGCCACCATTACCGAAGCCGCCCGAATGCTTAGAAAGTCTCAAGGAATTCGTACGATTTTAGAATATATTCTAGTTTTCGGTAATTATTTGAATTGTTCGACACGCACTTTAGCCACAGCGCCCGCCTACGGCTTCAAATTAACGACCTTAGACCTGATAAGTGAAACGAAATCGAGTCGATCGATCACGATCTGTGTTGCATTATGTGGTCGATGTTATTGTCAATAGTATAGAAAATAATGGGCCAAAACCTACTAGACGTGCATTTATAACACTTGCCGGAAGAAGTTGTGGACATCCATCTGGAGGCGATACCATAGAAAACATCAAAATGCCATTTGATCTGGAGAAGCTGTTGAATATTGTCGAACGATCGACCGTTGTTTCGATGGAAACTTGTGTTCTCGAAGTCGTCGATTTAGAAAAGGAATGGAATTGTGTAAAAGTGAACTACAATTAAGAAATTCTAGCGGTTTAGCCAATAATCAGGCCACTCAACACTTGAGACAATTTATTTCTACCAAATCACCTGAACTTCAATCACTTCGAGAAGATCTAAAGAGAGCTCAACACGAATATAATGAGTGCGTCGAATATTTCGGAGAAAGTACTAAATTCATGGAATCTTCGAATCAACTCTTTGGAACTTTTGCGCGATTTTTCAAGAATTTCAAGCAATGCCAACACGACAACTACACCATTCAGAGGAAGAAGTTTGAAGAAGAACTCAGACAACAAATACTTGAGAAGCAACACAAGTCTCCTGAAAAGGAGTCCGAGAATGAAATCAAAGTGAAAGAAAAACGTTTACTGAAACAGGACGAAGTCTATAATGGAGCACTTGAAGACATATTACTCAGTATTTATTCATTATTAGATATCTGGTCGATAAAGTGAGGCATTTTTTCAAATTTCAACTGCAGATTATAATCGGCCAAAACCATGACATTCATTTATATGTAATTGACCGCAACTCATAGTCACAATTCATGTATTTGTAGATTATATATATTTGAAATAATGATCTGTATTTTCAAATTATATCGCATTTTAATACAGCTTTTCTCACTCTTCAATCAGAAAATGCTTTTAATCTATTTCTAACAATTTATTTATTAGGTGAACAATAAAGTTTCCGGCCTAAGTACATTTAATTGAATTATATTGAATTTTTTTACATAATAATCAAAAGTAATCTCCTTGTGCACGAATGCACCGCTTCATTCGATCCTGCCACTTCTCATATACCCGACGCCACTCTTCAGAAGGAATGCTATCGAAAAATTGATTCACAGTCAGGTCAAGCTCTTCTTCAGTGTTAAAGCGGCGCCCCCTTAAATGCTTTTTCAAATTCTTAAAAAGCCAAAAGTCACAGGGGGCCAGGTCTGGGCTGTAGGGTGGATGGGGCATTACTTGCACATCCATTTGATCCAAATATTGCTTCGTAAGTGAAGCTGAGTGTGGCCGGGCGTTATCATGGTGTAGAATGATGCGATTAATACCAGACTTTGGCCGCTTTTCTCTAATGGCATCGAAGACTTGGGGCAGACATTTAGTGGCATACCAGTCCGCGGTGACATTTTCTTGTTTGCCCAGCTTCACACTTTTGACCAAACCGGTTGACCGGAAAAAGACTGCATACATAAACTTTCTGGCGTGAAGCTCTTGTAGGGGCATTTTCGGGACTTCTTCGTCTTCAATTACCTATAACTTGGCCTCCTTTGATGACAGATTTTCAAATAAATAGACCCAGGTCTCATCACCTGTCACCAATCGATTTATGATGTTTGGACCCTCCAATTCGAACATCTTCAGGTTCTCTCTGCACATTTCCAAACGTTTGTCCATTTGCTCATCAGTTAACGAATGTGGTACCCATTGGACACAAAGATATCTTGCGCAGAGATTATTGTGCATAATTTTACGAACAGTCTCTCTCTCGATATCTTCAATATCTCTGCCATTTGTACTAATGTGATTCGAGGGTCTATCTTGATCAGTTCTTTAATGGCAGACACATTCACATCGGTAGTGGCCTCCGCTGGACGGCCCGAACGCAGGGCGTCATCAAGACATGTTCGGCCGAACCTAAAATCTTGAAACCAACTTTTAACTGTTGTATACGAAACAGTATTTGTCCCCAAAACTGAATTGATCTCTTCGTGAGTGTCTTTGGCCGTCATTTTCCTCTTGAAACAATACGCAATTAATGCCCGAATATCTCGGGTATTGAACTGAATTGAATTTTCAGACATAACTGTTATTTAAACGTTCAATGCTTGTAAACAACTAGTCATAAGAACATGAAATTTTAACCGAGAGTCTTATATATATGCAGTTACAATAATATACTAAAAGAATTATTTTATTATAATTAGAAATACCTTAGGCCGGAAACTTTATTGTTCACCTAATATTTCAAACCAACTTGATTATTAATAATAAAAGAGAGACGTTTCCATAGATACTGTTCATTGATTTAATTGATAACAAAAAGTTGACAAAACATTACTTGTGGTATACTTTGGCTGAAGTATAGCAATGGCTAACAAACTAAACCGAATCGATTACACTCAAGTCGATCTAACATAAAAAACTGTTTCAACTGGTTTAAAACTGCAATCGCTGCCAATACTGGCAATGGAACAGTTGCAGCGGTGGTTGGCGATCATTCAGGTTCTGTTTATTGTTTCACATTAAGACCCGATTCCAGTAATTTTGAAACTATTTTCAAGACATTGCCCGGTATTTGAATCGATCTAATAGTTTGTTGCAAATTATAACGAATTTTGACTTAACTGTTAGGTCCAAACGCAGAAGTAAGTTGTATTGAAGTGATAACTGGTTCAAATAGTGGTGGATCTCCAAAACTTGTTGTGGCGTTGGGTTCGGCAGCTATTAGAGGTTAAAATAAAAAGGAAAGCAATTTTTTGGTCTTGAACTGAACAACTTGACGGAACCGATCAAAAATTTGAAAATGCGTTCATTCATATCAAACTGTATTTAAGTGAAGCTAAAGGTTTGATAAAGATATGAAAAGTTGGATTAGTTGTAAACTCTTAATAGTCTTCAATACTTCTTATACTAATAATCTTTAACATAAGGCTCAGATTCAAAAAATATTGAATGATTAAAGCGCTAAATATGATATATAAATACTAGTGCTTAATAAGCCCTTTTGACACTTAGCGATTGAGAAGAGGCTCCTCTTGCGGTTAAAGCTTCAAATATTTTTAGTACTAAAATACTATTAATGCAAAAATTGAAAAACTGTAAATTTTTAATTATAAGTACTTTACGGGTATATATATTTTGTAAAAGTCAGACAAATAGAATGCATTCTAAACTGGTCTAACTTTAGCAACACTTCTAACTACTTCTAACATTCTAACAATGTGGAGATCCTACGCTTCCTCCGGGAACGCGTCCTGGATGCAGTCGCAATAGGCGGTGAGGGCGTAGTGCCCGCGGGGGTTCTTTTTGCGTGTGCTACGCTCGGAGGGGGGAGGAAGAGGGAGGGTCATCTCTTCTGCCGAATTTTAAGGCGTTGCTAAGCAACAGTAACAACGTTTTCTTCAGGTTTTCTTAGTTATAACTATTTTATTTGACTACCTGAAAAGTATGATATACTGAGATTGTGCTGCCGCCGAGAAGTTATTTTGCACAAATCCTATGAGTTTATCGTTACAACACATTCGTTGTTGTACGACTTGGACGAAAGTGTTATAACATTAAAGCAGTGAATAGTATTTACGAGTAGACATCATATTATTTATGATCCAAAATTCAGTTAATTGTAATAACTCATAAGATAAGTTCAATTAAAGTCATCGATTCGACAATTTTTTCAAATTGTCTGACAAATTGATGACATCATAAACAGGTTATCACAAGGACGACGTTTTCTTGTTACCGTCGAATGATTATTCAGTTTTGAAGTTTGTTCTCTCAATTCAAAGCAAAAATAATAATTGTTCTTCGAATCGTAGGACGCTCTATGATCAGGAATTCTGACAAACTTGAACTTCTTTAAAGCTTATTCGAATAGTGCTACGTCTGAGTATTTAAAAGATTTGCTCTAAAAGTTCAACAAAAACGAAGACGAACATTTGAATGGGCAAATGCCTGCAGCCACTTTAATACAGTTTAGTTTGAACATCATTTATGAACACTTTGCACTCACACATTGTTGCAAATCGTGATCATTAGTCATAGTATCGCAATCATATCTAAGCGCGGACTTTAGTATGAAATGAGTGATATTTTGTGGTAAATGACGCTTATGTTTACAGTACTAATTAATAGAATGTTTCTTATTGTAGATTGATTTGCGACAATAGATAAACAAAGTCTGTGTTTGTTTCTAAACTAAGTTCAATAACTAATTCAAATGCTGATTAAATTGTATGTGAAAGTGTATGTGGAGATGTCACGCCACAGAACCAAATTTCAATACATATGAGTGAAGGCATTCCTCAGTCGCAGATCTGAAGTTGAGTAAAGTCGCTAAAAAGCAAGTGTTTTGAAAAGAAAAACGTCTAAAATTTCGAAGCCAATCATAATAGCGGCGCAAATGCATATAAAACTGGAGGAATAAGTGCTTTATATACTGCCTCTTCTCAAACAGAAAATATTACAAATGAAATACAGTAGAAATCACAGCAAGCAATCGATGTTCGTGTCTATTTAGAAGATCCTAAAGCCAGTACGTATTGAACGAACACTAGTTTTATTGACCAGTTTTCTGAACGATTATAACAATTTTCTAACTGAAGAAAAGATTAGATTTATATTTATATTTTTAATGATTTGTTTACTTAAAAGCAGTGCCAATAGTGAGGAGAGACAGTCGTTTTCATCAAATAATAATCAAAATATTGTCGCCTCCTTTTGCACTGAAGTCATGTTTGATGAGGTCGAAACCGATACTGAAGAGTTGCCACGAAGTATTGCAACTGTGAAAAAGTTAGTGTTTCTCTAATTATATTCTGTGTTATGTCCAACCGTTGCAGTCGAGTTTCCAAGTATTTGAAGACTGGACAGAAAACTCATTAGATCTAAGATTGAGTCTTGAGATTTGTCACCAGCACTAATGCAATAAAGACTTAAAGTATATTTTAACTTATATTCAGTTAGTAGTCGAAAGTCACAACTCATAGACTTAACTTTTGAGATATTCATTAAGTCTTTTTATTACCGAATAACACAAAAGTATGTCTAATATAAAAGTAAAACTTAATATATCTGCGAATTATTTCGCTTTGTTTAACATTTTAATGAAAACAAAATAGTTTGAGTTTGGAAGTTTTTAGTTTTAATGTGACTGAAGATGTATGCAATCAGTTTAAGTTGAGTTTGCAACTAAAAATCATTAGAATTACACAGTATGTAAAATTTAAAACTACACTCAAGATAAGCAATTAGACAGGATTTATAATACTTATTTGAAAAACACTATAACTGCATTGACTGATGAGCAACAGTCTCGATTCAAACTTTAATCGATTCTTATTTTAAGATAACAATTTTAAAAAATAGTCTTTAAATAGTGAGAATATTTAGTTTTCAAATAACTATTAATAATATAATACTTAGATTTATTCGAAACACCATTTCTTAAGTTTATGTCACAAGTTAATATATCCGATTGATTAAGAGTGCGAAAATACCGAAGTTTGTATAGAGTATTAATCATAACATTTTTCTAACGAGTTTTTACTTTAGTAAAATCGGCCAAAGCAAAATAGTTATTAAAAACTTTTCGATTTAGTTTTAAATATGACAATGTATTTGATAGTAAAGCTCAGTCAATCAAACTATTTATTCAGTACCTTAAACTTGAAGATATATTTATGAGTTTCAAAAGTTCTAACGTCATGGAGATACAACCCTTCCTCCGACAATTCGCCATTGGAGCTGTCACTATAGGCGCAAGGGTGTAGTACATGCGGAAGTAAAGGAGTTGGTGCAGGTCTAAGGATAGAAGAGGGATATCCACTCCTTTTTTCGAAGCTTGAAGGAATTTCTTAGCAACTACCTCACAAGTGAAGCGGATATATTAACGCGTTATAAAGTATTAATTATGTAATGTATTGTAATTTTATTAACATTTATGAATTATAATATATATATTTAATATAATGTAGATCTATATTTATTGTTTATTAACACTTTGAAAATAATTAAAGTATTGTACATCTAGTTTTGCTTGAAGATCTAACTTTAACAATAATTTAGAAATTTTAATTGTATTTTGATGATCGGGACCGTAGTGCCTTTCGTTGATCGGCAACGCTCGTTCGTATAACTCGCGAGCTTTCTTGTAGTCTCCTAAATTCTGATGGGCACTACCAAGGTTCATTAATGTTGTGGTAGCTTCTGGATGGTCGGGACCGTAGTGCCTTTCCTTAATCGGCAACGCTCGTTCGTATAACTCGAGAGCTTTCTTGTAGTCTCCTAAATCACTTTGGGCAAGACCAAGGTTATTTAATGTTATGGCCACTTCCAAATAATTGTGTCCTAATTTCTGTTACTTATTACTTAGCAAACGTTCCCACAATACTCGTGCTTTGTGTGCATGCCCTAAGTAGTGATACCACTCTGCTAATAGTGACATGATAATTTCTACATTATTTTCTAATTCCGTAAATGCTATCAAATCTCTTTTAACGTTATCTTCTATGTATTGCCATAGTGTTTCTAAATGTTCTAATAGCTTCCGTATTTTTTCTAATTCCTCTATGCTTTTAGTACCATTAGAAACAATTTCTTTGAATAAACAAACAACTGCTACTAGATTATTCTTTCTCTCTTCAGTTAGCCACTTTAACCGAATAACCTCTTGAACTAAGCGATGGATTGACGCGCTTTTGTTTTGTTCATTTGTTGTAATCATCGAGTAACAAGTTAATGCTCCTAATGCTTCTTCGAATATCTCAGTTCGGTTCTTATGACTGTTTATTGTTCTATTAGCGAATTTTTCCAGTAGAAAATAAGGAATATCATTACTCGCTACACATGCGCAAATATTTAGCAAATCGATTCCAAGTAAAGATTCTTTACTAATTAAGTTTATTGTAATATCCCAGGTGATGTATACAGATGTGAATTGGGATACTTGATGAGAATTTTTCAGTATCTCATCAGATAGTAGCGATTTCTTCTTAGATAAAAACTCTATTTTTCTCTCTTGATGCAGCTTTAAGTAGCGTGAAATTGTCATCAATTTATTCATTTTAATAAAGGCACAAGCTATAGCTAAAGCTAAAGGTAATCGACCTACAAGTTCAGATAGTTTATTTATTTCGCTCTCTGAAAATCTACTTCCTAGTACTTTCTGGATGTAAGCTCTTGATTCTTCGATTGTGAACACATCAACCCAAATTGTTTCTTGTGGCCACCATCCTGAATAACGAGAAGTAACTAATATCTTTCCTTCTTTTATTGGAATCAACTTTATTATGGACTCATGATTAGGTGCGTTATCATAAACTAAAAGCCAACCAGAACACAATTTATCTTCTAACCATTCTTTCACTCTGGAGCACAATTTCTGATCATCTTTTTCGTCCTCTCTAATAATATTAAGCTTTCGCCCGAGACTAATATATGAGTTCTGTAACATTTGTAAATTTTCGGCATCAAACCAGACTACTCCTTCATAGTTCTTGTAATGTTGCCAAACAAATTCTAATGCTAGCTGCGTCTTGCCAATTCCACCCAAACCGTGACAAGCTGTTAAAATGACAGAGTCATCTTTTTGGCTGAAATGATCTTCGACTTGTTTCAGCAATTCAGTTCGGCCAGTAAAGTTATAATTTTTAGATGGAACCTTCCACAGCTCAGGTAAGCGTTCAGCAGGTGGAGGCAGGTTATTGCAATTAACATATGTAACATTTGAGCAACCAGTTAAATTGATTATCTCGGCGCCAGTTGTATTGTCCGAACCCATAGCTGCACTTACGTTGATTATGAGGTTATTTGTTTTGTCTGGTAAGTTTGTCATTTTTTCTAGGATATAACGTGATATCTGTAAATAATATTCGGCACTCTTGTTCTAAGGAAGAAAAATTTTTCTGATTTAAATATTCTCGGTATCTATATATTTTCTTAAAGTAAATTAGAAGAAATTCTGGTCTAAAGCTGCGAATGTTGTGAAGATTTAATTTTTTCAAAAACTCTGATACGTTGTAATTATTCAGAATGACTTTTATCTGAATTCCTTAATTCTTAAATTATATATTAAATTTAATACAAGTTTCAAGTACAAAATTCTAAACAAAATAAAAGCTAGTGATAAACGCACTCGTCACTGAAGCTCTTGTTGGACACAGAAACGAAAGCTAGAACGTCAACTATCGCTGTATTGGCATCACTTTTCACTCATTCGAAAAATATTTTCCAAAACAAAATTTCTTATTTACCTCATTTCTAAAGAAAAATTCATATTTTTCTATTATTTATCGTAAATTGATATTAAGCTTTAAAGTTTTACCAAACAAATGTTAATAAAAAATATGACCGAGAAATCTTAAAGGAAAATGCTCAGGGTCTATGACTTTGTGGGCCAATTAATTAAAAGAATCAGAAGATGTGCTAAATTGGAGCCACTACCAGCTGTTCATTAGCTCATCCCTATTCTTATATAATGTAGTTTTTTGTACAAAAGTTCATATTTTTTGAGAAATCGCATCCTAACTAAAAATGACATAAAACAGTCTAAATTTTGATTCACATAACATTACTCAATTTAGTAAAATCCAATCACTTGTTCAACTGTTTTGAAATTATATGAAAGTATAAAATGACAGTTTTAGATAAGTTTTGAATAATAAGATTTTCGTGCTATTCTCAGTCTTGCTTTCTTAATTTTTAGTTCTCTAAACTATGGCTTCATTTGAGTTTAAGAAAACATTGAGGCTATTGGACTTACATCGGAAACTGTTCCTTGTGAGTGCTGGTCTCACGATTGCTACAGTATTCTTGAATCCTTTTCATACAGATATTTCTCTTTCATAAATATGTTCACACAAGTGTTGAATAATAAGACTTTAAACTCTAAACTTCTAATGTAAACACGGAAATTTTGCAAGTTTTGTGAAAACTGAATAGTTTCTGATTATTCTCAACAATTATTTATCCATGAGAAAATTCTTGAAATATTTAACTCTTCGTTTAACAGAATTTATCATCACATATGAAGTCACACTTGTTAAATGATTCCTACGACTGATGCCACCCGCGTTCCATAATATAGTAAAGTTTACAACAAAAGTATTCTTTCGAAATGAATTTAGAAAATAAATCCAATTATAATTGTAACGATTGTTTAAACATCCTATAACTTTTCTCTTATATATCGGCAACAATTTTTGTACTTTCACGATTAAATACTATTTAAATGTAGTTAACAAATTCGATAAAGATTTAATGAATATCATCCAGTTAGACACCAAGTTATGTAAGTTATAGATAAAATTTTATCAATTTTCAGACCACTTGTTTAAATCTTAGTATAATCATAGTTAGAGACTTGAAAATTGAGTTATTTTTGAAGAAAATACGCCATATTAAAATTTCAGCGTATTTTGTTATAACTTATAAGATAAGAAACTTTCCAAAGAAACAATCAAATAGGTGTGGGATATTCTCAATGTAAATTTTGATTAATACTTAGAAATAATCAGATACATTTGCAAAACAGAAGTATTAGAATGCTTATTATAGATAAGATAACTAAAATTGTAATTTATATTTTGATTTTTACTCAACCAGGTGACCAAGTGTTCAGATTCAAGCTAAACAGGCCAGATGATGCTTTAATCTAATGTTGTCCAAAAGTTTAAAATTCTGAAATTCATTAGACTTCAGACTCAGGCCTAAAATTCTCGGTAATGGGTGCCTTTTCCGGGTACATACTTTTGATGATCGATCCTAGTAGTACTCGATGTGAGAATTCTAACGATACATCACATGCCATGTTTTATCCATAAATTAGGTGAGAATCTTGATTTTATATATATTCAGGCACCCACTCTCCATTCGTCCTTCTCTCAAAGTACCTATTGGCGACTTGTTTAACCTAACCACCACGAACCCAATTTAACCTAAGCTGAAGATAGCGTCAGATCGCTTCACGCGGTACGCTTCGCGACCTGACGCAATTTTCACTTAAGTTAAATCACGCACCTGGATAATTAATTATTTTATAGAGGATTATCTTATATCGCATTTCGGAAAGGATACCTAGCGATAGAACTATTTTTAAGTTTTTAAAATATTTCATTTTTACGTAATTTATGGATAGAATATGAGCATGTAATATATCATTGAACTCACTACGTCGAGTACTAAAGTCGTTTTGTTTTAACTTTGCAGTACTTCTGCACATGCGTCAGACTAGACCAGTCCTCTCATTGTAATAATCACCATGACATCAACACATGTAGATACAAGTTAGTTTATGACTATTCAATTATACTAAATGTTTTGGGTCTTTTTAACACAGTGTAAGTATATAAAAATCAACGTAAATATTACTTGTAAATAGTACTCGAACTAGTCATGCATTTAATGTGTTTTTTGTATAATTTTGTAAACATTATTTCAATATAACTTAAAAGTCTGTTCTCATATACCGTTATGCTTTAAATTATAGTAACTATTAAATTACTACTTAATTGTGATTTTAATTGTGATTATTTAATAAAATGAGTCAAATAACTAATAAAAGTACAAAACCGATAGGTCTACGGATACAACGTTGTGTCTTAAAGCGTTATAATTATTTAAAACAAATTGAGCCAAAAATGCTCTTAAAAGACATAATTTGTGACATTTGTGATATGTTTGAAATATCCGAAAGAAGTTTTTGGAAAATTAAGGGATCCGGTCCGACACCCCCGAAGAAAAGAAAGACAAGAAAATGTAAATATACTTATTGTGATAACGACTTTGATTTAATTGACAATTTAATCTGTGATTTAAATAAAGAGGGCATTTGTGTTACGATTAATGACGTCTACAATAGAATGAAATCCACTATTGACTGTGATATTAGTTTTAAAGATTGCAAATTAAATACATTTTATAAATTAATGAAACGAATGGGATATAAATACTCTAATTCTGATAAAATTATAAGAGAAGAATTGATTAATTCGCCCAGAATTCAAAATTTAATAAAAAAATTTCTAATTGAAAAACTTAAGTTAGAGGAAATAAGAACAATTGATGGCAAAAAACCCTCCACTGTATATCTCGATGAGACTGTGATACACAAGAATTTAATTCCAAAAAAAGTTTTACAGCCCTTAAATCAAAATAAAACAATAAAAATGAACAAAACTGTTGGACAAGGAGTACGTTTTGCGATTATTCATGCCGGTAGTGAAGAAGGGCTTGTCAAAAATGCTGAAGAAATTATTTATAAAACTGAAATAAATGCCGAAATCTTTGAAAGTTGGATCGAAAACAAGCTTTTGCCAAATCTGCCCCCCGGAACGGTTGTTGTGTATGACAACTGTAGTGTTCATAGCCGGCGGTACAATAAACCCCCGAACATGTGTTCAACTATTGAAGACATTAAAAATTGGTTAAATAATAACGATATTTTTTTTGATAATAATTTAAATAAAACAAAACTAATCGAAATTGTAAAAAAAATCAAAGTGAGCCTCAATATTATGTGGATAATCTCATAAAACAGTTCGGATGTCACCCCCTCCGGCTGCCCCCTTATTGTTGTCACTATAACCCAATTGAAATGATTTGGGGTGTTTGGAAAGGGATAGTAAAACACAAAAACTTTAATAATAATTTAAAAGAATTCAAAAAACTGATGTCAGACGCGTTCAACGAAGTTAAATCCGAAGTTTGGGGTAATTCCGTTCGTCACGTTGTTCTCAATTATGAGGCCGAGGATTATGAAAAGTTTAATATCTGTAGTATTAACAATGACTGTGAACACAATTATTTCTATAATTTCTCTCAAAATTAATGTTTAAAATAATTAAAAGTTTTGTTTATTGTAAATATGTTTTACTGCAATAAATCGTCTGCTGCGTTCTTTGAATGGGTAGTGCAATGGGTGGAGTCAACCGTTTGTTGTACTGCAAAGTTATAACAAAACGACTTTATTAGGATCGATCATCAAAATGGTGTGCACGCAAAAGCACCATCTACCGAGCTTTCTTAATACACGAACTTTTGCACACGAACTAATTTCGCACGAAATAAGTTCCACGAACTATTGGCGTGTAATCATTAAAATTATACAAATATAAGAATGTGTGATATTTTAGTGAAATAGGCTGCATTAGCAGACAATTTAGGAGTTTTATAACAGCCGGCTAATAGTTTAAGAAAAGAGTTAAATATATAAGGGTGTTCCAACCAAAGCGACACAAACATCTAGCAGTGTATCTAAAGGCTACACTTTAATTCTTTGACTTGGGTGTTATCTCTCCGTCTGAGTATTAAAGAAAGACCTGAATAATGTAAATTTTGAAGATTTTTATGGTAAAATTTTCCATTCATCCAAATCGGTAATAAAATACTTGATTTTACTATAAAGATCATCAAAATAAACGTTACTTAGATCTC
The DNA here is from genome assembly GCA_018873245.2 of Archegozetes longisetosus. Taxonomy (NCBI): domain Eukaryota; kingdom Metazoa; phylum Arthropoda; class Arachnida; order Sarcoptiformes; family Trhypochthoniidae; genus Archegozetes; species Archegozetes longisetosus. The sequence continues at coordinate 4,894,904 of JAEMBT020000006.1, forward strand.
TCTTTAATCCTCCATACAGAGAGACGACACCCAAATCAAAAAATTAAAGAATGAGGTAGAATTGGTAGTCATTTTAGATTTGTGTTTGCTGATTCTCGATTTGCGAAGCGAATCAAACCAACTTTTTTTAATCAATTATGGACAGACAAGAGTTGGTCAATTCTGTTGATGATTATGACTCATAACTTATGGGCAACGAAGTTTCACTAAAAACAAAATTGACGAAATTAACTATCCTGTTTGTTCATAATTGATCCGAAAAATTCGGTTAGTTTCACAGTGTGAGTACTGGTGAACACAAGTGAGGGATGGCGACTAGTTCTATTTTGCGGTTTTTGCGACACGCCGCTGTATGCCTGCGTCACTTTAAATGGGACACTCGGTTGGATTTTACTCTCCCGAGAAGCTGGCAAAGCCATTACATATCTATATATTTATCATCAGTATCACTTGACAAGTAAAAGTCTCAAGCCACACCCACTTTCGATGAAGTCTAAGCTCTGCCCACAATAAAATGTTGAGCTATGCCCACCAAATTTTCCCTAAATGTTCTTCTAAGTATACTGGTTAAGAATATAAAAACGGATTCTCGAAATTCCGTCTAGGGGCGGAGTTATGAGTATTCAAAGTTTCGATATTTCAATCATTGGTTGGCTATTACTTTCCGAAGAAGCAGGAAAGCCATTACATACCTTTATATTTATTATTAGTATCACTTGACGAACAAAATTCTCAAGCAACGTTATTTCCGACCAGATCTAAGCTCCGCCCACAAAAAAATTTTTGAGCCACGCCCACCAAAATTTCTTAATATATTCTTCCCAGTATACTGGTTAGGAATACTAAAACAGATTCTTGAAATTCCTTCTCAGGGCGGAGTTATGAGCATTCAAGTTTTCCTTATTTTGCTCATAAAAAACTACTTCAAATATTGTTTCAACGATATGATTCAACGAATTTCATAAAATATTTAATGGCTAAATAGCTGCACACAATTTCAAAAATATATTTTATGTATATCAAAAAGAATTAACAAAGTTTATGCATGCAAATCATAAAGTTCAATTATTTCATTGAAATTCACTGCACCAATACAATTATCATGACTTAATGAGTATATAATAATAAAGATTCAAAACTTAAGAAATTTTATCGACTTTGTTTCATTAAAATTTCCTCTGAGAACGTGGTCATGAATTTTTGAATGTACGGTATTTGTCATCTTTATTCCATTTATTTCAGTATCAGAAATATCAACCAGAATGACGATAGATTCAGATGTTTTCTAAAAGATATGCTTACTTTATACCTATTCGTTGCTGCACCTTGCTTTCGGCTGGCACTAGTTTCAATCAATCCTCCATCAGTTCCTAGGATTGGTTTATATTCTGACACAGAAATAGATTATGAAGATAATTTAGATTTCGAAGTTAGTAATTAAACTTTATAATCTTTCAAACATGTAAATAACTCAACACTTTCTAAATTCTAAAAACTAATTTAACTATAAAATTAGAACAAAGTACATAAATAAGCTCGATAAATTTCTTATGTTTTTAATCTTAATATTCATAAGCATTAAATCTTGAAGTTTACATTGGCGTAATAGATACAGTAAAACGTTTTTAATATTCAAAAATTGTGTGCAGCTATTTAGCCATTAAATATTTTATAAAATTCGTTGAATCATATCGTTGAAACAATATTTGAAGTAGTTTTCTATGAGCAAAATAAGGAAAACTTGAATGCTCATAACTGCGCCCCCAGAAGGAATTTCGAGAATATGTTTTCATATTCCTAACCAGTATACTTGGAAGAACATTTTGGGAAAATTTGGTGGGCGTAGCTCAAAAATGTTTTTGTGGGTGGAGCTTAGACTTCGTCGGAAGTGGGTGTGGCTTGAGATTTTTTACTTGTCAAGTGATACTGATGATAAATATATAGGTATGTAATGGCTTTGCCAGCTTCTCGGGAAAGTAAAAGCCAACCGGAACACTCTAATAGATTATTGCACGCAAAATAGAATACACACTGTTTTAAAGAGTTTTTCATACTCATTATTTAATATATTGATAAATTAGAAATAATTTTGTTCGTATTCTGATAAAGATTTTCTCAAGATTTATATATTATTAATACTATTGTTGAATTGAATTACGTCCTTATATTAAATTTTAAGTAGATTAAAAGCTATACTTTCATTGAAATGATGCAAAATTTCATTAAATGCTTCAGTTTTTTGGTCACTAAAATAACTTTCGGTAGCGTCAAGTCAACGTAACAGTATTTTAGTGATCGAATACCAGCAATAAATAGAAGGAATACTTGAATTGTTGGGAAACTTTCGAAACTTATAAAGACAGACAGAGATACTCAGCGATGAACTAATTTAGATCTCGCAACGCCTTTATCAGTTTTATTCATGTCTGCAAGTATCAAAACAAAACCGGCCGCATACTTATTAGGCTTCTATCAACTAATTTGAAACTAAAGGTTTATAATAATGGTAGCAATTAAATTCCCCAAATTTTTAGTGACTTATTTATTACACACGTAGCCTATTATTGTTTTGATAAGAATTGATAGTTAATAAAAACTCAAAATATTTATACAGATTCACAAAGTCTATCAAATTACTCATTTATAGACATTTTAAAGACTGCTACTATTATTCTTAAACAATACCGATTTGAACACTAGATTTAAATTTTGAAAATACATAAAAAGGATCTATTGTTAGACTTTTAAGTTATTGGCAGTATTTAGACTTGAATTAAACTGATATAAACAAAAACGCGGTACATTTTGCGTAGTTCTTATCGAATCGACAATTTTTTATCACATACTTATTACATAAGTATTAGAGCATGAACTTTTTTGTAAAAATCAGATACCAACCCATCTCAACCCGAAAAATCCTGAAACTTGAAAATATTCAAATACCCAAGTTTTATTAATAAAAGTAAAAACTAGAGCGAATAAATAGTGTTTTATCAACATTTAAAGAATCTAGTGACGAGCATCTATCAGTTAATGTTAAATTGGTATAATTAAAATTTCACTCTCTTGATAAATTAGAAGCAGGTATACTTAAAAATATAATGAAAATTTTGATAGACGAGGATATTTGTTTTCATATTTTCTCAAAATAAAATCGGATCTGAATTAATCTCACTACTACTAAATGGATAGTTTAAATAGTCATACAAATCTTCAGTTTTGACATCAGACCCATCTTCAACCTGTTTGTTTTATTCAATCCCGTGGGATCCCAAAATGCTCCGTAGGAATCCCAACTCATCCCGAAAGGAGCTTTTCAAGTCCAACCAATTCCAACCAGGATTCGGGATAGGTTGGGTTGAAATTCCCATGGGTCCGAGACCTAAAGTTATGCTCTAATAAGAATATTGTAATACTGCTAAAGTAAAATTTATAAACTAACTTTTAAATTCTTGTTATTCTTCAGGTTCCTATATTTTCTAAAACAAAACAATTAGAACGCATTCTAAACTAGGCAGACTTTAACATTTTTAACTATCTGAGAGATCCATTGTTTCCTCCGGGAACGCGTCATGGATACGGTCGCAATAGGCAGAGAGGTCGTAGTGACCGCTGGTGTTCTTTTGCGGGTACTACGCCCAAGAGGTTTGGAGAAGGGAGGGTCACTACTTTTGCCAAATTTTAGGAGAGTTACTTTGCAACTGCCTCACTAGAAGGCGACAGTAACAAGTGAAGCAGATGCATTTTGACTCATGTGATACGTTGAAAACCAATTATTTATGTAAGGTCTTTGTTGGTATTTTATTAATTTCTTTTATGATTACACATCGCAATTATTACATTTAAAATGAATGAAATTTCGAATTGTAGCTTATCAGGGTGAGTGTAGCAGTTGGGTATCTCCCACTTCCTATGGTCCCATTCATTCAATATATATCAATGGCTTCTCCTCGATGAGCTGAGAAGATTGATACCACACTTGACCCAGTCACGCAAGTATCAAATCAAGAGGATGTAATCTCTACTCATACTCTTTTCGTAGGTTATTACAAATTTGGTCCATTGGAGTTGTCATCAGTTTAACTACTTTTCTCACTGAGTATTTTTCATTAATAATTTCATTAATAAATAAAACACATCTGAAGAAATTTTTTGATATGTTTAGAAGTTGCTTGCATACAATCAAAAAAATACTTAATTTATTGGAACAAAAGTTTTGGCAACTGTAAAGCACTTCAATAGATACGTGTTTATTTTCAATAAGGTGAATAAAAGTGAAGTAAGAACTTCCTAATTAATAGTATTTTATTGAATAAAATATCATGACTACACTCAAGACTCAGCTACACTCACTATCGTCAAGTCAAATTACGAATTCTTTTACAATTTTATGTAGTTTAATTTAGGCAATAAATTTGTAAAAGTTATTGAAATAACTCAATAAGGAATGTTCCAATTGAGTTTGCAACGAATTTTCAAGAAATCATTTTTAATCATTTTATTGTATACATCAAATTGAATTTAATTATTGCTTACACTTCTATTTCGAAATATGGTTTCCAAAGTTCATCACAATCATCATGATATGGATCTGTGAATAAATGACCGAACTTGTAAGGATTTAATTCCATTATTTCTGTTGAATTTGTTGTTCCAAATGTTGGCCAATCCGTAACATTCACTCCCAAAGTATTGGTCACAGACTGTGATAACGGATTTCTGCATAAAGTTTGGAATAATTATTCCTATGTGAAAAATAATTACTTTTTTGAAAAATTCATACCCATTTTTAGCAAAATTAGTCCACAATTGATTTATTAATAAACTGAACCTGTAATCAGTTTCAGAGAAAATTGATGGGTCCTTAATTGGATGACCGAAAACGAAAGTAATATCATCGCCATGACAAATACCTTTCCATTCAGTTTTACCACATTCTGAAAGTTTACTATTATATGTAAGTTCATAAAAATAAACTTTGTTTCCTGATGAAAAGTTTGTCAACTTTTTAGAAAAGTAATAAGTCGGACATTTAATTACAATATCCGTATATATAGCAATATATGCCTTCCTTAACTCTATTTGATTACTTTCGTTGACATGTGACACATAGAAATCATAAACTTTTTCTCTAAACGAGTCACTCGATGTACTGAACATTGATTTTATTTGAGTTTTCAGATCTGCTTTTGTGATGTGTACCGAATTATTATTTAGTTTATGTGATCCAAAATCTCCTGAAAGAGCCCAACTCGTTCCCTCGCTCTGTGTAGAGCCTGCTATCACTTCAATACCTGTATAAGTAATTTATAAAATGATTGCCAAATCTAAAAATTGAATACCATCAGATATTCAAAAATAAATATTTTCGAATTCTATAGCTGAATCAAAGTTTCTTAAATGTGAAATTAGTAAGTACTACTAAACTGTTCATTAAAAAGCAATTCTTAAAAGTTATGCCAGAAATCAAGGGATAATAAAGTGATGGAATCGGTGCATCTAATTTCCTCTCGAAACAATTTTTATCAATACCTGTCTAAAATTTCAAATGCAAAGGAAAACTATCTAATACTATAGCATGTAATTAATCTTCAAACTGTAAGCGTGGCAAACTTCTAATTGAAACTAAATTTCTGAGCCTTGTTTCTTGAAATTTGGCCCACTCTTTTGTTTATAGGAACCAAAAACAGTAAATTCCTATACAAACCAGATTGAAATTTTCCAATTTCTACCGCATCTTCGAGTTTGTACGGAAGTAATTCGTTGTTGAAAACCAGAGAGTTGAACAAATTTTGTTTAATCAATAATCTCGGTTCGACTTTTCTCAAACAATCCAACCATTGGTTATCATTTGGACAACCAATAGATTCACTCATATTTTTCGCTATACTTAAATGGTAACTACTGTTATAATTGCGATAATTTCTGAAAAAGTAAGCTCCGCTTTGCATAACAGCTCTCTTGAATAGATTCCTAGAAAGTGGTGAAACAATGAGTGCACTCACAGACCAACTGCCGGCTGACTCACCGAAAATCGTGATCTGTGACGGATCGCCATCAAAACGGTCGATATTATTGTGAACCCACTTTAAAGCCAGAATCTGGTCATAAATCCCGACATTTCCAGGCGCTCTTGAGTTAGAGCCGTATAAGAAGCCGAAAGCGCCCAAACGATAGTTAATACTGACAAATACGACATCAAGCGAGGCCATAAACATACCATTGTATTGATAACTATTCCCGTTATGAAAGCCTCCACCATGTATCCAAAACATGACTGGAAGTTGCTTTCTACTAGTATTGTTTGGCGACCATATGTTAAGTGTGAGACAATCTTCGCTTTGATTGTATTTTGTAACCACTGCTGGCGTTTGCCAACAGATATTCTTAGGTTTAGTTGCATCTAATGTTTTGTTCCATTTTATGATTGGTTCCGGTTTATCGAATCGATTGCTATCAATTGGTGGTAAAGCATATGGTATACCGAGAAACTGATTTAATGTTTTGTTGTTGACTTCAATAACTGTTCCCTTAATTGATCCCAATTCAGTTTCAACTGTTATTAAGTTTCCACAACCGACCACATTGAAACAAATCAATATCACATAAGCTATTAATAAATTTTTAACTTTATTCATTATATTCATGTTTATACATGTGATGAACTAATTAGAAAAGTATAGCATAACACTTAAATCATTATAAGTTCTATTGTGGGAAATTTTCAAATTTGAGCACACTATAATCTATTGATTAATTTTCATTATTCGAACATATTTCACTTTTTCGTGTTAATCACCCAAGTTTGTATGTGAGCTACTGCCTTTGATCTATTTTCAATTTCAAGTTTTCAAGCACTTATAGAGAGATTTGATTTTTTATAACACATTAGACTGATGTGTCTAAGCATGCTTTCTTTGGTTCGACTCATTTAAACGTCTAATAGTACTATCACCTCCAAAAGTCTTTGTTAAACTCTGCGTCAAAATTTAAGGGAAAGAGATATGATTGAAATAAAAATTTAATTTTTAACTTTAAAAAGTTTATAGTAATGACAGCATGCATTCATAAAATAATATTTTGTGCTAGTGAATTTTATAAAATTCCTCAAAATTTTGACTAATTTTTGCGAAATTTGAGTTTTTACAAAGACTTTTCGAGGTGATAGTACAGTACATCAAAAATTACTAATACCTATAAACGCCTATTATACTGACACCCAGGATTTTGTTTTACTCTCATTAGTCAAAAGTTCGGACGAATAGGAATATTAGTTTTTTCAGTAGCATGTAAAAGATATTTAAAATTGTAAAAATTTTAAACAATCCAGAAATCATACGAAAACTTCAGTTGTGTGACTGTAGTTCAGGATAAAAGCTGAGTAAATATTTGTAACGATTTAGAAAAGGAACACATTGAGAGCGGTCAGATCGAAACCTTTGTATTGCGATTTCTTATTTGTGAAACTTATTCCTATCTACTAAATGACTAAATAGAGACAAAACTATATTTACTTAATCAAACTTTCAATAAGTTTAGAGGCTCTAACTGTACTTTTTGAAGACTGTATTCTTTCAGAAATATTTTTCAACTTTTGAGCCAAAACCTCATCGTTCAATAATTGATCCAAACTATCAAGTAGTTCATTTTGAGTACAAAAAAAGGCATTCAAATGAACTCCAAGTCCTTTCTCTTTGATTCTTTGCGCGTTATCGAATTGATCCCCGAACAGAGGCATTACAATCATAGGTTTGCCGAAGTAAAACGATTCACAAAACGTATTATTGCCACCATGAGTTATAACCAAATCAACAATTGGTATGACTTTAGTTTGTGGAACCATTTCTTGTCCCCACATATTGTCTGGTAATTCGTATTTGTCATGAAGTGCACCCTTTGATACGATAACTCTATAATTAGTGTTTGATAGCATTGAAACCAAACGTATCATTAATTTAACGTTGGCCGAACCAAAAGAACCCATTGATAGGTATATGATTTTTCCGGGTTTATCCTTCAGTTTATCTGGTATTTCGAAAACATCAGGTTCTGTTCTGATAAAAGTGTCGAATTGATACCATTTTTCAGGCAACGGTCTAATATCCAGATAATCCAATTCTTTCGGATACATATAAAAATTTGCAAAAGTTGACAAATGTATAAATCGTCCCTGTGGTAATTGAGTCAATCCTTTATCCATTAGTGTCTTATTAAATTTGATCCATGTTTCTCTGTTCACTTCCATGGCTGCTTTCTCAAACTTTTTCCATTCATTTTTGTCTCCATTGGTCGGTAAGCCTTCAAGTTAATGAAAAAATAATGAATGAGATCTAAAACTGTTACTTTTCCTCTTTTAATTCCTGTTTGGTCAAATTGATTCAATAAGATTCTTTAAAGAGTTTAAAATTTAAAATTAGAACTGTAAAGTAATTTGGAAATTCTTTAAAATATGAAGTTAGTTATCACTGTCTAGTCATGAGAAATATTTTTAACTTTAAACGTGCCCACTTTAATCATTTAAATACAGAAAAATGCAAAGGAATTATACTTAAAACACTGTGTTGATTAATACAAGAAAAATTGCGACGCGTCTAAAAACTGAATATCACCTGAATAAACAGGAGGAGTCCGTTCGTCTTGAATGCCAGCCAATGGATTAGCGCTGACAATTAGAACCCACGGAATACCAGACTTGACCACACAAGGAAATGTCACATAACTGTCAACTACTATCACATCCGGTTTGATGCGATCTATTGCTTCTTGTATTTGCGGATCTGTGTCTAAAGCTTGATTACAAAACAATTGCATGTCTTCAGGCCCAAAACCTGCTAACTGTTCAAGTGGTGGGAGCTTAAATACTTCCTCGTATTTTATGAAATAGTCGATCCAAAATTGTATCGCTTTCTCATCATCTCCACGACTCGGATCTGATAAAAGTTCTTCTTCAAAACCATACTTCAGCAGTTTTCCTTTCCATGACTTGTCGACTACGAATACTGTTCTATGTCCTCGATCTCGAAGTGCTCCTGCTATTCCAGTGCAAGCGTTCACGTGTCCGTAACCATCAATTGGTGCGAAAAGTATTGTCAAATTTTTAGACATATTCAAAACTAAAAGTTAACACAATATTGAAAATTGACTTGTGATGACTTTTTGATATTTGAATGAATCGCACTTCTTTTAACAGCTACTATATGAAACATTTGTTACTTATATTAGAAGGGAAATAAATTTATTGGATAACCATTTCCTCTTATCTCAATGTCACAATATCACGTACATAAGTACTGAATAGACTTCCACTGATAACACCGCCTCTATAAGTTGGAATTTGAACTTGGTTACAGTAAACTTATTTATATTATGGTAATACCTCAACTAGTGAACCTCCTTATTGTGAATCCTCGTCATAGTGAGAGGAATGGTCTGTTCACGACACACATCAACTAGCGTTAAATAACTTCTTTATAGTGAAACCTCGTTATAGTAAATGTTAGTCATCAGTTCTCAGTCAGTCATTGTATCGAGGTATTACTATATGAGGATTTAACTCAAGGAAATATACCTATACATTATTTAAACAAACCAGTTTATCTCACTAGAAGTGATGAACTATTAACCTACTGCTGTAACTCATTTAGATAAATTCCTTTGATATTTATAATTACTGAGATTAGTGCGAAACTTTCTCAAAAGCATATCTCAATTAACTTCTTCTAGATCAAAACATTTAGCATTTAAAAAATTAAATCTCCAATCAAGCTATTGTTTGCATTTCGAAAAAGAACTCCGGAACTTATCAACTAACTAAAAAGAACCTTGATCTAAAACAAATTATAAGAATAAAAGTGATTTTCAATAATATATTTCGATATATTTATAATACGATATAACATTCACCCTTCAATTTATAAAGGAAAAGTATTTAACTGAATGCATAGGTTTGAATATTATTTATATTGCGTACTACTATTAGTAAAATTTCTCAAGATGATATTTTATTCAGTTTTTTTCTCATATTTTCGTCTTAACATTTCTGGCAGACCAGTGGCCCAAATGCAACCAACATATGAAACCCAATCGAGAGCTCTGGTTGGCCACAAGTACTCAAACATCCAAACCCGTAATCTTTCGAAGTGACCCAAAACTCGGTAATTAGTTGAAACCGACTTATGAGTGACGGCCATAAACATAGTTTCGACCACGTTATCGATCGCAGGTCTAGCCGTTTGTAAAGCTCTCTCAAGCAGTGCCTGATATCCATGAAAATAACAGTCACCATAAGCTGATCTGATGTCTTCAGGTGTCTGTTCCCAAGCCTGAAGAAGAGCCGACTGATGGTTACGACCGTTCACCAAATTAGTTCTTATGAAAAAACCAAAGTTTGTATTCAATTGGCTGACAAAAAAGCTGTAAAAATTGTTATGCTATAAGGGTTTATCGCTCAGGTTCTATGGAACTAGAGGCAAGACCTAATAGCAGAGCAATGATCAATTTTTCTATAAAAAAAAAGTTTGAACAATAACCTAAACAAATGCGGCTCAATACAAATGACATCGATTTCCCATTTTTTCATTTCGCGTCTCAGTCCATCCGAGAATGAAATGACAGCACTTTTTGACATACAATAGCCAACCATTCCTGGGATAGCAAAGCGTCCGGCTAGACTCGCCATGTTTACGACACGACCCTTTGATAATCTCAATAATGGTAGAAAAGCTTTGGTAACTCTAATTATACCCAAACAATTGACATCCATTTGTGATACAAATGTTGACATATCGCCGAATTCTATCTCAAATGAAGATAGAATTCCAGCGTTATTAACAATAGCCCATAATTCTATTGATTGAGAAATTTTTTATCACTTGAAAATTCATGAATTTTTTTCGTCTGAATCAAACCTCTATCATTCAACGAGTTTTGAACTAATTTTCGTGCTTTTGAAACACTTTCGTCTTTAGTTACGTCCAGTGGTATTATCGTTATACTTTCTGGATATTCATGCCTTAGATCATTAGCCCCTTGACTGTTGTCTGATAAACATCCAGCGAACACATGATACCCATTGTTAGCTAAACGTTTCGCTAATTTATGGCCAAATCCTGTATCACAGCCTTTTTGGATATTCAGAAAAAAGAATTTAATCACTCATTTTTACACAAGAATGTAATTTTTATATTCTTATTGTGCAACATATTTAACTGCAGATATTGAACGTAATTCAGAAATTCTTTACAGCTATTTTCAGTATAAAATTAGAGTTATTAATATGCAAGTAGTATTGAAATATAAAAATTGATTATAATGCGGACAATATCTTAAGCATAAATAAATTCATAATTTGTCGTTATTCAAAGGTCTTACTAAAATTTGTAATCTATGTAATGAAAACATTGTTTGTATGTCTGTCCACTACTCTAAAACTCAAGAGCTACTGATCCCACAAATTTGAGAGTGGTATCATTGGAATCAGGTTGACTTGCGGACTGAAATTAAAGCATTTCGATTACCGAGAGCGACCACTGGGCCCCTTGGGAATTTACGAATTGCTTTTCCAATTCATTAATTGATATGGCTTACATTTAGCTAAATTATAAAGTTATTACTTTCATTATAAGCTGGACTATGTTTTATTTATGAATGCATAAGTTGGGGTAATTCAATGAGACTACCCAGTAGGCTGTTGTTATAGTTATTCAAATTATTAAAACCTCATTAGAATAAACATTACGGTTTTGTTTTCAAGATAAAACAGTTTGCTATGCCAGTGAAATATATATATTTCAATGTACAATACAGTGCTTGAATAATCTATTTGCTTTTGGTTGATGTTTAGAAGACAAAACGCACAAAAATAGTATTATCAGAATGATTCTTTCAAGTATTAAAGTATTTTTGAATACGGAGTTTGCTTTCATTGAAAGGGTCAATATAGCGAAAATCTATATTTTTACTTCTAATAAAGACTTTTTGGATTGTAACGACCATAAGTCATTGATTTAAAAGATATAGTTTATTTTTCATTATTAGTCATTTCAAATGAAAAGTTTCCTTTTACTTTGTATATTAGTTAAGATTTTAGATAAAAGTACATTAAGAGAAAAGTTTTTTATTCAAACCTGTTATAAGAATAGCTTTTCCTTTGGGGTCAATAAAACTTTTAGGCATCCATTCGAATCTCCATAGAAATTGGCTTATATTCCAAGAAACATATATCAGAAAAAGTGATAAAATTAAACTTGATATCAGTTTAACCAAAGATATAAAAACAAAGTTGAATATCAAATAATTAAATCCTAAAACAGAAGCGAATACCAAATAAAATAACATTTTTCAACAGATTTCAAATAGTAAACATCACTATAACAAGAGTCAAAAAACTAATGCAAGAGAAATGAAGTTTTAGGTCATTATAACTTCTCTTTAACATGTTCTCATTTCTCATTGAATAATAATCTCCGAGTGACCCATATTTCCATTTTAAGCCCAAAACTAACACGTTATTCAAGTTCAAGGCATTAAAACAACTTTAATACTATTTTTGTTTATTTAGATATAAGTCTTGAATTATTTAAAACTTTTTTTGTAGCTTTCAATACGTTTGAAAAAGTAAAAATAATGCAAGTTTAAAAATGTTCAACTTCTATATTAGTCAAAAGTTAGATCTGTTATGATGACTGCTCAATAGAATAACTTTTGAGCTTAAGTGATTCTAATACTCAACAATTGTCTATATTTGACACAAGTTATATTGAATGTGATAAAAAGTCAATGATAATTTATGCTTCACAATCCTATTATCTATACTGTGCGTTGGCTAAATCAAAATATTACTTAGTGGATAATTAGAATCTATGTAAAACCTTTATAAAATTGAAATAAAATTGACCTAAGATAGTAATAATTGAAGTGAAACGAAGCAAAGATTTTTAGTTAAGATTTAACTTACTATCAGAGAGAGGCAAAATAGTTTATTGGTGTAATTGTGAAACAAACCCTAGTAATAAACCTTGAATTTTCTAATCGAAACTCGATCCAGTAATTAGAGAATTAACAAAGTCAGTGATTCATTATTTCAAAACATCTTCTAGTGTATGATTTACGTTTTAGTACATATATCTATCTTGTTGAAGAGTCGATCATATATTACAGTATTTCCTCTTTAGTATTTACTTCGGTAGTATTTACCCTCATTATAATTTAGTGATACTCCCAGTCTATACAGTAGTGTTAAAAAAGTGTCTTTGGTATTTATCTCGATATGATTCATATGAGTTATTATTTGCTCGACTACTCAGACGCTATAATATAAAATCACACCTCATTATTATTTACTTGCATTATTTTTGAATAGAATGAACAAACAATTCTAAAACTTCAAAGAGATTGAATTTGGGAAAAGCTACCAACAAGTTCTGAAGTACTAGATATGATACAACAGATGAATGAATATTTTCTCTTATAAACCAGTTTCTGACTGCTTTCAAGGCATTGAACAAGTTAAAGACGAAATATATGTGACTAAAAACACAAATCTCAAACAAAATCAATCCTCAATTACTTTCAGACGAATTAATAATTCTTACGACAATTTGCTATCAACTGATTTCCTGTTAAACAATCGTTGTGCTTTATACTGAACTTAAATCTTAATAAAAAATCAATTTTGAGATATTTATAGGTGTCTCGATAGTATTTAACCTCATTATTTAGTAAATTTTACAGACTCTTCAAGTAAATACTAAAGACATAATACTGTAAGTCAATACTTGATAATAAAACTCAAGGTTTGATTCTAAAGTTTGTTCCACAATTATATTAATCAAGTATTTTTTCAACCATTTTTCCTTTCTCTGCTTATTATGAAAGTTTATAAGCTGATGAGGAACATCTGTCTAATGCAACACTGATACGCATTTGTGCTGTATTTATCTTTTAGAGTTCAAATTTTGATTTATAAATTCAGAAAAAATCGGGTGCCCACACGCCCCTATAGATCAGCAATTGATTTTCTAAAATGCGATTTACAAGTTGTAAGTTTTCTCCTAGTAAAATAATTACACAAATATGAGAATTTTTGGAAAAGTCAAAATTTGATTTCTAACAACACTCAAATATATTATATTTTCATAGAAAAAATTACAGTTCTGAGAATTTCTCAAATATATATATCGAATACATTTAAATTTAAATTCTAACTTTTGAAAATGAATTTTGAGAATTGGTAGAAACCAAACATTAACTTTTCTATAGAGTCTCATATTTGCCAAATCTTTTACTAAAAACTCACAACTCGTACTTTTAAAAGATTAATTACTGGTCTATAGACGCATATAAGCACTCAATTATCCTGAATTTATAAACAGAGAAAGGTAAAATAGTTTATTAATATAACTGCGGAACAAACCTTAAAATCAAAACTTGAGTTTTATTATCAAATATTGACTCAATATATGATTGATTTTTCAATAAGATAAATATATGTACTAAAACGTAAATCATGCACTAGAAAATGTTTTGAATCAATGAACCACTGACTTCGTTAGTTCTCTAATTATTGGATCGAGTTTCGGTAAAAAATTCAAGGTTTATTACTAGAGTTTGTTTCACAATTATATCAATCAACTATATTTTCGTTTAGTTTGCCTTTCCCTGTTTATAAATCAAGATCTGAGCACGAAAAATTACTATGGTCCGAATACATATGAGCGCTATATCAGACAGTTGTCCTCGTCAGCTCATACTCAATAGATTTCATTAAAGTAATAGGTTTTTTATTCGATGCACAAGCAAACCAATAAGAATTAAGGCAATATTTAATAAAAAAAAGCTCAATTACTGTTATTAAAATGAAAATTTCGTTATTGTAACGTCAATTAAAATAATGAATCACTGAGTAATAAAACACATTTCAGGCGTCTTTTTCAGTGCAACAAAATGGGAAAATTAAACTTATTTTACTATATGAATAAAATCTTCTTAATCTACGGCTTAGGATCTAAAATCGACAGAAAATATATAAGAATTTCAGTGAGAATAGTAGTAATTCTGCTCATTAGTGTTCAGACAATTTGGCCACTTTTGTGCATTCTGGACACACGCAGAATTGCTACCATGTCATGGAATATCAAAATACTTCTATCACTTTTATCATATTTGATGTACAGGAGAAGTCAAGCAAAGCTATTTGAATTGGTTGATCAGTTATCGAATAGTTTGAAAGATAAGAATGTGAAGCAATTATCATTAGCTTTGTCGCTAGTATGGCTAGTTTGCATTTTGACTGTTATGGTTGGATATAATTATTGTGTTAAAGCGGATATGGAAATGGATCCGATTTTTAAGCCTGAGAAAAGTCATTTTCGCTACGTACTATCGCTTATCGTTTACATTATAGCTGAAAGCTCTTCTGCTATTTATATATTTGGTTCGAGTTTGCTTCAGATTTTGGTATATTTGCAAGCCTATTATATATTTTACTGTTTTAAAAAAGATCATTACAGCAGTTTTTCAGAAAATAAGTCTGAAAACATAAGCAATTTAGTAAAACTAAAAAGGTTTAGAATTAAACAAACTCAAATCAAATTTATTGAAGACAACTTAAATGATTTGATTGGTTTTATACCTGTTATATGTTTAACAGAGGTGTTTATCAGAACCTGTATTGGTATAACAGATTTAGCGACTGGTCCCCTAAATATCATTGATTCGAGCACTGCTAATTTTGATGTTTGTATTTTATATCTTATAGTCTTAATCGTTATCGTAATGGTTGATCGACTTAACAGTCGATATAATGCAAGCGCAATCGTAAGGATTGTTAATCAGAGGTTTGAATCTGATATTTCTAATGATCAAAATTTAAAGTTAGAAATGATTCAATATTTACAAGAATTATTGATTGATTGTAATAATAAACCAAGATCTTGTGGTCTTTTTGTAATAAACTCTAGCTTGATTCTTGGTTTTGTTAACTCAGTCATCACTTTCTCTGTAATGTTTGTTCAATTAAAATCCTCATCTAAATAGTATTGATTTTGTTTTACTGATTAGAATATATTTCATTCTTAATATAATCTTCTTTATGGTTAAAATTCTGTTACTTCAATAATCAATATTTAGTTGAATAAAAATATATTTGTGTTTATTCTAAAGCAAAAAATGAACTTTTCTGATACGACATCAAGTGATGAAATGTAAAGTACATGTTTTGGCATAACTAAAACTTCTTGTGAACTTGTATACTATATATACAAATAATTTCAATTACTTAATGATTTTTTTCATCACAAGTCATTTCATATTGATTGCTTCTGAAACATTATTTGATATATTATTGATTTGAATATTAATATCATTGAGTGTTACTTTTATTCGATAAATGATTACAAATTCAATACATAGAACCGAAATAAACGTCAATCAAAAGAAAAATTTTTCGATTTAATGGATCAATAAACTGAATGAGAATGAAATTAAGTAAAATTGAATTATGAGATTCCCAGTCATTTCGTCGAAGAAATATTGTGTTGACGAAAAAATCTTTTCGTATATTTATTCAAAATTCAAACTCAATTTATTGAATGCATATTATGCATTAATCTATTATATAATTGCCATCATTATCGATGACAATTATAACACTTTGGGGGGTCAGCCTCAATGGTGGCTCTCAGGAGGTCGTTGTCCAACACCGAAGGCTTCCCAGAACTTAGAACATCGGTCAGCCCAAGATTGCCCAATCGAAATTTGGCGAACCATTATTTACAATGACGGAGACTCACTACATCTCCATAAGCATCACAAATATTCTTTGTGTCAACGGTTGCCTTATTATCGCGCTTAAACTCATAGAGCATGCAATAGCGAATATGGTTCCCTATGGGATCCAAAATGTTAAAAGTTCGGATTATGGCAACAAAGGCTTTGGCGAACATTCTGAATTTGGTGATAGATTCGGGTGCACCTGTAGCTTTATTAATACACTGACTTTCTAATAATCTTCATCTTATTTATAAAGAAATGTTAAATTATTCATTAAGAAATAGATAATATAGAGACTAAAGCCTTTAATCACAATACAGACGACGCTGTAGCAGATAATAACTAGAAATCAATTAATTAGTTAATTAAAACTTCGAAAACAAGAGTTAACTATGATTTTGAAAGCATTCGGACTAACCTAGAATAGATATAAAGTGGGGAAAATGTGGGGTAACGTTTTACCCACAGTTAATTTTACGTTTTCGGAAGTTAAGTTTTGAGGAAGGGTTAACATAATATGGTATTATTAAGAAATAATCTGAGAAATTTAATAATTAAGAAATAAGTTGAGTCTGTGCATTTATGCACTACTATAGACTGAATTTTAGCTTGACTCAACTAAATGTTTATCCTGAATGAAGAATAATGAATTCAAACTATAAATTACATTCCATAAACTCTATAAGTCGATTGGAAACTTAATGATTCAAGTTAGCAAAAAACCATTTGAAATGATATGAAATTTTTAAAATCAAACTTGACGATTCTAAGTTCTATAGCTAAATTACAAATTTTATTAGCCTCATTGATTGAGTATAATATTTCGCGCATCCGAACATAATTTTTATTTCTAAGTTATAAAAATCGAAAGGTATACGGTATATTGATGAACTCTATCCAGCAACCAGTCAGGTAGATATATATTGAGTAAAGAGGATCACCAATCACTTATAGACTTGAGAAGCTAAGCTGTTTATTGAGTGGAACTTTAACATTCTTAAATTGATTCAGTTTATGAAATAATTGATAAGTTTTAATTCCAAGTAAGAAAAAATTGGTTAATTTCGACATTTTGTTAGGTAATGAATTTCGAATCGATATATACTGATGACTCTTAGTTAAAATGTCGAAAATGATAGTGTTGGTGTAAGAATAAAATTGATTTATTTAAAAGTGACTTTAATGAGAATGTTTTTGCTTCAATGGATTGCATCAAACGTTATGTATTCACGAACATAGTTAAGTAATTGAAAATATTGATCTTAAGTTAAACGTCAATTATTTCAACCAAAATACTTATTTGATATTTTATTGATTTATTCGCTTTAATTCCATTCGGTAAATAATAAAAGTAATGGCAATAAAAGTAAAAGAGCTGAATGCAAACAAATGACAATAAAAATTTTAAAAAGATGTTTTCAATCAATTAGATTAATAAGAAATCTTAGAAAAAAAATTATTTATTAGTCTGTTAGTAACACTTTGGAGAAGAATATCTTTAAACTCAATCTATAAATTTGATGATAGCATTGTTATAACTACAGTGAGAACAGTTGAAAGATGTCAGAAATAAACACATTTTATTATTTGAATAAAATATTCGTATTCTATGGTCTAGAATCTAATATCAAGCGAAAATGGATAACAGAACTGACTTCAATAATTACGACAATAGTTTTGGTTTGGAATTTAATTGGATCCAATTATTTCCTCTTTAAAGGCACTAAATTAGAATTGGTAGGCATTTCATGGATCATCATGTCAAATATGAATGTAATATCATTTCTGTTTTACAAACGTAATCATTCAAAGCTTTATAAAGTAATAAATGAGTTATCCACTATGATTAACAACGATAAGAATATGAAACATATTTCATTAATATTATTACTACTTTGGGTCATAACTGTTTCATTTATGATAATATTCAATAATTATTTGGCAATTAAATTTTTATCGTATAAATGTACGGATGGATCAGTACTTTCGGTACTTATATCTATTCATTCAATATTCATTGAAATTTCTTCTTCAATCTACTTGATTGGCTCAGCTGTAATGCAGATTTTGGTTTATATGCATTGCTATTATATATTTTACTGCATTAAGAAAAAGCATTTCAATACATTTTTATCAAATGTTTCGGAGAATAAGTTGGAAAAACTTCAACGAATGAGAGATAATGAATTTAAATTGCGATCCATTGAAGAGAAATTGAATGAATTAATTGGTTTCATACCTATTGTTTGGTTAACAGAGATATTCATTAGAATTTGTTGTAATATCACAGAAATGGCTACAAATTCAGAAACTATATTATGGTCGACAACAGGTACCGTAGATGTTATGATATATGGTGTATTTGTCTCAATTGTTATTATAATTGTTGGCCAACTCAATAATAAATATGATATAAACTCAATTATATCTATTATTAATAAGAGTTTTTCAGTTAAGCTATCAGATGATCAACATTTAAAGCTAGAAGTGATTCGGTATTTGATTGAATCAACAAATAGATTTAATAATAAACCAAAACCTTTAGGCCTATTTGATATGAATTCGAATTTAATTCTTGGATTTGTGAACACAATCATAACATTTTCTGTAATGTGTGTTCAGTTGAAGTCCTCATGTAAATAGTTAGAATGTATTAGAAATAATTTATTGTAAATTGTATTTAATTTCAGAAATTAAATTACACATGATTTGAAAAATTGGTTATTTTGTAAAATAATGTTTCATTACTAAAGCATTCAATGCTTTATTATATGTCTCTTTCGATAGAAGCTTTGATAACAAACCCAGATTTAAAAAGTTATAGTATTGTCTCTTTTTAAAGTTCATATCAATGGTTTATTTTCGAAAGGGTTTAATTACATCAAATCGATTATTGAGAAAAACGCAAAAATTTTTATAATTTGAATTAGCTTCATCAATTAACTTTGTTTTAAAGCATAATTTTCAATAAGATTTAAGCGATTTATGTCAGAGACAACCGTAGTATTCTATTCTAAGCCCTATTACAGTCAGCCCCCGATTTAGGCAACCCGCTTAATGGCAAATTTTGATCTTAGCAACTCAATTCCAAAGTTCCGGTAGCTCCTATAAGGTGCATAATATTAAGAGGTTTGGATTATGACAATCCAGGTTTTAGCAAAACCTCGATTATAATAACTAATTTTTAATGTACGCATAGCTTAAAAAATGCTTCGATGTTAGCAAAAAATGTTTTAAAAACTGAAAAGTTTATTCAAAACTCATTTAATATAAAAAAATCGTTTTTCAAAACAATTGTTTACTTCTTTTAACTAAAATGTCGTCCAAACGAAACGTATTTCAATTAGTTTAGATACTAAATATAAAGTGATTAAATTGTTCGATAAAAATATTTCACCACAAGAAATATTAAATCAATCTAAAGATCTATTAAGAGATGTTTATAACATTTCCAGAATAAAGAAAAATAAATAATGACTGGACTATAGCAAACGTAGACGGGTATGTTCCCGACGTCATAGACGCATAAATTTTACATCGTTGGACTCATCTTGATCATACGAGTCGATTGAGATCATACTCGAGACCATCCGAGGTCAACGCGAAAATTCGAGTTTATTCAATCTAATAAGTCGAAATTTAATTCGAGCTTTATTTAACAAATAGAACATAGATGAATGAAGACAAATTAAACATATGTGACCTTGAGGTCACTTTCATGGTCACTTCCAGACCATTTTCATCCAATTTCTTCAACGTGAGCATGTTCCCAATGTAGAAACATCCCGGCCATTCTAATCGAGTGAGCTCATACACGAGATCATTCAAATTCATTTAACGTCATTTAATTTTTTCGACTTGTCGAATTTCGGATTGACTATAATACGGAGTGTATTTCAATTTTTAAATGTATATGATTAATCATCTGAAATAATTCTAGACTGATCAAATTCGCACTTTTTCACAAAGCCGTTATAACGTCAAAATAGTACTGTGATACACTGATAGCAATAATCTTCGATTCTGAGCCTTTTTATGATCTTTTTAGCCATAGCATGAAATAAATTTTAAAAATTCCAAGTGTTAAAATAAGATTGAAAAGAATTTTAAGTATTGTTTCCCAGTTATTATATGTCTGAAGTTGTTTCAAGAGGTTAATCTTATACATTTTTAAATTGAAATATACTCCTTATTAGAGTCAATCCGAAATTCGACATTCAAAGTCGAAAAAATTAAGTGACGTTAAATGAATTTGAATGATCTCGTGTATGAGCTCACTCGATTAGTATGACCAGGATGATTTCAATGATGCATAACTTATGTTTCTACATTGGGAACATACTCACTCACGTTGAAGAAATTGGATGAAAATAGTCTGGAAGTAACCATGAAAGTGATCTCAAGGTCACATATGTTTAATTTGTCTTCAGTTATCTATGTTTTATTTGTTAAATAAAGCTCGAATCAAAATTCGACTTATTAGATCGAATAAATCGAATTTTCCTGTTGATCTCAGATGACTTCGAGTATAGTCTCAATCGACTCGTATGATCGAGATGAGTCCAACGATGTATAATTTATGCGTCTACGACGTTGGGAACATAGCCATCCGCGTTTGCTATAGTCCAGCCGAAATAATTATTAGAGAGTATAAAAGTTCGACTTCAACGCAAGTGAAGACTCTGAAGAAATCAAAATACAGTAGACAATCGATATTTTGAAACCGCTTATTTTGTAATACCATCTATCCTGAACCTCCAAAAATGTCCCGTCATTTCTTCATAAGGAATAATGTTAATAATACAGCTTATTTTGAAATACTCAGTATTTTGAACCAATTTGAACATCAGTCTATATTATTGTGTACATCTTTATTTTGAAATATCTGTCGAATATTTTCGAGATATAATAACACCTCAAATTTTCACAAAAAAAATCATTATTATTAATACTGCTGAGCAATTCAGGTTCCAGAAATTCGTGGACGAGCCTCAAACCTGAACCCCAATCTAAATAAAATCTTATTGTTAACCATTCAATTATTGCATTTTTGAGCGAACTTTTATTTCAGACTTTTTCAATGTGCCAATTATTTCGAACAAAACCTATTGGCAGAAGCGAGTTCAAAATAACGGAGTTCTACTGTATTCAGAAACAGAGAAAAATTTGGTAAAATTTATATCTCATCATATTACTCTCGAGATGTCATCAAATACTATAATGTTGAAGGAAAAAGCTGTTGAATTGGCGAACAAATTCGACATTGAAGTGCTCGAACGGTTTCATAAGTCGTTTTAAAGAGAGAAATGCTATAGTTTTTCAAATATTTCATAGTGAGTCTGATGGCATTAACGAACATGTTAGTGACGATTGGATTAATGTAAAATTGCTGAACTCGTTAAAGATTTTGAACCCGAAAATATATTCAATGGTGACGAATTCGGTCTATTTTGGCGAACGCTTCCCAATAAGTCTTATGTTTTCAAAGGGAAAAAATTCATAACTTGTAAGCAAAGTAGGGACAGGGTCTCTGTTCTGATTCACGCGGATATGAGTGGAAGTGAAAAGTTGAAACCGATAGTTACTCGACGTAGCACGTCAATTGAGCTTACGACAGTTGAGTCTCGACAGTTGAGCCTCCGATATTTAAGCTTTAAGACAACTAAACTTTTGACAATTAAGCTTAAATTTTTTATATTATAGTCAATGTTACGAGACTTCAGTATAGACCGCACCTTTTAACCTCGAGATTACAACCGATTTCAAAATAATATTTTACAGTGCCTTTTATATATATTAAAAACTAATCAATATTAAGACTACCAACAGTCACTTATAGAGTAACTGATTGAATCATTGACGGTCACAACTTATATAGACTTCATATGAACTTATTAATAATTGGAAATATACTAAAATATTCACGAGCATATGAAGTCTAAAAGATTGCTAGAATATTTAGCATATTGGTTTGCGTTATGAGATCACTAATAGTTTGAAAACTTCACTGAAGGAGTGTCGTGTCAATCGAAAGTACACAACACGTCGCTGTACTGTTGTGATTTGCATAAGAGTAGATTTCGACTTTATAAAATTAGACTTAACTTTCATAGGCTCAAATGACTCAAAGCTTGATTATTGGCAGGCTCAAATGTCGCAAAGATTAATTGTGTTCCGCTTA